>LPNX010674520.1:80909-155293 GCA_001517045.1 Pseudotsuga menziesii | reverse complement strand
AGAGAAGAGAGAAGCAGAAGATGCATGAAGGGCACGATTTCTAAGGAGTCTAGGGCATGAAAACCAAGGAAGGTACAGCCACCATTAATGCTGGGCCGTACTACTGAGTTTGCACAGATTTTGAGGTAATTTCTGGGCACGTTTTTGCACAGATTTCGAGGTGATTTCTGGGCACGTTTTTGCACAGATTTCGAGGTAGTTTCTGGGCATGTTTTCCAAGGGAAGGAACAGCAATAAATGCTGATATTTATTGCTGAGTTTGCATAGATTTCGAGGAAGTTTCTGGGAACGTTTTCTAGGGAAAAGTACAGCAATAAATGCTGAGATTTATTGCTGAAGTTTGCACAGATTTCGAGGGTGATACTGGGCACGTCTTCCAGGGAAAAGTACAGCAATAAATGCTGAGATTTATTGCTGAAAAGGGCACAGAGTTCGAGGCAGATTCTAGGCACGTTTCTCAGGGAGAAGTACAGTCATAAATGCTGATATTTATTACTGTGAAAGTTTGCAGCATGCATGAGCTCAGCTTCATGGTTGTGGTCAGAGATTGAGATAAGTACTGTTGGTTTTTAAGCTAAGATTCATACATTGTAAATTGTGCATGAGAAATTTCTGAGTCTTCCCCTTCATAATAAAATATCTTCTCTCTCACTGGTTTTCCCCAAGGAGTGGGGTTTTTCCAGGGTCTATTTGACCAAAATACTGTGTTTTAAATGTGTGTAACAGTCTGCTGATATTTTAATTTTTCCGCTGCTAAATGTGCTTTATAAACAGTATATCAGCGTACAGGATAGTTCCATTGAATGGTTAATTAATGTGCTTGATTGTGGTTTACTGTTGAGGCCTGATATCGAAGGTTTATGAAGTGTTTGACGAAATCTGTAAGTGAACAGAGGTCTGATTTTTAACAAACTTCATGAACCAGGTTAGAGCACAGTCTCTGAAAGAAGTAACCAGCTACGCTCTTTTTGTATCTTGATCCATAATGGAATTAGCAGTCCACATTGCTTCGCATAAAAACTAGAACTGTTCTAGATCCTCTGATCCAGTTCCTTTGAAAACAGGGAGCTTAATGTCATCATGTATATGGGCCATCGCAGGTCTAGGGGGGGAGGGAGGGGGACTGGGAGTAGGTGGGGGGGAACTTACTGGGGTAGACTGGCCTACGACAGGAATACTTGGGCTAGGGTGACTTTCAGACTGTGACGGGTTCTCAGGGATAATAGGTCTTCACTGCGGGGTTATCAGAGGGTTTCCAACAGAAGGGGTTTCTTTGGGTTCTGAATCTGCGCGATTTAGAGGGGGATACTCGATATGCTGAACCTGGGAATAGGATCCAAAATCTCTCTTGTACCTTTTGACACTTCGCAGCAAACCACTTTGCTTGTCGAAGGTATTTTCACTTACAACCAGAGGTTAGTAATACTAAATCTAACAGTCTGATTCAATTAGCAATATACGTTTTTCAGCCAATAGCATTTTAATTCACAAACTAAATGAATTCAAAAACTTACCCCTTGGTCCTTTGAAAAACTACTGCTCGGCTTCACTAAAGGAGGTACTCATGTCGATGGCAAACTCCGTCACAAATGCTTCAAGTGTTCGCGTTGTCCAGAAATCAACAGCGTGGGATATTGTTGGAGCAGGGTCCCGCAGCTACAGAAGAAGCTGCTAGTTTTGGTGGAAAGATAAGTTTTGGCGGAAGGAAGTTAAGACAAGAGCTGCGACGCCGTAGCACGTTTCCAGCTCGAGAGTAGACCCGAAAACCATGACTTTTAAGATAGAAAAGTCAAGAAGGAAACGGTACCTGAGCGGCCGAGAAGAGAGAGCTCAACCACTGCATTGAAGGCAGCGATGAAAGACAGGAGGGATCAGTGACCCTCATAAAGGAGACGGAGCAGTGAGGATGAAGCATTGAAGGTGAAGGACAGAAAAGCGAAGCGGTGCATAGTACCCATGATCAGTGCCGGGAAGCATGGAAGACTACAGAGAGTTGTGGTGTGATGGAAAGCGGCTACCTCAAGTACAGATATGGCCGACTGTCACTAGTTAGGTTTTGGGTTACTGTTGGGATAGGCCCACAGTGTTGTAACTGCACGAACTTCGGGCTGCCTATATAAGAATATATTTTGTATTGTAAAAGGGTTGGTTAGTTGATGAGCAGGTTGAAGAGCTAGCTAGCCATTTTGTTAGTTAGTAGTGTTTTGCAGACTATTAGACTGTTGTAAAAGCCTAGCTCTGGTTCTGTTATCAGCGATAGCAATCTTACGGTAACCAGTAGCTGGCTTATAGGATATGCATGTAACGATCCGCAGGGATCGACAGGGAGGGAAGAGTGTATTGTAGAAGAGTAATATAGGAGAGAAAAGAGATCTAAGAGAGGAGATACTAAGCTGCATATGCGGTGCAGCAGAACTGTGTTTTACCTTCCCCTGAGCTATAATAGAGAAACACAGTTCTGTGGACGTAACTCCCATCCTGGGGGTGAACCACGTAAAACCTGCGTGTTTTGTGTTGAATGCATGAGATTGTATTTGCTTACTATTATGTATTATTTTGCACAAGATTGTGGTTTACAGTTGATGAATGAATGTGTTAATCAGTTCACAGCAAATATAGAAGGATAAACATGAGTTAAAGTCTTTGGCATGCTGTATATGGTTCATTTATGCTTTGTGTGAAACAGTCTCTATTGCGGTATTGAATAGCCTTGTATGTCAAGTCTCGCACGTTGACACGAGCCACGCTAAGTGTGCTGAACCACGGAGGTAGGATATCACAGAGAGGTGATATCGCACCGACAGAGGAGCTGCGGTGCGCGATACCGCAGGTGAAGGACTTAGCGTGGGGCAGGATCTGCGTGTCGCATCGTACGCGGTGATGCGATAAGGTTGGAGCTATCGCGGGCCCGAGAAAGTACATGCCGCAGGAAAGGATTGCACGGCGGTACAAAAGAAATATCTTGCAGTTAGAAAAGATGCGAGGCGAGGAAATCATGCGACGCGAGCTGGAGATTGCGCGACGCCCAGGAAGAGCCCTCGCAGCTAGGAGAGCTGCGAGCCACCAGTGGGATTGCCACAGAACCTGGCCCAAGACACTTGAGTCCTTGGCCAAACCATTAGAGTCACTTTGGGTGAGACTTCAAGCCACTTTGCGGTCTGTCGCCGAAAGGGCCAGTGATCTAGGGGTGTTGTTGGTTGATTATAGTAAACCCGGGTCTGCCCGTAGCAGCCAACAAATGGTTCCGTTGCCGGTTTTGAACTGGCATCCCACTAGAGAAGAGTTTCACCAGTGGCTGGATTCAAACCTAAGGGAGTTTGCCCAGAAACAAAATCGGAGCCCTAAATTGAGCACAGAGGCCTGGTTAGAAAAGCATATCGCTTCAGATATACACGCTATATTTTTTGCAACCTATGGAAACAAGCTTTTCGACTGGTTATCCAAGTTGACAGATAGGAACACATTCAAGAAGAAAAGAAACATTGTCTGGACACTGGAGCTGATTCAGACCGTGCAGAACCTCAACAATCCCATTACAAGAGCAGTGGAATTCTGGCTTGCGAGCGTGCTAGGAGGCTTTGTTATAGAATTTACAGTTGACCAGAGAAAAAGATTCAGCGAGGCTAAGCGGTACTTCTTCAAAGGATATCGTGGTAAGTACCTAAATTCTCTAAACTTGTCCATTAAGATGCTGCTATATGAAAAAGGAGTAATGGACATGGTTTCAGATGAATAAGTAAAGATAGTAATGTCACAAGAGTTTGAAAGTGATTTTGATGACATTGGACGCACACGTAGTGGCAAGAAATATAAGGTAACCTTCGGCTCTCCTATATTTGGCGATAGTTCAGACAATATTAGGCAACCGATTCCTAGTCCCACAGAAGAACCAGAGGAGGGTATCCCTTACCAGCCCTACACCCCACAGAAACAGACCGGGACTCAGAGTAATCCCGTAGGTACTCCATCCAGTAGCTCACAGACAGTACCTACTGCCGCTACATCACCTTCACCTACACTGCTGAGTGGTAGTAATCCAGTCAATCAGAACCCATAACAGAGAAATAGAATGGGAGATGATATGAAGCTACCTACCTTTAAGGGTACAGGAGCAGAGGACCCGGAACAACATTGGTTTCTATGTGAAGCTATGTGGACCATTAAAACAATCAACGATGATAGCCTTAAACTTGTACAATTGGTCACTACACTCAGAGATCAAGCTTTAACATGGTACATAAAGTATACCACAGTACCCAGGACGCTTGCCCAAGTCAAGAATGCCATGATTAAAGAGTTCAAGAAACCTAAGTCTGAATCTCAGTGCATCACAGAGCTCAAGGATATTAAGCAGCTACCATCAGAATCAGTATGGGACTTTGACCAGAAATTCAAAGCTCTTATAGACCAAGTAAGTTTTGAGTTTGTGCCAGAGCAGCATAAGGAATGGTTTATCGCAGCACTGCTCCCTCACATCAGAGTGCCACTGATGCAGCAGAAACTCTAGACGTAGGATGACGCGTTGGAGATGGCGATGAAGCTAGAAGCTTCACCTTTAGTAGAAACCAATGTAGGCATGACAACTCTACAGAACCAGTTGGCCAATCTCACGTTACAGATACACGAACTTAAGAAAGGAAAAGAGGTTATGCAAGACATATGGTGCTTACGATGTAGAGCATAGGGTCATACCAAAGACAACTGTCCAGTCTTTGCAGAATATCTAGCATTAGGGGCTCCTAACCCCTTACCATGAACGCAAGGGCCATGGTGTGAAATATACAAAACACAAGGACACCCACCTTAGCAATGCCCTTTGCTTCAGAAGTATGTACAGACACCTAAGAACCTATACTGTGTCTTCTGCAGCTCTGTTGGACATGATGAATAGAATTGGTGAGCCTATGATCTCATGTTAGATAGAAAACATGATGTATACAGAGTCCAGTCAGAAACATAGGGTCCAGCAGCAGGACCACATCCTGATCCGACGTATGGTGGCCGGGGAGGAGGATTCAGAGGATGAGGCCGTGGAGGAGGCTTTGCAAGAGGAGAGGGTTTTGGCCGTGGTATCGGACCAATCACTTGTTATAACTGTAGAGTTGTAGGACACTATGCTAGGGACTGTCAGAGCCCCACTACTACTTGTAATTACTGCAAATCTTATGATCATACCATAGAGGAGTGTCCCACCTTGATAGCTAAGATCAAAGATACTAAGCCAGCGGTACACTAGAACATCCAGCTTATTGTTGCTGAGCAGGCAGAGCCAGAACCAAGAGTCAATATTGTGACTCACAGTGGTGCTTCCACCAGTGGGACATCGCAGGAGACCGGAAAGAACATGAGTCAGGAGTGGGTACGCAGAGCTCCTGGTAAAGCAATAGCACTCGACCTATAGAAGAACAAAGAGACATTTCATGAAGCCAAGGCTTCCTTCGAGGAACCTACACAACCAGGATCGCAGGTACCGCTGTCTAGGGGCGTACCACAGCAAGAACCTTATGGAAATAGCCCAGAACAGATACCACAGGCTACCACATTGGGAATATGCAACGACGATGAGTCGACAGGAAGTATACAATCCTTCCTGTGCAGTTGTTTGAAGCTCTTGAGAAATGAAAAAGCTATCAGCGAGCTACAGTGCATAATAGATCATTGTCAGCAACCTTCTCTCTCGGGCAGTGCACACCGCACTGTTCATAATATTACAGGACATACAAGGACCGGAAGGGAGATGAAACTCACAGCACAGATTGGAGAATTCGAAATGGATGAAGTCGTCTTAGATTTGGGATCATAGGTGAATGTTCTAACTAAGAAGACATGGGAACAGATGGGTAGCCCTTAGTTAGCCATCTCGCCTATCCACCTGAGACTAGCTAATTAGCTGCGAGTATCACCATTAGGTCGACTGTCGCAGGTGCCAGTTGACATTGACGGAGTTCATACTTTTGCGGACTTCGAAGTTATAGAAATCATTGGCGACAGTTGACTGTATCCAGAACTATTAAGTATTGATTGGGCGATTGATAGCAAGGCTGTCATCGACCTAAAGAGAAGACAAATGACCTTTGAGGATGCGCAGATCCGGGTCATCGCACCGCTGGATCCTTACCAAGTTCCTAGATACATTGAACCTATCTGAGCTGAGGATGAAGCACATAACATGGATAGTCTCTACCAGATGACTGCGAACCAGAGCGACTACATCAATCCAACCGTAGAAGGGAACATTAGTTGGCAATGCGATAGCTCATGTGCATTGGATTCTGATATTGGTCTAGAGAACTGGCAGAACAGACTTTACGAAGTCTCAGCACGCAGATGTGTGTTTATGAGTAAATCACTGCGATGGATTGGCACGGAGACCACTGAGATTCCATCGTATCATGGTCTAACAGATATTTAGGAATTCCTTGAGAAGTTTGAGCAACAGATGCCTTACGAGTAGAGGATAGCAGCTATGGACCTTGCAGTACGAGCCACACCTACAAGATGGTGGTACGCGCATAAAGAAAATATTGCATCATGGGATGATATTAAAAGATTGATGGCCATCAGATTTTCGATCGACAAAGAGTATGTCCCGCAGAAGTACACAGGAGAAACTGACCCCAGGGCACACATTCAGACATGTGAACATAACTGGTTGGACATTCCAGAGGATGAATGGGTTCACAGATTCATTCACACATTGGACACAATTCCAAGGAACTGGTACACAGAGACCGAGTTGCGCAAGGGGACGACCACATGGTCACTTATGATAGAAAGTTTCCTACTTACCTTCACGTTTGAATCAGAACATCCAAGTGTTGCTCAGGCCCTAGACATAATCAAGATCAAGATATTTGAGGACTATACCATCTCAGTGCAAGCTCAACCTGAGTGGACCATTCAGTTGCAAGACGTGCTTGAGTGCTATAACTTCGCAGCAAAGCCAGACAATGGAGATAAGGAAGAGGATGACGATCCTCGCAACACCAACATTCCAGAGTCAGAAGGAACTCGCGATGTTGGGGGACCACAGCTAGAGATTCCAGCAATCACCGAACCTATCAAGATTAAAAATATCAATATTGGCACAGATGTAGAACCTAAGTTTGCCTCTATTGGCGACTATTGGAATGATGAAACAGTAGGACAGATTGCAGATTTGCTACATGACTATCATGACCTATTTCCCACCAAGTTCATAGAGATGAAGGGAATAGTTGGAGACCTGGGAGTTATGAGGATACCATTGAAGGAGGATGCTAGACCAGTTAAGCAGCGCCCATATAGATTGAATCCACGCTACAAAGAAAAAGTAAAGGATGAAATCGATAAGATGCTAGCAGCAGGCATCAAAGAGCCGGTAGAATAAAGTGAATGGGTTAGCCCCATGGTCGTACAAGAAAAGAAAAAAAAAGGAGACATCAGGATCTGTGTCGATCTACGCAAGCTCAACGATGCATCACTTCACAATCCATTTTCGACACCGTTCACTGATGAGGTATTAGACAATGTGGGAGGACAGGAGGTCTACTCCTTCACTGATGGGTTTTCAGGCTACCATCAGATCAGAATACATCCAGAAGATCGGTCCAAGACCACCTTTGCAATAGAATGGGGCTTGTTCCAGTATACGGTAATTCCCTTTGGTCTTAAGAATGCACCAGCTATATTTTCTAGAGTAGTCGTTGCTGTATTTAAAGAATACATTCATAAATTATTAGAAGTATATTTTGATGATTGGACTGTATTTGGACTAATTGACAAGCATATAGGAGACTTAAGACTGATGTTAGAGAAATGTAGGTAGTACCAGATTTCTCTAGACTTGAAGAAATGTATATTTTGTGCACCATTTGGTATTTTGTTGGGTCACATTGTTTGCAGACAAGGATTGATGGTAGATCGCGTGAAGATTTCCATCATTGTAAACCTCCCAGCACCCAACTCAGTCAAGCAACTAAGGACAGTACTTGGTCATACCGGGTACTACAGAAATTTCATCAAGAGAAAATCACAGAGATAGTTGATACGGTTGAACAGAAAATGAAGGAGTTCACTACTACCAGGGAGAAAACCGACGCCACAAAAGATGCCAGTATTAGTCAAGCTTTGCTTGACTCAGCACAAGAGAGTGTCGAAATGATGCAGAAGGAAGTCGAAGGACTTCGTGACAGGTTGCAGAGAGCTTCAAAGGAAGCCAAGGAAAAGCTGGAGGGAGAAGCCCGCTGCAGGTGGCTCGAGGGCGAGCCACAAGTAAGTGTTAGGGGACTGTTGGAGTAGGGTCCCGCAGCTATAGAAGAAGCTGCTAGTTTTGGCAGAAACATAAGTTTTGGCAGAAATATAAGTTTTGGCAGAAGGAATTTAAGACAAGAGCTACGAGGCCGTAGCACGTTTCCAGCTGGAGAGTAGAGCCAGAAACCATGACTTTTAAGATAGAAAAGTCAAGAAGGCAACGGTACCTAAGCGACTGAGAAGAGAGAGCTCAACCACTGCATTGAAGGTAGCGGCAGAAGACAGGAGGGCTCAGCGACCCTCATAAAGGAGACGAAGCAACGAGGCTGAAGCATTGAAGGCGAAGGACAGAAAAGCGAAGCGGTGCATAGTACCCATGATCAGTGCCAGGAAGCATGGAAGACTGCAGAGAGCTGTGGTGTGATGGAAAGTGGCTACCTCAAGTATAGATATGGCTGACTGTCACTAGTTAGGTTTTGGGTTACTGTTGGGACAGGCCCACAATGTTGTAATGGCACGACCTTCGGGCTGCCTATATAAGAATATATTTTGTATTGTAAAAGGGTTGGTTAGTTGATTAGCAGGTTGAAGAGCTATCTAGCCATTTTGTTATTTAGTAGTGTTTTGCAGACTATTAGACTATTGTAAAAGCCTAGCTCTGGTTCTGTTATCAGCGATAGCAATCTTACGGTAACCAGTAGCTGGCTTATAGGATATGCATGTAACGATCCGCAGGGATCGACAGGGAGGGAAGCATGTATTGTAAAAGAGTAATATAGGAGAGAAAATAGATCTAAGAGAGGAGATATTAAGCTACATATGTGGTGCAGCAGAACTTTGTTTTACCTTCCCCTGAGCTATAATAGAGAAACACAGTTCTGTGGACGTAACTCCCATCCTGGGGGTGAACCACGTAAAACCTGCGTGTTTTGTGTTGAATGCATGTGATTGTATTTGCTTACTGTTATGTATTATTTTGCACAAGATTGTGGTTTACAGTTGATGAATGAATGTGTTAATCAGTTCACAACAAATATAGAAGGATAAACATGAGTTAAAGTCTTTCGCATGCTGTATACGGTTCATTTATGCTTTGTGTGAAACAATCTCTATTGCGGTATTGAATAGCCTTGTATGTTAAGTCTCGCACGTCAACACGAGCCACGCTAAGTGCGCTGAACCGCGGAGGTAGGATATCACAGAGAGGTGATATCGCACCGACAGAGGAGCTGCGGTGCGCGATACCGCAGGTGAAGGACTTAGCGTGGGGCAGGATCTGCGTGTCGCATCATACGCGGTGATGCGATAAGGTTGGAGATATCATGGGCCCGAGAAATTGTGCGCCACAGGAAAGGATTGTGTGGTGGTACAAAAGAAATATCTTGCGGTTAGAAAAGCTGCGAGGCAAGGAAATCATGTGACGCGAGCTGGAGATCGCGCGACGCGCAGGAAGAGCCCTTGCAGCTAGGAGAGCTGCGAGCGACCAGTGGGATTGCCACAAAACCTGGCCCAAGACACTTGAGTCCTTGGACAACCCATTAGAGTTACTTCGGGTGAGACTTCAGGCCGCTTTGCGGTCTGTCGTCGAAAGGGCCAGTGATCTAGGGGTGTTGTTGGTTGATTATAGTAAACCCGGGTCTGCCCGTAGCAGCCAACAGATATCTCATTATTCACCCTTTTTAGTATATTAATTCTCACGGGGGTCCAAGTAGGAAACTGATGTGCTTAGAAGTTTGTCCTTCGCTCTGCTAACCTGGATAACCACTAGTGCAACTCTATGTGGATACTACCAAAGAAAATTTCATAAATGTCACAAAAAACATACCTTTGTAAAAGGTCGTTTGCACTACGATGCGTATATTTGTTCTCTTTCTCAGGAAATTTTAGATAAGTCTCAGCGAGCCAATCACTGATTTCCTTCATAGAGGGCCTCCAGAACATAGCCCTCGAGGTACGACGTAAACCCCTCTTGAGCAGATACTGAGTTCAACCGGAAATGGAACCAATTTGTTGGGCTATAGGGCAGACCCGGGTTTTATGCCTTTAACTTCACACCAACAAAAGACCCACAGAGTTGGCCCTTTCGGCAACAGCCCGTGAACAGGTTACAGTCTCACCCGAAACAGCTATGGGGTGCCGCAGAACCAGATTTCTGCAAGCAAAAGAGGGATATTACTGTACCTTTAGCTTTTAATAGATTATAAATATAAATCACAGAGCTTAACATTCACTTATTTAGCTTCGCGGTTAGATAAACAAACAGTGCCTTGCGCAGCCCTTTACTGGGAATTCACAGCGAATTTATTATCTAGCAGTGATATTTAATTATCAGATATATAGATATAAATGCATGAAAGAACACAACATAAACAACACACAAAACCATGACACAAGATATAACGTGGTTCACCCCCAGTGTAGAGGTTACGTCCACAGAACTATGTTTTATTCAAATTTCTACAAAAACCACAGTTTTGATCTGCGCACTCAGCTACAGATCCCTTCAGTCCTCAGAGCCGCGCACATAGCTGCATATTTCCTTATCACCCAAAACCCTCTGCACACACAGCTGCAGAGGTCGTCCACGCACACAGCTGGGACTTAACCTTTCCTTACCAAAATTAGCCTTAGCTTCGCATCAATTCCTTTTACATAAAAAACCTAACCTGACTTATTTACAAGAGTGCCTATTTATACAACGCACTATTACAAAACCATGGAATTAAACCATGGGTTATTACAAAAAGAGGGTTTTGACTCAACCCCGACACCCCTAAGACTATTTTGACTTGTAATTCCGTTTACAAACCTACATAACCCCGCAGAGTTACCTAACTTAAGGACCGTTAAGCTGCATGCCCCAACACTTAACTCCTGTGTAAGAGGAGCATCCTGAGAAACACTAATTATACCAAGGATTTCACACTCTCACCTAGACACACACCTAATTGTTTGTGTTTAGTAGTCTTGGAGAATTGAATCACAATGAACTATTCCAAGACCCTAAAACCTATTCTTGTTGATGCACCCTAGAAAAGAAAAGAGTGTAATTCATTTTATTTAAGCGTTGATTTTAATTGGCTGTGATTACTCAAAAGGAAATTGCCGTGCAACTAATGAAGTTATAACTCAGGAGTGAAGTAAATATGCACACCTAACAAGTAGTTCCAACTGCAATGTGTAGAATGAAAAACAGGGTATGCCACTACATTAGGTGCTTGTAAAATTATTCCTTTCCGAATTCCAATGTAATCCTTCCTATATGAAAGCCTAAACACAAATCTCATCCAAGCAGTCCAATGCAAGTACCTCCTTAAATCCATATGTGAGATGCAAGTAAGAATGAAACTATTTTGTATTTTCAATATAAAAGAATGAAAATGCAATAAAATTCATTAAAACTCTCAGTCTCTACAGAACGTATAAAACACAAGCCCAAAAATACACTGAGACAAAAAGAGTAATGCACTAATGGCAAAACAAAAATATAAATACTAAAACTATTTTCAAAGAAAAATCAATGAAAAAGTGGTCTCTAGTCATGAAAGAAGTAGTCAGCATACAACATCAGAACCCAGGAATACCCAGCCACACTCACAACCCAACTTCCCACGACATCAAACTCAATCGAAAGGGAGGATGTATGCAATTCTATAAATAAAAGCAGTGTATGTACACAAATTTTGGGCAAAAACCTACATGTATATGCGGAGTTTTTGCCAAAAACCCGTGTATGTACATGACTTTTATCCAAAATCCTGTATATACAGAGAAGACAGTGGTAAAAAGCAGGCCAAGGGTCAAACCATCTAAGGGAGTGTCAATGGATGAACATACACCTAAATGCGATAGAGAAATGAGGAGAAACAAAGAACAAGTCCATAAGATCAAGCACATTGTGCCACAAACCCCAAACAAAAACAAGGAACTTCCCCAGTAGAGTCCCCAATTCTGTTACGGAGAGAAACTTCCTATGGCTTGGGGTGTACCACAACAAATAGATTTGACACTAGAAATCAATCTTTCCCAATATGTAAGAGAATCCAAATGTATAACACTAAGGGATATCAAGTTGTACCTTGTTCCGGACGAATAAAGTAGTTCCCCATTGAGGTTTCCAATTCACATGTGTTTTAGCAATTCGCTCTCAATAACAACAAACAATAAAAGCATGCTATATAATAGTGTGTTAGACCTACTATAGCATATATATTCAATGATACATAAACAATTAAACATATCCATGGATTCAATATTCATATTCAATTGCACATAATTGGATAGGAAAAGTTATTTCCATTAATAAAATCAGAGCTTACAATAGTGACAACCTATGTCGGCATGTCTACGAACCAGAGAAACCGAGTCCTCCACTTGGGCCTCCACCACCTCAATCCTCCATCTCTTGATAGAAATATCACAAGCAAAGGCAGGACTGGGAAGAACACAAAGTGCTCCAAAGGGACAAAGGGATGTAGTCTCAAGTATATGCAAACTGTGGCAACAATGGACTATAGTTTACTTTCTCTTCAATTCCTCCTCTTCAATGTATCCAAGGGGTTCCTTATATAGCACTCCAAGAGGGTAATGGAGGGTCGAATCTGAGTATTTTCAAGGCATTTGGAAGGACAAGAGTCAATTTATTCATACTTCTATGAGGAAAACTCCAAAAACATTTTGACTTATGCACACATCTCGATGTACGCAGGTTTGAGGTCAAAATTCACATGTACAATTGAGTATGGGATTAAATGTCGTGTATAGCATTAAAAAGGGGTTTTTAAGGGATGAACTTGGATCATAAAAGGATAATATGAGTCCATGGGGTATAAAGAGTCTGCAAAGGGACAGGGAAGGCCATCAATATGTGATCAACTATGTGTGGTAAAATCAACTATAACAACCTTTTCTGGAAAATAACATTGTAAACCTCTGTCATGACGAAGTTCATGAACTTTGTATAATTCTTGCTCATCTCTTCAATTAATACCATCTCAAGTAATTGCAAACTCTCTTCATTGTGATCAAGTAACATCTTCATCAAAGAGGATTGGAACCTGAAGGTTTTGGTCTTGTTGAAGTTCATTAGCTAAGAATGGATACTCTCAACAAGAAATTCATTGAATTTGAGACATGAAACTTGCATTATATGTTTTGGCTCACTCAACTCAATTGGGAATGTACTTAAAACAAAAAATAAAACTCATGACAGGCTCTGTGATATATTTTTCAGTGTCTAGACCTAGGAACTGGATTAACAGAGTAATGGCGTGTTGAGTTTCTAGGTTAAACAAGATAGAATCGATTATAAAAGGTTGGATTGATAATTTTACATCAATATTGAAGCATTTATTGAAAAAATCATGCTTCTTCTCTACAAAATACTCTTGCAAACACTGTAGTACGGAATATTCTTTGTTATCTTGGCCCTTTACGAAAAAATCATCGGGGATAGACAAGGCCCTCCTAACAGCTAGAGGTCTGATAGGGAATAGGACTGTAGAGATGGTAAAATCCATATTTACTCTCTCATAAAGGGAGCAGTTATCAGTGCACCACATAATGCATTCCAGGCAGCTTGGGTTTTGGTCAGTCATAAAGAAATGGAAGTACGACTGGTGCAGGTTATGTATATCGGGGCCCTATTCTCTAAGCAATCTCAGCTTCTCCTTTACATCACTAATGGGCTCATTCAATAGAATCATGTCGAAAACCTCAACATCCCTATATTCGAATGATTTCTCTACCTTATGGTAATCTAGGTCTTGAACCTCCACATTCTCAACTTGAGCCATTCTATAAGGTGGAATAAGGAAAAAGGATTACATGGTGATTTCAACAGGTGGATTTGTAGTGTCATATGAGATGGCTTGTCCTGCACTATTCTAGCTCTCACATTCAGATGTTTTTGAGAATAAAATAATGCCCAAATTTCACGTGCTCGACATTTTATAGCTTTTCACATCCTTATCCATCCCGCATATTTGTCTCACGAAATGAATTTCCAATCATATATCTAAATTTTAAATCATATAATTCATCCATGGATGCCACCCTTCATGAACACTAATCTCTCCAAGATGTAATCTACACTATTGATGTTACCTCCCTTGATCTCCATTTTGCAGCCCCTTTCCTTTTTATTTCCCCTAGCATCTTCGAACTATGAAGTGAACCATGACCGTGGATGTCTTCTGCAAGTGATCTCAATCATTCAATTGTGTGGCCTCTCCTCGATTTCGCCATCCCTCATCTTGTTAATCGTCATGCATTTCTCCATCGTGAAACTGTCCTGGACCATTTATCTAACCTCTGCCAGATCTCCCCCATCGGAGGGTGTAGGCCCTACCATATTTCACATTGCTTCATCTTCTTAACCTTTGTGCATCTCCTCGCCATGAAATCAGCCAGGAGCTTCGATTGGATCCCTTACAGATATACATTGTTCAAAGGTGTGGGGCCTACCAATACTTCGGAGCTCCACATACTATTATCTCTTGTGCATGTTTGGGTGGCGAAACGATTCTCCTCTATAGATATTTTTATCAAATTATCATGACCATTGAAATAGGTGGACCCTACAATATTTTGTAGCCATGACATAAGTTAACCTCCATGTATGTTTCCTGCACAAAATCCCCACATGTTGTTGATCTTGGACCTCATTCGATCTTGACCATTGAAACATGGGAATCTTAACCGATTTTGTGCATCTCCATAGCTCCTTCCTTCATGAATATTTTCCTAGTGAAATCCTTAACAATCGTCGATCTACATTGCCTGATCCTCTGAAGGTTGATCTCACTCGTCATTTAATCATGTCAACCAAAGCCAAGCCTCTATGGAAATGCGCATCTTTCCTTGGTCAAATCATTATCAACCATGTAATTGTTTTACCACGTATCTGTGTCATTCCTCCTTTCCATTGTATAACTATGAGCATATCTTCACCTCTCAAACCAATATGTAGGGTTATAACTCCAAGTATCCTTAATGCTCACTCATGCCACATAATGGGATAACCCAATTTGATGCTGAGGCTTAGAAAAACCTTCCCAAACACCTCCAAATCGCAAGATATGAAAAGTTTTTTCCTATACCCCCCTTCATTTTTACTGCTCCAGACCTTTGCAAGGGGATCAATGTAGATTCCTATGTAGAAATATCCAAAATTTAGCACAAGTGCTAATAGGTTCTACATCAGATTGGAATATTGACATGTGATTCACATCACAATTTTGCATCTATTCTGGGAATTGAGTGTGTAACAAATTGTCTTAATTTTTGTACTCTTTGGGAAGGATTATGCATAGATCTCTTTTCCATTTCATATTTTTTTTGTATATCATATTTTGATAGAAGAAAGAAGCATTTAGATAATGCTCCTAATTCATCAGTTGATGAGATATAAGGAGTCTCTCCTCTTCCTTCTTGCAGGTTCTACACTCTAGCACATGATCATGGAGTTCATGATTTCTCCATTAAATTATTTCACTAGAAGTAGTTCATTAAGTTCATTTAAGTGAAGTTAAATATATGTTGAAGACATATTATTTCAAATTGTGTGCCTTGTCCTTTCTTGAGGGAGGATTTTTCCCATGTGGTTTTCCTCTTTCCTCAGCTTTTTGGACATGAATAATTGTTAAAGGGTGACCATAGCCTTGTTTTTGGGCCCTATATGCATCCATATGCATCTATATTTTTTAACATACCATCATAAATTCAGACTTATAGGGGGGTTTTGGAATATATTAAACCCACTTAATACTTAGGATAAAATAATTAATCACTATTTGATTAATTATCTACCCACTAGCTTAATTAGTTGGCATCCACTTGCACCTTAAAGTCGACACATGCTATCTATACCCCAAAAATGATTTATTTTTTATTATGGGTTATATTGAGCACTTTATGGACATCCAGAATTAGTAAACAATGATTTACAACATATTTTGCTTTATTCTTCTTTATCTTGCTTTTCTGTGGATAAGGTAAAACTAGTTAACTAGGAAACTGGGTTCCTTTGTTTCCAACCCATCCTTTATGACTTTCTCTCCATTTTCCAGGATTATCACTTTTTTCCATCTCCCTTGACAAATCACTCATTCTTTTATAATTCATGAGGTACTTGACATATTTGGGAAGTGCTTTGGCCACATATGGGGGTTTCCTATATTTTGGTAAGTCATCCTTTTTTAGCTTTATGATTTGTCTCAATACAACTCAATTTTCCTATGAGGGATGTATTATTTATGTACACTATTATTCATCATTATTCAATGGAAGGATACACACCAATATTCATCTCTTCATTCATGTGATTCAGTATCTTTTCTTCTCTCTATTTTTCATGTGTATGCTTGTGAGAATTCTTAGTAGCAAGATCTATTTTCTATGCTTCTTCTTAGCATCTCTGCTCATAGAATTGGAGATATTATTTCTACATGATGCATCCCTCCCCTCTCAATATTTTTCAGTATTTCAACAATTTGTATCAGAGCATGTTCCTTCACCACAGTTTAACTGCTAGATGGTAGATCCTATTTAAAACCACTATGGATCAACAAGAAGTTTTAGCCACCAATAGGCCTCCATTGTTCACGGGAGAAAGTTATGTTTACTGGAGTGTGGGAATGAATTTCCACCTAATGTCCCTTGGATGGAAGGTTTGGGATGCAATTGTAAAGGAATATAAAATATATGACCAAGCACCTACATATAGTATGGAACTAGGCCAATATGAAGGTAATGCCAAAGCCCTAAATGAAATCCTGAGCAGGTTAAAAAAATATATATTTACAAAAGTTATGAGATGCAATACAGCCAAAAAATCCTAGGATAAGTTAAAAATTATCTATGAAGGAGCATCTAAAGTCAAGGAATCGAAGATTCAGACATATAAAGGGTAGTTTGAGAGCTTTAAAATGAAAGAAGAAGAAAACATTGGTGAATATCTTCTAAGAGTATATGGGGTTGTAAATGATATTAGAGGTCTTGGAGGAATATTAAAAGAAAGAGAAGTAGTGAGAAAGGTACTAATAACATTTCCAATGAATTATGACTCAAAAGTGTCCAAAAATAAGAATGGGGTGACCTTGATGACACAACAGTATATGACCTACATGGGATCTTCACTACATATGAGATGTGGATGAGACATAATGAACCCTCAAGAAAAGAGGCAACAGTTAAAACTCTATCCAAGAACTAATTAAATAACCTAGATAAAGAAGAATCTATTTTCATCAATAATCTTGAGAAAGGTACGGGGAAATACAAAGGAAAGCTACCCTTGAAATGATTTAACTGTGGAAGAATTGGACATTTTTCCAATAAGTGTCCTTACCCAAAACAAGAGTAGAGTGATCATGAATAATCTTATTGTCATAAAGATAATATCATGGGTAAGAAGAAGTTTAATAAAAAGAAGAAGAACTTCTATTCCGAATAAGATAGTGATGATGAAAGTGAAGACGCAGAAATCCTACTTTTGGGAACAACAAATTCAAATGAGGAATCAGAAGTGGACATAGAAGCTCAATACATGGTTGATGTTGATGAAATTGAAAAGTGTAGGAAAAGAAAAAAAAATTGAAATAGAAACTGTCAAAGTACCAAGAAGAAACAAATCAAATTATTATGGACTTGAAGAACGAGCTTCAAGAGTCCAAGAATACTAAAGAAAATCTAGTAATTATGGTCAAGGAGAGAATCCAAGATTCTGAAAAACTTGAAAAATAGATTATTCAACTTAGAAAAGGGGTTGATGAAAAATTTATCAAATCAAAGTTTGATAACAACACAAGTATATTAGATGATACCTTAATTATCCAAATATCATCAAATGATCAAACTGATCTAGGATATGACAAAGAAAAGGAGCCAAAATATTCCCCTGTCTCAAACCAAGGTGGAAATAAAAGAAGCTATGATGCACTAAAGAGTCTTGTTAAAAGGGAAGAGATAAAGAAATATGTTTCATCCTTCCATGATAAAGACATAAATAATGAGGTGTATAAGAGACCAATGAAAAACATATATCACCATATCTTTTTGGGTCATTTTTACTCATGTAATAATTTTGGTCATAAAGAGATGAAATGCAGAGCTTGTGGAAAGGTTTATGAATATAATAATGATTCGTTTAGTAAACCAAAAGAAACAAATCATAATCGGTTTGGACCTATTCAAAGATATCACTTGAAGCGTTACAAATGTAATAACTTTGGACATATGGATAGAGAATGTAAATGAAGGAAGAGTGTTTCAGTAGAAGCTCAGAAACAGTGGAATAAGATGGAAGTTGTGAAGCAAGAAAATCAAAGATTCCCAAAACATAAAGGGAAATTCTATGAATACTGTCATTGTTGTCATAAGTTTCGTCACAAGGCTGCTGACTATAGAACCAAGGGAAAAGATCAAAGTTTGAGAAGGAAACAAGTCACTAACAAAGAAGATGATAAAGGACAAGTAAGCAGGATACATCATGGGAGGATATGGAAGAAAATGTCAAATTACGAGAACTAAGAAAAAACACAAATTTGAAACATCATTGAGGTCTCCAAATATGATGATGAGCATAAAAATGAAATAAATAAGACTGAAATCCATTATGAGGGAAATCAAGATGGATATGTAAACTAATACACAAATGAATATAAAGATGAAGATGATGAAGAAATATATAGTGATTATTGTGGGATTCTTTTCTAAATATCTCTCATGATTTAAAAGAGAACCATGAAAATAACATTAGGAGGAATCATTTACTCAAGGGGAGTTAAAGTCAGAAAATTTCAACTGGTATAAAAAAAACTCAATTGGTATCGAATGTTGAAGTATGCTAAAACAGTATCTCATCAAGGACAATAGATGATCAAGGTTAAGATTGGTGTATGGTTGACAAAGAAAAATTGTAATACATATGGAGTAACATAAGAACAAAAAAATGTGTGAGTCATGAAGACCATGATGTATGCAATCAAATAGAAGACAATTTTTTTATGTTGAATTAGAATTTGAAGTCATGACACATATATTGACAGTGGAAGAAAACTCAAGTATGATCTGAATTTTTTTTTTTAAATTCATTCTATTGAAAAGTTCCAAGATAAGTAAAAATAACAGTGAAGATTGTGAAGGAACAAAGGGTATTTTAAAAATATATTTATCATTTTAAGGAAGTTATTTATAAATTGTCTCTCAAAATTGTAGTGATTCCTACTATTATCTCAGACCTAGGACTGTGAATACCTCTTAAGAAGAGAAAGTTACATAATAAAGTTTTTTTTTAAACATTGTAATGTTGAGTGTAAACTCTATCACAAAAATGTTGAGAAAGGAGAGGAAGTATAGTGACAGGGGGAGTTTATGAATCTATTATTTAAGTTATCATTCAAGAACCTGTTACAAGAAAGGTAATGTTAAGATAAATGATAATACATGGGTTAGTACCAAGTCCAGTAAACAAAGGGGAGATATGATGACATGGGTGGTGGGACTCAGAAATGTCATATTTTCATCCACTTTACCTTTCGCTATTTCTCACATTTCATCATCCCATTAACCTTTCATTATACCATTTCCTTACATATATTTGGGTTTCACCTTATTATTTTCCACTTTATTCATTTTAGTATTAAAAAGGAATTTATGATTAAATGTTAGAAATTAACATGTTTTTCATATATATCTCAAAAATGTGTGAGCTTTGCAATGTGTAGGAATTCATACAAAAAGACTCCTCAAATATATCCTCCAGCATTTCAAGGAGATAGTTATTAAAAGCATATTCCAAGGAGAATATCATGGAGATTTAGTTGGCATATCCTATCTAGGATTTATGAGAGACATGCGGAGGATTTGAAGGGATCATATCTTGTAATAATAGGAAAGTAGTTGAGAGTGGTTGAGAGAATAGTGGATCTATCATTATGAGATGGTTATCTTCTTCTAAAAGAAATTCATGTATAAAAGAGAGTGCCCTCTCTTCATTTGACAAAATGGTAGATTAGGAGAAGATTAGTCTCAAATTGTAGAAGTTAGTCTTGACTTTGTAATTTGGAGAAGGGAATTCTTATCTTTTGTTCATAATGATTTCTTGCTTTGTCGTTGATTCTTGTGATGTAAATTGAGATTTATTTATTGTTAATTTGAGCTCACTTGTGTTGTCTTCTTTCTCTTTATATGTTGTATTTCTTTTATGTAATTTACTTTCAGCTGTGTGTTTCAGCTTCCAGCATTAGATTAGCAGTTGTGTGTTTCATCTTAAGGGGGGATTAGACTAGCAATTAGCAAGTAGAAAGGGGTGGTTATATTAGCTTAATTCAACTTCAATACTTCATATATTTTGTGTGTGCTTTGTAAACCTACGAACCTTGGATTGACAAATTAAATAGTTGGGAAAATACTACAATGGAATCAAAAGACAATATTTCCACCTAACATTTCGGCGTCGTTGTAACGGAAGCACGATGGATTGAAGTTTAGTTTGATTAATTTTCTACAAGCGTACACTAGAGTATGAATTTCAATTTCTGCAAAGAGTGTTTCAATTCTGCAAGTGTGAATTTCAATTTCAGCAAGTATGTTTTTTTTTTGGAACCGTGAAGAGTAATTATTTTATGTACATAGTGTTTCTTTTTATCTGGTTCAGCAAGAGTGTTTTGTATTTTTATTTTTTCATTTAGATTTGGGTGCTGTAAGAATCCATTTTTCAAAATGATTTAACAATGAGTTTAATCTTGGAACAGCTCACTTGGATCCTTGCAAAAGAAGGGATCTCCTCTTCTCACAAGGAGGGGATCTTGATAGAAGCCAACAACTTAATTACTCCTCCAGCAACGAACAAGGAATCAACCTTCGAGGAATCCTACACATTTGATGAAGAACAATCATGTGAGCAAGAGGTCGAGGAGGAAAACAAGGATTTGTAGCATGATCTGAGGAGTGAAAACTATGCCTATGAAAGCCTTATTGAACGATGGTTTCAAGCGAGTACGAGGTTAGAACAATTTAGTTTTTCTTTTTTTTTCTAGTTAACTCATAGTCATAGCAACTAATTTCACACATTTCTATTTATCCTCGTTTTCTATCTGCAAAATTAACATTGAACATATTTTTATTGTTGTGACATTAATGGCTACATTGGATATTTAGGTACACGTAACTATTTTCTAAATCCCAATTAGCATAGAGTAGGTAGGATTTTATTTTCAATTTTTGCTTTCACCCAGAATAAGTATGCTCTCCTCTGTGCTTCATTTGATTGCGAGGATCAAAAAGTAGGATGTTTTCTAACATTTTCATGGATAGAATATATTAATATTTGCAAATATGCCTAATCTATTTCATGCTTGATATGAAAATAATTTATCTCCATTTTCTAAAAATATTTCAATTTGTAAAATAATAACTGGCCTGCAAAATTCATGTGGAAAATTCATTCTAAACTAAAATAGTCGATAAAATTATAATAGATGCAACTGCAACCTGAAACAGTAGCTGAATTAGTGTCATGCCTATAAGCTTCGCATCAGTTGGAGTAGTAGCCATCTCTTTTCCTTTGTAAAACATAAAATACATGGTCTCCAATTTAATGCGGCTTGAGAGTGAATTGAGTTTTTCCACGCTGAAATTTGCAAAAATATACCATGAATGATTACATTACTAGATTTCCTCAATCAGAATTTCTTTTGTCACCATGACTTGCCTTTATGTTGATGTATTTGTAACTTCGGAATGTATTCATCTATGTATCTTATGTATTGTAACCCGATGCTTATTCCGGGATGTATCTATTATGTATTTGAATCATGTTGTCATGCCCCGATGTTTCGATCGGGAGGATCAATAATGTAAACAAGTCATGTCAAGTCATTGTTAAAGTCCCCACAGTTTCGGGGCACTAGGGTTATTAGACACTCATAGAGATGTCGGCTCTAGTAAGTAATTGTTAAGTGAGGCCAACATGATTGAGTGCACTTCAAGTGAACGAAAGAATATAAATAGAGAGTGAGTCTCTCTATTTATTATACACATCATTCACTCACTCAATTATAGCGCATTAGTGAGGAAGGAAATACACTGGGGCTAGACAAGAAGAAGATTACTACTGTTGGGAGATCACTTACTATTTTGGGGCTTTTACTGTTTTGGTGCTGATTCTATCCCTGAGGAAGTTGCGGGGTTTTCTCCTTTATGTTTTCCCCGATCAAAAACATTGTGTTCATTGTCTCTTGTGTTTGATTGATGTACTTGTTATTCTATCAGTAAAGATCCTAACATAATGCTAGCTTAATGTTGAAAAATTAACATGGTATCAGAGCTAACCTGAGAAGAAGACACTGTGCAGCTGCGGGAACTAGGGCTTCCTAGTTTGTGGATATTCCTCCACATATTTTCAGAAAAAGTAAGGTGGAACAAATTTCCTCCTTAGGGCGCATCTTTCTGTCGAAACAGAATCCAATTCTGAGGTTTTTCAGTTTTGGACCTGTCACTATGGTCAAAAATTACGGCTTTTTGCAGAAGAGGAATTTTTCAGTGAGCCCAGGCCTAGATTGATATCCTCCCCAAAATCGAAGTTAGGGACAAATTTCAAGGCATATGGATGGATAGAACTCCAAAAAAGCAAAACCCTAATTTGCTCCTGAACCAGCTCTGTAGGATTTCAGCTCAAGTTTCAGATCTGACATCTTGAACCTGGTAAGATCTAAAATATTTTTGTATTTCCATTTGAGGTTCTCATTTAAATATGTCTCATCATACCAAGCTTGATGAAAAGCTTGAGGGAGCTGAAAACTTTCGAGCCTAGAAGTATAGGATCTCCCTGGTCCTGGAAGAGAATGAATTGGACTCCTTAATTCATGAGGAGGTTCCAGTTCCAGAGGGAGATGAGGAAAAGGAATTACATAAGAAGAAGATGGTTATGGAAAAGAGGATCATTGCTGATTCTATCAAGGATCACCTTATCCCACAGGTGTCCTCTCTCAAGACACCTAAAGCTATGTTTGATGCCCTAACCAAATTGTTTGAAGGAAAGAACATCAATCAGAAGATGACCCTGAGGAACCAACTGAAGAATGTGAAGATTCACAATGCAGAAACTATCTAGTCTTACTTCACAAGAGTTTCTTAAATCAAAGAGCAATTAGAAGCTGTTGATGAAGAAGTGGAAAATGCAGAGATTGTGATGACTACTTTGAATGGCCTTCCTAGGTCATGGGATGCTTTGATTCAAGGAATCTGTGATAGAAAGAAGTTAGTCAATTTTAGCAGACTATGGGAAGAATGTTCTCAAGAAGAAGCTCGGATAGCAGCCCAAGAAGAGAAGATGGGAAATGAAGATCAAGCCCTCACAGTTCACTCCAAGAAGGGAAGAAGAAATCCTCATTTCTCCAAAGGTAAGAGCTCTCACTCTAAAAAGGATCTATATAGATTGAGATGTTATACATGTGATGAAAGAGGACACTTTGCAAAAGATTGTCCTAAGAACAAGATTCACTCTCATAAGAAGAAGGGGAACAAAAGAAGACATCCTGCTCATGCTGCAGAGGATGGTGAACCATCCAAGAAGAAATCTAGATATGAAAGTGAAGACTCTTCAAGTGAGGATGAATATGTCCTGATATCTGCTCTCACAGGTAACATCTCTCATGGAAGTGATGATTGGCTTATATATAGTGGGGCTTCCAAACATATGATGGGATTCAAGGAATCCTTTGTAATATTGTCAGAACATGAATCACCTCACAAGGTGAAACTAGGAGATGACTACCAATATCCAATAAAAGGTAGTGGGGAATCTTCATATAAGTTAGACTCTGGTAAGTCTCTAACAATGAAAGAAGTATTGTTTGTACCAGGACTCAAAAAGAACCTTCTATCCATTTCATCATTGGATGCAAAAGGAATTCGAGTTGCATTCATAGATGGTAAAGTCATTATGTGGCCAAAAGGAAAGACTATCGATGATGCGGTAGTGATTGGAGAACAAGAAGGGGGATTGTACAAATTGAAGGGCCATCCAGAACAAGCCTTGATCCATGACATGGTAGAGCCAAATGAACTTTGGCATAGAAGGCTTGCACATGTGCATTACAGAGCACTACCTATTGCAATCAAAGCTGTTGAAGGTCTTCCAGAATTCCAAGCAAAACGTGATGGAGTTTGCAAAGGATGTCTGAAAGGGAAGAATACAAAGAAGACATTTCCCAGCAGTGAAAACAAATCCAAAGGTACTCTAGAAATCATCCACTCCGATGTATGCAGTCCTATGTCATCAAACTCACTAAGCGGGTATGCATACTATGTCTCTTTTGTTGATGACTTTTCTAGAAAGACATGGATTTACTTTATGAAGAACAAAGATGAAGTATTCAGCAAGTTCAAGGAATTCAAAGCCTTGATCGAAAACCATACTGAAAAGAATATCAAGACCATTCGATCAGATAATGGTGGATAATTCACTTCGAATGAATTCAAAGAGCTATGCAAAGAATCGGGGATTAAGAGGGAGTTGTCCACTCCTTATAATCCACAACAGAATGGGATTGCGGAATGGAAGAATATAACTATCATGGAAGCTCCAAAAGCAATGCTTCATGATCAAGATCTTCTTATGCATCTTTGGGCTGAAGCTGCCAGAACAACAGTGTATGTACAAAATAGTACTCCACATAGAGTACTCAAGAACAAGACTCCTGAAGAAGTATTCTCTGGAAAGAAACCAGAAGTCAGCCATCTCAGAATATTCAGCTGTCCCGTGTACATACACATTCCAAAAGAGAAGAGAACAAAATTAGATCCTTCAGGAAAGAAGGGCATATTTGTGGGATACTCTGAAAGCTCGAAGCCTTATAGAATCTATTTCCCAGGATGCAAGAAGATTGACATCAGCAAGGATGTGACATTTGATGAAGACACAGCTTACAACAAATCCAGAAAGAGACCTGCTGAAGAACCTAAAGAAGCAGAAGCAGAAGCACCCAGAATTCATGATACATTCATGAATGAAGAAGCTCAAGAAGAAGATCGAGAGTTTGAGGAACCACAAAGAACTGTAGATCCACCTCTAGAGAACAATCCTCATAAGAGGAAACCTACTTGGGTATGTGAACTTATCCAAGGTGCAGAATGATATGGGGCTCCAGAAGAAAATCATAGAGAAAGAAAGAGAACTAGATCCAATTCTGGTTATGTAGATTTACTATGTGATTTCATTGATAAAGAACCTTCCAGTTATGAAGAAGCAGCAAAACAGAAAGAATGGAAGGATGCTATGATTGAAGAATACCAATCGATCATGAAGAATGATGTTTGGGATGTTGTCCCAAGACCAGACGGGAAGTCCATTGTAACTTCCAAATGGATTTACAAGATCAAGCATGCTGCAGACAGTAGCATTGAAAAGTATAAGGCAAGATTTGTAGCTCGGGGTCTCTCTTAGAAAGAAGGAATAGAATATGAAGAAACCTTTGCACCTGTAGCCAGATACACTTCCATCATATCAGTACTTGCTCTGGCTGCAGTGATGAAATGGAAGATACACCAGATGGATGTCAAGATTGCTTTCTTGAATGGTGTAGTGGAAGAGGAAGTATATGTAGAACAACCCCTCAGTTTTGAGACACATGACAGAGAGTCTCATGTATGCAGATTGAAGAAAGCCCTATACAGTTTGAAACAGGCACCCAGGACCTAGTATAGCAGAATTGACAGCTTTCTATCCAGTTTGGGCTTTACCAAGAGTAAAGCAGACTCCAACCTTTACTACAAGGTTGAAGGTGGCAACCCAATGATGCTCCTACTGTATGTAGATGATCTATTTGTGATAGGTACAGATGGGTTGATTGCTGATACGAAGAGAAAGCTTGTTGCTGAGTTTGAAATGAAGGACTTGGGGATGATGCATTACTTTCTAGGTATGGAGGTGTGGCATAGTACAGATGGAATCTTTCTTGGACAAGGGAAGTATGCAGTAGAGATCCTAAAAAGGTTTGGGATGATGGACTGCAAGGCTATGGCCACACCTATGGCATCAAACCTGAATTTATTGAGTGATGCTTCATCAAAGTCGGTTGCTGCTACGATGTATCATTAGATGATTGGGTCATTGATGTACCTGATGAACACAAGACCAGACATTTGCTTTGCTGTGAACACCTTGAGCCAGTATTTGACAGATCCGAGCAGTGTTCACTTGATTGCTGCAAAGCATATTCTGAGGTACCTAAAGGGTACATTTGATTATGGGCTCAAGTATGATGCGAATCAAAAGATTAACCTAGAGGGTTATGTTGATTCAGATTGGGTAGGCAGTGCCATCGACAGGTAGAGTACTTCAGGATGTTGCTTCAGTATGGGATCAGGTGTGATCTCTTGGTTTAGCAGGAAGTAGTCCTGTGTGGCACTGAGTACAGCTGAAGCAGAGTATGTCGTAGCTTGTTCAGCTAGTTGTGAGGCAGTATGGCTACGGAAGCTACTGTCTAATTTATTTGATCTCCAGTTGGATGCTACTTGTATACATTGTGACAACCAGAGTTGCGTGAAGTTGTCAAAGAATCCAGTGTTCCATGACAAGTCAAAGCATATCGAGATCAAGTATCACTATATCAGGGATATGGTGCAGAGAGGAGCAGTGAATCTCCAATATGTTGCGACGGAGGAACAGATAGCTGATGTATTGACAAAGCCATTGGCTAGAGTGAAGTTCGAGTACTTCAAGGAGAAGCTTGGAGTTCTCCAGATCGAGGTTTCCTCCAAGGGAAAGTGATGAGTACCATAGCCATTCTAACATGGTGAGAGGAATGGTTCCTTCCATGGTCAGATGTAAGCGCTGAACCATTTCGTCATGGTGAGAGGATTGGTTCCTTCCATGATTGATATGAGTACTGAGATCCATAGCCATTCTGACAAGCAGGTCAGATATAAGGGCTGAGCCATTCTGTTATGGTGAGAGGATTTGTTCCTTCCATGACAGATGTGAGTGATAAGCCATTCTGATATGACTATAGGATTGGTTCCTACATGATCAGATATAAGGGCCATTGCCATTCTTGGAATGGAGCTGCCTGGTGAGGTACCAGGAAAACTCAGTTTATGACTGAGGGCCATTCTGATATGATCGTGAGATTTGTTCTCACATGATTAGATATGAGTGCATGGCCATTCTGATGTGATAGAGGGATGTGTTCCCACTTGATCAGATGTAAGGGCTGAAGCCATTCTATCATGGCTAAAGGATTAGGTTCCTCCCATGTTAGATATGAGTGCTAAGCCATTCTGACTTAGTGTCAGATATAAGGGCTAACGCCATTCTTTGAATGGAGCTACCTGGTGAGGTACCAGGGATCCTCAGTTTAGGACTGAGAGCCTTTTTGATGTGACTGAGGGATGTGTTCCCACGTACTCAGATGCAAGTGCAGTGGCCCTTCCATAGATGATAGTAGTTTGAGTTCCTATCATGCCGGTGGTTGTAAGTGCTGAGCCATTTCACAGATGATAGTAGTTTGAGTTCCTATCATGCTGTTGAATATAAGTGTTGTTCCTTTTCACAGATGGTAGTAGTTTGAGTTCATACCATGCTGGTGATTGTAAGTGCTGAGCCTTTCCATAGATGGTAGTAGTTTGAGTTCATACCATGTTGGTGGATGTGAGTGCTATGCCTTTCCACAGATGATAGTAGTCTGGGTTCCTATCATGCTGGTGGTTGTAAGTGCTGAGCCATTTCATAGATTATAGTAGTTTGAGTTCCTATCATGCTGGTGAATGTGAGTGCTGGGGATTTCTGATATGATTATAGGATTGGTTCCTACATGATCAGATGTGAGTACTGGGTGTGCCTTTCTGACGAGTAGGTCAGATGTAAGTGCTGGGCGAAAGACCTACATGGAGGCTAGGCCTACAACCAGCATGAAAAAGGGTTGGCTCTGTAGAACTTCCTGTGATGAGAAGAATCATGAGATAGCACCCGTTAAGATCAAGTGATGATCGAGATCCAGTAATGATGATCCAGCAGTGATGATCCAGATCGAGTGAGGATCCAGATCCATTGATGATCCAGATCAAATGATGATCCAGATCCAGTGATGATGTCCCATGATGATCCAGATCGAGAGATGATCCAGATCCGATGATGAAGATGACTTGAAGACGAAGATGACTTGAAGATGAAGATGACTTGAAGAGAATATGACCCAGCTGATATAGAGAAGAAGACCAATGCTGAAAATTGTGTCGAAAGAATACCTTCCTAGTTAAGAGGGAGTGTTGATGTATTTGTAACTTCGGAATGTATTCATCTATGTATATTATGTATTGTAACACAATGTTTATTCTAGGATGTATCTATTATGTATTTGAGTCATGTTGTCATGCCCCGATGTTCCGATCGGGAGGATCAATAATGTAAACAAGTCATGTTAATTCATTGTTAAAGTCCCCACAATTTCGGGGCACTAGGGTTATTAGACACTCATAGAGATGTCGGCTCTAGTAAGTAATTATTAAGTGAGGCCGACATGATTGAGTGCACTTCAAGTGAATAAAATAATATAAATAGAGAGTGAGTCTCTCTATTTATTATACACATCATTCACTCACTAAAGTATAGCGCATTAGTGAGGAAGGAAATACACTGGGGCTAGATAAGGAGAAGATTACTGCTATTGGGAGATCACTTACTGTTTTGGGGATTTTTCTATTTTGGTGCTGATTCTATCTCTGAGGAAGTTGCGTGGTTTTCTCCTTTATGGTTTCCCCGATAAAAAACATTGTGTTCATTGTCTCTTGTGTTTGATTGATGTACTTGTTATTCTCCCAGTAAATATCCTAAAATAATGCTAGCTTAATGTTGAAAAACTAACACTTTATCCATCGCACCTTGAATTAAATCAGCGTAAAGAAATAATGGAATAAAGAAATTGAACAATTAGCTCTCTCAGCCAGCTTGGCAAGCATCTTGAGAAAATTGTCACGGAGATAAATTCCTATGGCTTGGGGAACCACAGCAGACAGTTTGACTCCATAAATCAATCCTTTCCTATATGCAAGAGAAACCAAATATCTAACACTAAAAGAACTTGATTCATACCTTGTTCTGGACGGTTGATGTAGATCCTCATTGAGCTTCCCAACTCTAGCTTGAATTGATAAATTGCTTCCTCGACATGCAATAAACAAGACAAAAATGCTATATATAATTGTGTTAGACCTAATCTACCATATATAATTAATAACATATAAGCATTTGAAATCATCCATGGATTAAACATTCATTCAAATACACATTATTGGACAGGAAAAGATATTTCTATTAATATAAAATAGATATTACAATAGAGACAACCTCTGTCGGTACGTTTGTGAATTGGAGAAATTGAGTCCCCCACTTGGGCCTCCACCACTTCAACCCCCCATCTCTTGATAGCAAGATCACAAGAAAAGGGCAAGCTTAGGAAGAACACAAAAGTGCTCCAAGGGACAAAGGGATGCAGACTCAAGTATAAGCTCTGGCAATAATGGACTATAGTTTTCTTGCTCTCAATTCCTCATGCCTTCAATGTATCAAAAGGGTTCCTTATATAGCTCTTTAATGGGTTAATGAAAGGTTGAATCCGAGTGATCTCAAGGCATATGGAAGGCCAAGAGACAAGCGATTTAGATCCACATCAAGGAAAGCTCCAAAAGAATTTGGCCTTTTGCACACATCCCAATGTATGTGGTTTTAGGGGTCAAACCCACGTATATATGCGATAAAGGGTTTAAAAGTCGCGTATGGCAATTTTTGCATGTTTTTAGGGATGATCTTGGAAACATCAAAGGAACAAAAATGGTCCATGGGGTCTAAGGAGTTTGCAAAGGGACAAGGAAGGCCATAAAAATGTGATTCACCATGTGTGGTAAAATCAGCTATAACAGATGCCCCCTAATGTGTGAGGTCAAAGGGGTCATACGATGGGAGAAATACATTATAAGTCCATCCCAGAAGTGAAGTGATGAAGAACCCAGTGGAAGGACCATCCATGCAATCAGGACTATATAATGATACAGCTCTGCACATAACTACAAATACATATACCAGTCCCGATTACATAGGAGTACAATGGCCATGAATAGGCATGATACAATATGACATATGTGGTCATCGCCATGTACAATATAAATAGATCACAATCTCCATGATGAAGATATAAAAAGGATCATGATCTCCATGAAGGTTGAAGATATATAATGGATCAAGATATCCATAATGGCTAGAAATGTCTGACATATACTAGAATCAAGTCACGAGAGCTGAAATCTCATGAACACTGGCATGATCAAGGAGGTAGCATATAAGAGATGCCACTAGTCTAGAAGGTCTTCTACACAAACCACTACGAGTACATGTCCTACTATGTGAATAAAGGTGTCGAGGTTGAACATAGTAGACCATCATCTAATTACAGGTCATTGATGTATACCGTTAATATACACGAGATCACCCACCGATAATGAAAATGGGAATCAAGGTACTAGAGTGAAAACTAACAAGTGTGAATAAATGTGTTGAGGTCAAACATTTGAGAGAATCCATTGATCTGGGGACATTGATATATTTTGAAAAAACTATCGATGGAAAGAGAACCTGCCACTGATGACTGCAAGTCTCAAGGCACTCAAAAATGACTCTAGATTCCTATCCCAGAATAAATGATCTAAAGTCGATGGGATGAAATCCGCTGGAAGGATGGCATTAAGGCATCCCCCATCATCCAACACGAGGTACTCAGCAAAGTTTTATAACGTGGAAGGACTCGATCATAAGGTGCATGAACCAGTAATTGTACCGGGAATGGCCGACATGCAAAGTCAAGATAATTGAGGAATGGCTGACTCAGGTTTCAACTTCCTTCGAATAAGAGAATAAAGGTGAATGGTGACTGAATGTAGGAAGCATAGACTCGATATGCAAAACTAAGACATCTTTGTGACATAGGAGGCATCAACAGAGGCTCCATAGGGACTAGAAGCTTAACCAGTCAGTGGAGATAAACTTAGATAAACAAGTACAGCTCCTAAAGTCAAACTATTAACCCAACCAACGGATGTGATATACAGTGCTCTCTTTGAAGGAAACACGACTCGACTGCTGCCAAAGATAACATCTTTTCTTGTCTGGATTTTTGATTTTTTAATTTTTTTTGGACTTTTTCAAATATTTGAAAATCTTGAAAAAGAATAAAATTGCTTTAAAGTTACAGACTAGGAGGAGACGAGTGTCAAATGGGAAAAAAAACTAGTTCCAAGAAGTGGAACATACCTATTCCTCAATGCAAGGATACATGTGTAGGATAGCGACACTCAGAGGAAAGTCTCCTCCTAGTAAAAATAGGGAATGAAGCTGCAAAGGATATATAAAATGGCTCTGTGTGGCTATAAATGAGACAAGCTCGGGCTACATGGCTGATACTCAAAGTCAAGGAAGCTAGTATAAGGCTCAGTGAGGCAGGAAAAGCTCATGATAATGCAATTACAACTTGACATAACGGAGTCCGGGGGAAAAAGGCAAGTAAAAGATCAAGAGGAGTATGAGGCTCTTTTGAAATGTCATGGCAATACTATACAACGGACTCCCACACCCTAAAGGACAAAACTGTTGGCATGGACACCAAATGCAAATAAGGAGCTAACTAAGGTACCCATGTAAGGTCAAGATCTACCATTATAATCATGCCACTTCTAAAACAGCAAGAAGGTTCCGTGACAAGATAGAATGGGTTCATACCTACAGTTATAATGAAACAGTCATAAGGTCATGCAAAATGCAAATGGAAGTAAAACCTAAACTATATGCCAGTTTAAACATGGTACCTAAAATCGGCACGAATGAGTCAAAACAATGGTCAAAACGGCACTCAAAACGGTATCCTACATCATATATTAGTAAAAAACGGTCCGAAACTATAGAAAAGGGGGTAAAAATTTTCAAAATTTTGAAAAATTTCTAGAAATAGTAAAAAATTCAAAATATTATATAACATTTGAAATTTTTACCCAATCGAGCTTAGAACTTGAAACATGAATTCCAGGAGATCCAGCCAGCGGAATTCGACACCATTTTTTCTAGGTAATTTCCCATGCCCTGCTCTTTCACTTTCATGTAAATTTTTCAACTTTCCATGGTCCAATTTGATTTCTAGGCCACCCTAAAGTATGCACCATGGCCCACGTGGAAATCAAGGATTTTTCTGTGTATAAGGCTGGATATACGTGGAAAAAGGCCTCAAAGTCACATATGTGGTCACGTTCAAGTTTTCTAAGACTTCTAATGACCCAAACTTGAATTAAATGTGCAGGATGGTTCTAGAATAGAGGGAAAATGAGCACGGGGATGTAGAAGAAATAGTACGGGGTGATCTAATGGCACAATAGGCTCTTCATGCATGCAGGATCTACAAGTTTTGGTGTCATTGTGGCTTAAGGGAAAAACCAAGACTGCTACAGATGTTAGTAGATTACTGGGATCCTGATTCAGAGTCTTTCCAGATTAACATGATGTCCCTCACCATAGAAGTGGAGGACATATACTTTATTACTAGATTGTCCCAACGGGGGGAGGTGGTGAACCTACGTTCTCGCGGGCCTAGAGGTGGCCTCGCCATAGATGAGTACATAGCAGTGTATTGTTATCCAGACATGGAGAAGGTCAGGAGTTAGATCCCAACTAACTCCATATAGGTGCTAGGCCTAAAGGCCATACTACTGAAAATGTGTAGGATAGAAGGGCTGGCCTCACTCCACTAGGCCTCACAGCCTCTAATATTCTATGCAGTGGATTGTATGAGACCCATAGTTTATGATTGGAGCACTGCACTATTGGGAAACATGAAGCACCAGCTCAGCGAGTGCAAGATGGGAAGAGTACGAAACTTCGGTTTCAGTAGCATACTGAGCACGTTTTTCTTTGAGCATGTTTCAAGATTGATCCCTAGAGTTGACATTCCTCTTCATGGGGTTCAAGATCTGGCCCAACGACATTGGCCAGATGCAATGCACAAACTGGGTGGAGGTAGGGTTTCCAACCCCTATCTAGCTGATTTCTTTCCATGGTGGTGGCAGTAAATAGTTTCCATCGATGATTACCCATATGTGGGGATAGATTTTCGTGGAGATCCCGACATGCCACTACCACCAGGACCGACATACGATGAAATTGGTAACGAATCCCAACCCTCTTTTTATGTTTTTTGAGTTATTAATTTTTTTTGTGTTTTTTGATATATGGAATCAAAAAGACATGTTTTTGTGTGACAACACATAGTGACATCCTGTCATATGTATGCAGATGTAGGACCATGGTGGCTGGAAGGCTTCCCTCGTCATAAACAGAGGGTAGGGGGATATGATATTACTGGTATGGATGTGGAGCATATGCTCCAAAGAATTCATACCAACTTTGTACCGCTGACACATAGGGTACCCATGGCATAGGTCGAGGACCTTCCTGAGGCCATGCAGTGTCAGGTGGTGGATGTGCCATGAGCATGGGTGTGGTTGTTTCAATAGCTAGCTAGAGCTATGGTGACATTCCATGATCAGAACCCCCCTCCTCCTCTCGAGGCTTAGATACTTGGGAGTGATACATTTTGTACTACCGTGTATTTATATTTTGGTGGCTCGAAAGTCCCATTTTTGTATTAAGACACTATGTATTATCACATTTTGGATGTTTAATGAAAAACTTTTATGATGATCATTTTATTTATTTACATGTATACAAATGTATGTTTGTGATGAGCTTATTGTCTATGAAACAAATGCCAATCTAACACGTAGTTAGCATATGAGTCATCAACTTGATTATAAATTCTTGGAACATGTATGTATGTTATGTTGTCAAATTGTCGTTCTAACAATATCACATGTAATAATATCCGTAACAATGTTGGATCTCTATGATGATACCAGCCATTAAGCTGTGACACTACTAACTCTGAATCAAGACATACCTCAAGAGATAGAACACCATGTGATATGGCATCCCGTAGAAGCTCGATAACGGCACTATATTCAGCAACATTGTTTGAAGAGGGCCGTAAACATACGCCTCCTGAAGACAATACCTGACCCATAAGAGTATAAATCACCCAAGCAATAGAGGCTAAGTGTTGAGTGTGACAACTTGCACCATCCATGAATCCTATATAGATGGAAGACTCCATTGATATCTTCCATAAGAAACAAAATCTAATCAACAAACCCAATCACCATAAGAAAAACCTAACTATGAAAAATGTTGTACAATAATATACAATAGTCAACCCTGGCTGAAAATCATGGATAGTACTTTTTAAGATAGAGCCCATTTCTAGGCTCTGCAAAGGCCTTCCCTTCATAATCTACTAGCTCATAAGCACCCTTCTATAACACACGTTTAACCATGTAAGGAGCAAGCCACATGGGGTTGAATTTTCCTGCCCCCAAGGGTTCTTTAGCTTGATCCCACAAAAGAACCAAATCTCCTTCACTAAACTTCCTTGGGTGGGGATATTTATCATACTGGACCTTAATGCGACATGTATTCACCTATAGATCCACTAAAGCATCTTGACGCTTCTCATCAAGCTGCTCTAAATGGACCAAATGCTCCTCCAATGGGGAAGTGTCTGGTAAGATCTCTATGGCTAGCTTCAAAGAAGGGATTTCGCACTCAATCGGCAATAAAGACTCCACTCCATGTACAAGCTGATATGGAGAAAAACTTGTGGCAGTATTAACCGTGGTCCTATAAGCCCACAAAGTAGGATATAACATGATATTCCAATTGGTCTTGCTTTATGTGATGGTTCGTTGGAGAATGGACTTGAGTTATTTGTTCATTGATTCAACCTGTCCATTCTCTTGAGGGTAATAAGAAGAAGAATGCTCCTGGTTATACCCTAACTTCGAGGCCAACTCTTCCATCATCCGATTCTGAAAGTACCTACCATGGTTAGTGACAAGCTCTTTCAGAATAACGAACTGAGTAATAATCTGGTTGAATATGAAGTGTGTGGTTGTCTCACCATCTGATTTAATCATGGGCATAGTCTCAGCCCATTTCATGAAGTAATCAACAGCCATGATAATATGATGATGCCCCCCAACTGAAGTTGGGTTGCAATCCATGAAATCAAGCCCACAGTTAGTGAAGGGACCGGCGGTGATAATTGGATGTAATGGGGCAGGATGAAAGCACATATTATGTGCGAACACATAGCAAGGGTGGAATTTCTTGACCGCATTAACACAATATTTAAAGATCAAAGACCAGAAATAACCCACTCTTAATATTTTTTGGGCTGTAGAAAGCCCAGATAAATGACCACCACACACCCCTCCATGGCAATCAATGAGCAAAAGCTTAGCCTCTTCATGAGCTAAACAATGATGTAAAATGGAATCTACCCCATGATGGTACAATGTGTTATCCACTGTGAGATCATTCTTGGATACGTGACATAATCATCATCGTTCATCCCGTGAAAGGTGACTAGGGACCTTCAATGTTTGTAAATATATGATAATATCCCCATACCATGGATCCAAAGTTGAGATTAAGAATATGTGCTCATCGACAAACGTATCTTCACAAACCTCCTCCTCCTCCTCGCTCGGGAAATCAGATATAAGCTCCGCAAAAATCAACGATTTCTTCAATTTTGCTGAAACAAACTCGAGATCGAATTCTTGCAAGATGACAATCCATTCATTATACTTTCCCCCTATCATCCTTCTAGTGAGGATGAACTAAAATGGATTGACATGGGCAACCACCAAGGTCTGGTGAAGGAGAATATAGTGTCTCAATCTTTGAACTGCATGAACGGTAGCTAAGGTAAGCTTCTTCACATGGGAATAACGAATTTCCGCATCTATAAGGTTCCAACTTAGATAATATATGACATGCTCTTGGAGCTCCGCATCCTCTTGAACCAAAACCATACCAATCATCTCCATAGACATGGCCACATAAAGAAGAAAATCACAGCTATAGTCGGGTCGACTAATCACTGGGGCCAATGCTAAGGCTTGCTTAAGCGCATCAAAGGACTCCTAGGCTCGCTCATCCTAGCAAAGGGTAGTGTCCTTCTTCAAAAGACGCATAAAGCCTCTAGTAAAATTGGCAAAGTTCATGAAGAATCTCCATAAGACATTGTCCATGCCCTGCAAACATTGAAGATGTCTAATGTTTCTCAGGGGAGACAATTGAAGTATTGCCTCAACCTTCAAAGGGTCGACTCTTATACCCTCTTTGGAGATAATGAACCCTAATAAGCGACTAGACTTCACTCAAAAGATGCACTTGTGGGGATTTAACATGACCAAATAATGGCGGCACCTTTCGAACACTAATCTAAAATGGTAGGAATGATGCATCCTCTGACGAGAATGAGTATCAAGGTCATCCAAAAAGACTTCAATAATCGATTTGAGATCATGGAAGATCAAGGTCATAGCCCGCTGAAAAGTGGCTCCGAAATTTTTAAGGCTGAAAAGCATCTTCTGATATGCAAAGGTACCCCAAGGACAAATAAAGGCAGTCTTATGTTGGTCCTCAGGTTTGATCTGTATCTGATCGTATCTAGAAAATCCATCCATAAAGGGAAACACCTCGCTTCCCGCACACTCATCCAAAATTTGATCAATAAATGGTGTGGGAAAATTATCCTTAGGACAGGAACGATTCAAGTCATGGAAATCAATGCATATACGGATCATTCCCTGCTTCTTATCAACTAGAATGGGGTTTGAAACCAACTCCATCAAGGGAATGGGATAGATAAAACTGGCATTCAATGGCTTTTCTATCTCATCCTTAATCGCGGGTGCTTTCCTAGGATTCAACACACGCAAGTGTTGTCAAATAGACTTAGCATTGGGATAAGTTTTAATTTCATTCTCAATAATGCGAGGGTCGATACCTAGCATTTCCTTGCATGACCAAGAAAATACATCATGAAATTCTTTGAACAGCTTGGTATACTCTTAAATCTCTGCATGGGAACATTCTGCCCCAATATAGACATTCTCAATCTTTCCAGGATCGTGAGAGATATTGATAGGAATGGTAGGAGATATATTTTCCATGTTTCCATCAGTCATCAGACCAGGAGAGCTTAATGGAACCATGAGACTACCAATTATCTCACTAAGAACCTCCCTAAAGTCCTCACGCTCCAATCAGTCATGCTCGGGAAGGAAGTAAGATCTATGATGCAACTCTTCCCAAGGTGGCTCAACCCCAGACATAGCCTCAATAATAGATTCATATGAAGGAAAAACACTATCAAGGCAGTCATGTGCATGAGAAGAATGAACTTCCCATGGAGGAAACACATATGGGTCTTACTCCTTTGTCTGCGAAGAGGAAGGACTAAACTCTGCAACACATTCAATATTAGCTTGATATGCTATGATCTATCATAGTTGTAGGCAACGGCACATCCATTCCAATGGGCTCACTCGAAGGACTCGGTGTAGGAAGAATCCAAGGATATTCCATATGAGTGGTGAGAAAATACACCAAACGCAATGATGATGAAGCCTCACCAGAAGCAGACCCAATCATAAGAACAGGTGCAGGACAACTAAATGATCCCATAAGGGATGGGTACATGCCCACACCCACACTCCTAGTTTCTGGGTAAGAGTGCACGACAATCGGAATAGAAGCTCCCGAAGATGTGGTAACACATGGATTCTTGAATGACATTTGATCAATTGTAACTATCTTCCTGTTAAATGGAAAGTATACAACTTGGAATAGAGAAGAAGCTATGGCTTGCATACTATACATCCAATTCCTACCCAGTAACAGATTGTATTCAAGGGGCGCATCAACCACCGCAACCTCGATCACGACGGTCTTCCCTTTCAAATGGAACTTAAGAGAAGGAAGAATGTCGCGTGGCCGAAATGATTTACCATCAAATGTAGTCAACATGGTAGCAGATTTAGACAACTTGGGAGAACCCAAACCCTTCCAACATGCCAAAGACATCACGGAAGTAGTAGCACCTTCGTCAATCACAGTGCGCTTGACAGTCTTGTTAAGACATTCTACATTAATCAAGAGAGACACATAGTAAGGAAAGCAAGGTCATAGTCCAACGGTTTCAAATTTGATGACAGAGGAAGAATTATCATCGTTAACACCAAGAGAAGAAAGAAAAGCTTTCCTTTGTGAAGGACAACTCTAAAGTGCTTTGAGTGCAGACATTGCACAAGGCGTGTGGCCCAAATCCTCTACAACTGAATAGTTCTGGGAGGCTAGGGAATTAGGATTGTGCCCTGAACACTTAAGGACTCCCTTAGGAATGCGAGGAGCAACTTCAAGTTTATCCACATATTTTTCAATATGCAAAGGACTCTTGGGTGGAGCAGGTTCCTTTCCAAGGTCTGGTTGTGATGAACCATAGTCCTTCGCACAAGTCACAACCTTAGCAACATGCACCATGTTGATGCAACCATGACCACTACAAACTTCCAGTGGATCTTGATCCCCACCAGACTGATCATGGGTCCTCAATTTCATATTTTTATTATGAGTTAAAGGGTTAGTCAAAACAGCTAGGCCCTGCACTATGAGCCTTGAAGCTTCTTCTATCTGAGGGCAAAAGTGAGTGAGGTTGTCCTCCTTACACAACTTGTAAGGAAAATTAAACTTACGTTTAGGATGCTTATCCCCCCCGGAATTTTGAGCATTCTTCTCATTAGAATTGGCATTTCCATTCTTATTCCCACCCTTACGATTATTTTTACCCTTCTTCTTATTCCTTCGGGGTAGCTGGTTACCCTTCTGGTTCGACGATTGTACTGAAAGCACACTCACCGTTTGGGTGGGTTGAGACGAAGCCCTGGCTTGTCTCGAAGCATATTGGTTGATAGATAATTTACTGACCTATTTCATAATCAAATCCACAGGTTTGGCACTCATACAACCAACAATACCATCGACATGTGGTCCAGGTTTGACCTTCAGGTCGAAACTAGAACGCTGAGCATTAGGAATGATCTCATATAACAAATCGGATTGAGCATAAATCAAGTTTAATTCCTATGCCCTAAAAATTTCTTGTTCCTCATTCTAAACTCCATATGTAGAAACATCCTTCACTATATAAGGTAGTAACAACTTAAGGAACCACTTGAGGAGAAACTCTAGTGGTATGAAGCATTTAATCAATCTCTTCCATCTACGCCACTCTTGGATATGGTCCGAGATAGGCATGGATTTATCTTGCCAAAATGTTGACAAGATTTCTGTACCAACATCATAATGCACCGGTAGTTGGAAGTGGTTGAAAAAATTCATAGGTAGGTCATCGAACAAAGTGAATGCCCCCATAGGTAGCTCTATGTACCATTTCACGACAGGACCAGTGAGGGTTCGTTGAAATAGCCTTAAACAGATCGAATCTTCATGCAAGGAGTTACAAGAGAACCATAGGTGATATGTAGTAACATGTTCACTAAGATCTTCTCCTGTTTTTCCCTCGAACTTGGGAATGTTAGAGGGAAGATTCATAGGGACATCCATCCAAGCTGGGTCATAAGATACTGGATCGTTTGTTAGTCTCGACAAGTCAGGCAGATTTAACGTTGTGAGAAAAGGGAGCCTAGGTTGAACAGGTCTATGAGGTGCTCCCTGATAATTTTGGTTCACATAGGACTGATTACCATAACTGCCATGGCCATGGCCATAGTATCCTCCTCTTTTTTGACCCGTGTAGGGTGGCATGGAAGCACCATAATGTGGTGTACCTTGACTATTTGGGGCTACAAAGCCATAATTTGGGGAGTAAGCGAGTTGTTGATACCCATACCCATAAGTTGAATAACTTTGTGCATAATGTGGTCCATAATATGGTTCATAAGAAGTCTTATGAGATGTCCCATGAGAAACTCCATAGGTAGGAATAGATGTTTCGGAAGTAAGAATATGACCTCTAGAAGTAGGAATATGACCTCTCAATACAACAGGAGGTACTTGAATTTGAGACACAACTACATGAGTAGCAGCAGTACTCACATGACTTGTACCAACATTCTGGTCTGAAGGACCACATGAATGTGGGGGAGGAATAGCATTCTAAGAAATAGGAATAGAGGACGAAGGGATATGTGAAATCACGTAAGTGGTATTCCCTCCAATCGCTCGTCTTGGCTCTAGTATCCGAATAGGACTACTAGCACTAGGTCTAGGATGAACATGTGATGTAGCCTCCACCACTGGGATGGAGGGTGCAATGTGACTCATGCTCCCAACTCTCTCTACATGGAAAGGAATGGGAATGCCCCCAGGCATAGTGTTAGGATCAAAATCCGACTCGGCATGGAACGCTGGGTCATGTGGAAGGATGCTAGGGTTGCCATAACTAACATAACTAGTTCTCATAGGTTCATGATGCATCTCATCACCCAACATCCAATACCGATGACCTGTGGATGAGGGATCATACCTAGAGTGTGTAGGTATATCATGTGAAGGAGTGAACCTAGAATGTATAGGTATATCAGGTGAAGGATCATACACAGGGGTAGGATCATCTTCTCTGACATCCTGAGGTGGAGAAGACAACTCAGGAATTTCATCTTCATGATCTCCCATCATGTGTGAATAAATGTGAGAAGTAGTCCACCTAGACTGTCTATTTCTCTCTCACAAAGGAGGAGGATATGTAGAAGGTGGAAGTCCTGCTAAGTGACGAGAACGGTGGGATGCCACACTCAAATCCACAATGACTCAAAAAATTAAAAATACTCTCTAATTATGGAAACCCTAAGCAAGATAACATGCACAGAGCATACACCAATATAATCTAAAGCCAATCACAAGCAAACAAGGGTAGGATATGTGAGCTCCCGAATGAAGCAGGTATGTCTCTCCTAGGAGAGGCTTGAGACTCCCATACACAACAAGCAGAGGTTCGTAACCAATTATTGTGGCCTTTAGATTCAATGCATATAGTGAATGTGTTTTCCGACCCCAACCTGGCCGAGACACCTGCAGAATAACCCCTACAAAGTACCCCCTCGATAACCTAGGTAAGGAAAGTAAGGTCACCTCAATATAATCAATGCTCAGGAAAATAGTTGCAGGCAGGATTGAGTGTATGGGAAGGGTAGCAAAACCCAAAACTCTTTAAAGAGCCCCCAGATATGAATACAATCCTAGAAATATCTCCAGTGCTACTAAGTTATGACTAGGGGTCATCCCAATCAATAACTGGTCACACTACCTCGTGATTAACTCCCTTGTAAGAGGAGGATCCTGAGAAACACTAATTATACCAAGGAATTTCACACTCTCACCTGGACAGACACATACATGTTGTTGTTTAGTGGTATTGGAGAATTTACTCACAATGAACTATTCCAAGACCCTAAAACCTAATCTTCTTGGTGTACCCTATCAAAGAAAATAGTGTAATCCATTTTAATTAAGCGTTGATTTTATTTGGATTTATTACTCAAAAAAGGTAGATGACCATGCAACCAATGGTGTTATGACACAACTCGAAGTAAAATGCACACCTAACAATCAATGCAAATGCATTGTGTCAAATGAAAAACAGGGCATGTTACTATGTGAAATGCAAAATTTTCTTCAAATGACAAATGCAGTCATTCCTATATGAAATCCTAACTAATACTTCTCTAATAAAACCTAGTGCAAGTACCATGCAAAGTGCAAAGTGCAATGCATGGTGCTGCAAAGAAGCAAATATTTTTGGATTTTTTGAATAAAAATGAGATACTAAAACAAAAGAGTGATTCTACCATCCCCAGACTCTACAAGCAAAATTAAACAGCACTCACGCAAATTACTAAGGTAAAAGAAATCTAATGCACTAATCCCAAAATAAAAAATAAAAATGCAATGAAAAGAACATTCTTAAAAAAAAAATTACCCTAAAAAAGGTGTCTCTGGTCAGAAATAGAGGTGTATACAAACTCTAGTAGTATCAAAGGAGACTCAGCAATCATCAAAATTCACCCAGCAACAAATCAATCTTCCTCAAAAAAGGCGGAACTCAGGGCATATGCGATTGTTCTCAGTAAACCTACGTATGTACATGGATATAGTGGTCAAAGCTACGTGTATACGTGACTGTGAGTTAAAAACTCATGTACAGGAAGAAAATGTATAAAAATAAAGGCAAACAGATAAACTAAGACAAAATTCACACCATTCAGACACTACCAAGCAAACATGCCCCCAGACCCGACTTAGAAACAAAGAAATAAGAGAAATTCAAGAACATTGAATGCCGATAAAAATCCCCAAATGAAAACTACTAGGAAATCCCCATCAGAGTCGCCAATTCTGTTACGGAGAGAAATTCTTATGGCTTGGGGTACCACAACATATAGCTTGACTTCAGAAATCAATCATTTCCTATATGTAAGAGAAACCAAATATATAGCACTAAAGGATCTCGATTTGTACCTTATTCTGGACGGTTGATGCAGATCCCCATTAAGCTTTCCAACTCCAGCTTGAATTGATAAATTGCTTCCTCAACATTCAATAAACAAGACATGCATGCTATATATAATTGTGTTAGATCTACTATAGCATATATAATCAATAACATATAAGCATTTGAAATCATCCATGGATTAAATATGCATTCAAATACACATTATTGGACAGGAAAAGATATTTCTATTAATATAAAATAGAGATTACAATAGAGATAGCCTCTGTCGGCATGTCTGCGAATCGAAGAAACTGAGTCTCCCACTTGGGCCTCCACCACTTCAATCCTCCATCTCTTGATAGCAATCTCACAAGCAAAGGGAAAAATTGGGAAGAAAAAAAAATTTCTCCAAGGGACAAAGGGATGTAGACTCAAGTATAAGCTCCAGCAACAATGGACTATAGTTTTCTTGCTCTCAATTCCTCATGCCTTCAATGTATCCAAAGGGTTCCTTATATATCTCTTCAATGGGGTAATGAAAGGTTGAATCTGACTGATATGAAGGCATATGGAAGGCTAGGAGACAAGTGAGTCAGATCCACATCAAGGGAAACTCCAAAATAATTTGGCCTTTTGCACACATCCCGATGTACGTAGTTTTAGGGGTCAAACCCATGTATATACACGATAAAGGGTTTAAAAGTTGCGTATGGAAATTTTTGCATGTTTTTAGGGATGATATTGGAAACATCAAAGGAACAAGAATGGTCCATGGGGTCTAAGGAGTCTACATAGGGATAGGGAAGGCCATAAAAATGTAATTCACCATGTCTGGTAAAATCAGCTATAACACAAATGGTGATGCACTCATCTCATTGATAGTTTTAAAAAGATCTCAATAATCGAGAAAGACATGCAACAAGATCAATCATTACTTTCCTAGACCTGAGTAGTTAGGATATTTTTTTGCAGCTTCATCCAAAAAGGAAAGGAATTGAATAATCCTATAACAACCTTGATAATGTTTTGTGGGAGGGAGGCGCTTCTGCCATATATTACCAACCGCCGTAATAAAACATACAATGGCCCCATAATCACTTCACATTATGCGGCATGATTTATCTGAAGAATTGTAGATCTCCACTATATTTATATTCTCCCCATTTCGACTATGTCGCCATTACAAATCTATCCCTACTACAACCAAAACCCGTGAGCAATAGATTACCAACCGAGGTAACAAATCCTTAGTCTGCAACAACAATGGAAACTGTTCATAAATGAACGTCCCATCTGCCATGTTGAAACCCACAATTCCCAAATTGATGTCCAGAAAAGGATTGGATATATTGTACACCATAACATAGAATAAACCGTCGCAATAAAAAATCCAAATATTAATAGATATGGTTGTTACAAAAATAGATGGATGTAAACTTAGGTTTAGGGAAATTGATATTTCCAAGATTAGCATAATCACAACCCTCATAGCACAGTCAGTTGAGATCTCAAAATCCCTTAGGAATTAGCAGTCGTCCTTCTCGGTCTCTAGATTCACGTTTACCAAACTTTCCTTGGCCACTCATCATAACGTATGATGTTATAATACTTTTGTCCACTCGATTAGATAAGCAAATGATCCATCAACTAGAGACATGAAGGGGGTTTCCATTTCCTTCACTACTCCAAATTCATGGCGAGCTGTAGTTTGCAACAAAATCAATAATAGAGAGGCCTTATCCTAAGAGATAACGCAATTCACTAGTTGGTAATTGGAGAGGAGATGTCGAATCGCCGAAACTATGAGACCATATCTAAGCAGCTCTTTACCACATATTTGCCATCAATTTGATCTCAATTAGACCAAGGAAATTGTTATATAAGCAAGTTCACATTTCTCTCTCTTTATAAGAACTATAATATGTGATTTATTGGCCAATTGATGATGCAATTCATTGATATATCGCTCAAGGATCATTCTCTTGTTGGAGCGGTGAATTCAACCCTTATCCTATTTAGCTATATGCCGGAATGGATAGATCCCAATTGAATCAATAAAACAAGACTCCCGACTTTCACAACTCCTATTTTCCAAAGTGTCATATACACCATCGCTCATTCCAGTCTCTTTGACTGTCATATCATCCATAAATTGGCTCACTGTAATTGGAACCTAGCGCTAGGGATAGCATGGTTGGATTTTTCTATTGGACAACAATTTAATATTTCTTTGTTTTGGGGCATAAGCCTAAAAGATGCCAATGATGTCCAACACATGGAGACAACTCTGAGATTACTTGATATGAAGCGGCATGACAAAAACCAGCAGTGGCATGAGAAAGTTCCATACCTGTTAACAACAAGACATCTCTTGGACCAAACCAATTATTTGCTAGATACTAACAACCTAGTTCACAAACCTGAAGAACATGATTGACAGAAGCAATGATAAATTTGTCACTTCATCAATAAAATTGTAGAGTTTGATGTTGTTACATGGAAAAATAATTACATATTTGACTTTTCTCTTTGATGGGTTACTAATGGTGTAAATCTACTTCGCGATATTGACTCTTTGTTGTGACACTAGTTTTAGGAGTTTGGTACTCGCGAACCAAAACGACAAGTGCATAAAATTAAAATTTGCAATTATCTATAGTCTATATTAAATAATGAAATGTTGTGTCTTCCAATTAATAAAGAGAATAGATGAGAACAACCAGCCATGAGAATGAATTTGAACTTATGATATTATTGACATCAGTGGAAGACATGAGAATTACTTCTTTGCTTGTGAGGTTTGACAGTGCAATGTATTAGAAATGAATTTACAGTAAAGGTCTATCAAACACATGCACAATTATCTCTGGAGTTTGGAGACATACTAGAATGCAACAAGTGTCAAGTTATTATATAGTTGTCTGAACCTAGGAAACACTAGTCATATTTTGTCTTCAATTGCAATGTTTTCAAAATACGCCAAAAAGGATGAGGTTGTAAAGCACGTATTAGCAATTATAGAAGAAGTTTCTTTGGGGAATTATACTGCATTTTTCACCTATAAAGAAATGCTTCAAACTTACGTTCATGTTTGATTGACCTTTATGTGGAGAAAATGAGATTTGAAGCTATGAGATGCATAGCCCATTCTTACAGGCCAACAATACTAGTTGGTTTTATTTCCCAAACATTAGGGTTTCTGGATAATTATTCATGTAAATCCTGTGATGATTTTCATGGGTTTCTTGAATGTGAAGAGTGGCTAAGAGCACATGGTGCTATACTGATCATGGACAAGAGTACTGGATAACTGCAGCTCAATGCAAAGGATAATGCACCAAGTCTTTTTTTTCCTGAACCTGAAGATGTTGTTCCACATGGTGATATAATGCACCGAGTCTTTTTTTTTTCCTAAACTTGAAGATGTTGTTCCACATTGTGATATAATGCACCAAGTATTTTTTTTCCTGAACCTGAAGATGTTGTTCCACACGGTGATACTTATCTTGATGTAATATGGTAATACATGTTCCCATGCCTTTTCGAGATCTTATTGTTAGTGGAACAGAATATTGTAATCACTCAATATTATGTAAAATTTGATGGTTCTCAATATCTACTCGATGATCACACAGTGTCATGTTTACACACCAAATATTGATGGGGTACACTATGAACCAAAAGAGATTATGATCGCAGAAGCAAGTGGACCGGTCTTAACAAAACAAAAAGGAGGAAGGCAAGAACGATGAAAAATAAAGAGGATAACTCAGAACCGTGGGCAGGAACAGATAGATACTTATGGGGAAGGTATGCATGTATTTTATGTTAACAATGTTTTATGCATGATCTAATGGGTGTTACAGCTGGCTAGTTACAGCCAGGTGTTGCAGCCAACTATTACACGCAACTCATTGTTGCAGCTCGCTATTATAGATGGTTTTTATAGCTATAGGTGGTGTCGCATGTTGGATTAAGGTCTCGCAACTACAAGAGAAGCTGCCATTTTGGCGGATAGATAGTTTTGGTGAAGATATAAGAGATAAGGTAAAGATACGACACCGTAGCACGTTTCTAGCTGCAGATCAGAGCTGGAAACTGTGACTATCAGGACAGAGAAGTCAAAGAAGACGACAGTACTTAAGTGGTTGAGAAGAGAGAGCTCACCCACTGCAGTCAAGGCAGTGGCCGAGAAGAGAGAGCTCACCCACTGCATTCAAGGCAGCGACGGAAGACAGGAGGGCTCAGCTACCCTCATAAAGGAAAAAGGGAAACGAGGCCAAGGAATTGAAGACGAAGGACAGAAAAGGAAGCGGCGCACAATACCCATGGTCAGTGCCGGGAAGCATGGAAGACTGTAGAGAGCTGTGGTGTCACGGAAAGTGGCAGATCGAGTACAGATAGACTGACTGTCACTAGTTAGGGTTTTGGGTTACTGTTGGGATATGCCCACAGTGTTGTAATGGTGAGACCTTCGGGCCGCCTATAAAGGGATGTATTTTGTATTGTAAAAGGTTAGCTAGTCAGATGTAAACTGTATTGTAAAAGGTTAGCCAGTCGGATAACCTATAGCGAGTAGTTTGTTAGCTCACAGTTACCTTGTATTGTAATATAGTTGAGATCTAGTTTTGTATTCATTCTGTAGTATCTTACTATAACCAGCAGCTGGCTCATAGAGCTTGTATGAACAATCCACAGGGATGGACAGAGAGAGAGAGAGAGCAAATATTGTAAGAAGGAAATATAGAAATAGAGAAGAGATCTAGGAGAGAAGGGCTCCTGGCAGAGAGTGTGGAGTTACCCAGAAGATCTCTAGCTGCACATTAGGTTACAGCAGAATTGTGTACTCTCTCAAGATATAATAAACACAGTTCTATGGACGTAGCTTCTACCCTGGAAGTGAACCACGTAAAACCAGTGTGTTATGTGATTATTTCATGTGATTGTGCTTTACTCAATTGATATCTGTTATCTGTTACATGATTGTTGTATATCAATTAGTGAATGTCTATATGTCTCACTCGGTTACAGCATTATAGAAGGTTAAAGATGGATTTACATGTATCAGGCGTCTGCACATGAGTTTATCAGTACCTACTTCATACAGTAATAAGTCATTCTGTTAGATTGTTTCAAGTATACTTATTCAAACAGTTAAGTATAGTTGAGGAAGATAGGATTGAACTGTGGAAGTTCCTGTCAGAGTGTTTAATACCTTGTTGAAAGTTAGCCAAGTCACTCCACCTAGTGCGATAGACTTTGGACCATGAGGGTCACAGTAGGTCATACTATAGTGGATACTGTGTTGACAGTAGACGATATCGCATCGTCAGAGGAGATGCGGTGTGAGATAGCGCAGATCACAGGTTAAGAGGAAGAGAGAGTTGTGCATCGCCAGAGTAGTTGCGATGCGATAGGATTCCTCCTCCTATCAGAACCCACGAGGAAGAGAGACTGCGCGTTGCAGAGAGAGACCTCGCTGGCTAAGAAGAGCCATGAGACCCCAGGATGCTACAGAACCTGGTCGAAGACACTTGAGTCTTTGGCCAACCCATTAGAATCACTTCGGGTGAGACTTCAGGATGCTCTGCGGTTTGTCACCGAAAGGGCCAGTGAGCTAGGGGTGTTGTTGGTACATTACAGTAAACCCAGGTCTGCCTAGAGAACCAGCATCGTAGCTGGCTGTTGCAGCTATTTCTTACAGCTATAGGTGGTGTCGCAGCTGTTTGTTATAGCTATAGGTTGTGTCGTAGCTGGTTGTTGCAGCTGGTTGTTACAACTATAGGTGGTGTCACTATTTTCCATTTTTATTTTTATTTTTTTGGTATGTAAAAAAAAACAATAAAAAATATAAAACCATGAAAAGAAAGAAAAACATTATAAAAATCAGAATTCAAAATTGCAAATGGACATTCCAATTTCCTAAATATTGAACATGTTTTTATGATTTACGCTAATTTGTTTCTTAGAGTCACTTTAGCAGTAATCGATGGCAAAACAAGTTCACAACAGCAACATGTATAAAAATGCATTTTATTTCTTTGCTTTTCCACATTCGTACTTCTTTCTGCATGTTATGTTTTTTGAACATCTCACAATTTTTCATGTGGATTTGTACTAAGTTTTCAAGTTTAGAGATGCTCGTATTTCATGCTGATATGATTTTCAGGAATTCACAAGATATTTCAGAGAAAAACATGATGTGTTGACAGCTTGAAGGAGCTGCTTCTCATCGCACATATCATGATGTTTGTTGTTACACAACAACCTTTCATGAAATCATTTGCATCATGATCTATAATTTACCCACATTTATCCTCCAAGACACATTAATCATCCATGTTGGAGTCCACTATTTCATTTCCTTAACTGTCATGACTTCACACACACCTATCTTTTTGAGTTGCATACATCCCTTTATCTCTTTTCTTAGTTAATGTTTTCCTTCTTTTTCCATTCCAGTTTTCCTTCTGAATAAAACCAGCTCCCTTTCCATGACTTCATGGTCGTTCCATATCCACTGCTTAGCTGTGATATCTTTTCACTTATAGTCATACCAATATTTTTGTACGAACTCATGTTGACTGATGTGAGATTCCTTAAGGCCCATCATTCAACAAGTCTTTCCCCATCGACCTTAGCACCTTATCTGGGATATAGACTAGAGTTCCTTTTGAGTACCTGGAGGCTTGCAAGCCTTAATGGCAAGTTCTCTCACTGACAGTCATGGGAATACATCAATGTCCCTTGATCATCAGATCTTGCAAGTGGCTCGACATCAACACATCTATTTGCACTTCAGAAGATGTACTCGGGTACCTTGGCACTCACTGAAATCAATGGTGATTCTACCTCGCATTGGTTAACGACATTCATCAATGGCCAGTGATCCAATGATTTCTCTTCATGCTCGACCTAGACACATACATTCGCATGATTAGAACTGTACCATTGGGTTTTTTAGCGGTGAATACTATATATTATTTCTCATTACTCCATCAGTAGTTACAAAAGCATGACTTCATATCTATGAGAGTATCGCAGTTCCACTTTCCACCCTCCACATTTTCCATGATTCAACAGTTCAAATTGCTCCACATAACACTACAGCAGTTACAACCGCAACAACATTTACAGTTACATTTTTATCCTGCATCAGTGACATATTCTCCATTATTGAGAAACAACAGTTCTGATTCCTTCACTTCCCATGATCCAACAGGTACAACCACAATAGCAGTGACATATTCCACAATCTAGCAACAATAGCTACATTCCTATTATATCGTTCATCTACTTTTTGGGTAAGTGGAGGTATTTTGTTTTCTAAACATTAATCATGCAATTCCTTAAATGCTAGCAATGAATAATTTGGAAAATCCTTGCACCATGCTCCATTTCCTTTTTCACTTTCATAACCCATGCCAAGTTGCACGAGGACATGCAACAAGTTCATTTGGGGAGGATGAAGATAGAGGTTGTTGTACACTCTATAGGATCTCAAATGCAACCATATTTTCAAAAGGCAGGAAATATTTTGTGACAGTTTATTCATTTCCTCATACATATTGTTCCATATATAAAATGCAAAATTTGAGTTGAGCATATCTCACAAACCATTCATTGGATCCTCAGGATTTTTGAACAGGGAATTCATAATATTATGATGAACAAAATTGGTAATTTTTAGCTCAGTCCAATACACAATTTTCGAAAAAACAACCATCATCACCTACAACCAATTTGCATTTTTCTTGAAATCCATGATGTGGGTAGCTCTGATCTTTGGTATGGAGATGCATTGGACTAATAAAAACTTGCTTGGAAAATTTCAGCCAAACCCAGTTTGTATTTTGGAAGATATTAGTTTGGGAAGTTAATTGCAACACCAACTTTAATTGTGCCAAACCTTCATTTCGCAGCTGCAACTCCGAACTATAGTCATTATCATCACTTTGCTACCATCACTCCATTTTTCATCTCATTTACCATTCACCAACATTTCTTTTCTGACAAATCCTTTGTTGCACTTTGCTTCATACACATTGATATACATATTGGCATGATTCATAAAGATAAAAGGATTTTCTTATGCATAGTGATGTTTTCTATAGCTTATCATTTCTAGTGAGTGTATATGGTTACATTATTATTACAACTAGAAAACAGATAACGAAATGAATGTTGTTAACACAAGAACCAACATTTCTTTGTATTTATGGTTATCACACAAGGATCAACCATAAGAAAATGCCAGTTGTTACTAATGTATTTCACACCCTAGAAACATTCATTGTTAAAAGGACATTATCAATCAAATCCATAGTTCAGATGCCAAAAGTTATCAAGAGGATCCATGCAAGTTTGCATGAGGACATGCAACAAGTTCAGTTGGGGAGGATGTTGGGACTCAGAAATGTCTTATTTTCATCCACTTTACCTTTTTCTTTTCTGCACATTTCATCATCCCATTAACCTTTCATTATACCATTTCCTTACATATATTTGTGTTTCAGCTTATTATTTTCCACTTTATTCATTTTAGTATTAAAAACGGAATTTATGATTAAATGTTAGAAATTAACATGTTTTTCATATATATCTCAAAAATGTTTGAGCTTTGCAATGTGTACGAATTTATACAAAAAGACTCCTCGAATATATCCTCCACCATTTCAAGGAGATAGTTATTCAAAAAATATTCCAAGGAGAAGATCATGGAGATTTGGTTGGCATATCCTATCTAGGCTTTATGAGAGACATGTGGAGAATTTGTGAGAGACATGTGGAGGATTTGAAGGGATCATATCTTGTAATCATAGGAAAGTAGTTGAGATTGGTTGAGAGAATAGTGGATCTATTATTCTGAGATGGTAATCTTCTTCTCAAAGAAATTCATGTATAAAAGAGAGTTCTTTCTCTTCATTTGGGGAATGGTAGATTAGGGGAAGATTAGTCTCAAATTTTAGAATTTAGTCTTAGCGTTTGTTCATAATGCTTTCATGCTTTGTCATTGATTCTTGTGATGTAAATTAAGATTGCTTTATTGTTAATGCAAGATCACTTGGGTTGTCTTGTTTCTCTTCATATGTTGTCTTTATTTTATGCAATTTACTTTCAGCCGTGTGTTTCAACTTCCAGCATTAGATTAGCAGTTGTGTGTTTCAACTTAAGGGGGGATTAGATTAGCAATTAGAAACTAGTAAGGGGTGGTTAGATTAGCTTAATTCAAATTCAATCCTGGATATATTTTGTTTTTTCTTCGTAAGCCTATGAACCTCGAATTGACAAAATAAATAGTTGGGAAAATACTACAATGGAATTAAATGAAAATATTTCCACCTAACAAGGGGGAGTTGTCAAAAAAAAAGAAAAAAAATATAGGAAATCCTATATCAAAATAGGTACGACAATGGTATATCAAGTTATGCTTTGTAATTGTTTTCAAAAGGGGAGAATGTTTAAATGTTTCCATCAATTCCAAAAAGAGAGATTGTTCAGAATATAGTTTTCATTAATGTCAAAGGTGTTCATGAATGATAAACGAATAACCAGTAGGTATGGTAGCATGATAATTTTAGGAATGAAAATTGAAAATCAGTAATAGGGTTGATGGTAAGGGAAAATAAGTAACAAGGTTGATGAGAAGAAACAAAGATTGATTGATCAATTCTCTGAGAATAAGCATGAATGGAATATGTTTTAGAATAACCTTTTTGCAGGTTTATCAACGATCAATCATTGTAAGGATCGATAATAAATGAGACTTAAGTCTGTGCAGGATTAGATGGTTTAGATTGTGGTAAGAGAAAATCCACAGTTAAAAGTTGATTTCACAGGTCGAAGTTACATATGAGATAACCCAACACTTCCTAAGTTGAGTCATCCTCATGATTGTAGATCATGTGGTGGAAATATGAAGGTTCCGGAGATCTACGGCTAACATGGATTTCACAGATTCAACTAGAAGTTTAGTTAACTACGGAGATGGGAGAGAAATTTCATTAAGAAATGATTGACAACATGGACAGTCCAGATCATTCAAGAGAAATGTGGAAGCTGATTTTGATACAATCAATGGTGATGAATGATTTATGCACGAAGAAAAGGGAAAATCCACAAATCCACAGTTGATCGTAGATCAATAGTTGTGATTTAATCCATGAGAAAATCTACAGTGGTGAATGATTTTCGCACACAGAAAAGTGAGGATCCACAATCCAGAGTATATTGTAGTGCAATGGACATAGGTGAACCCACAATGGAATAAATGGTCGATAAGAAAAGAGGAAGGAAAAAAGAGGAAGACGATAAATTAGGGTCTATAATAATATTGGTTTTCGCAACCTGAAGTACGAAAGGTGGAAAGAGGAAGGAAAAAAGAGGAACATTGAGAATCAACAAAAGGATGTGGTAAATGTCACAGTTCCACATTCCCCATATCACAATCCAGAAGATCAATGGTCATAAATACATTCGTGGAAGATCAAAAGAGCGGAAATATTAGTTCAGAAAACGGAAGGCAAAGAATTGCGAAAGAAATGTTCGCGTTTTTTAGAACCTGCATTTTACATCCTATGATCCGGAAGATCTAGATTCAAGAGACATATGTAAAATATAAATAGTGCAAAAATATTGGTTTAGAAAGTGGAAATCAAGAAATGATATTTTGTAAAAGTCACATATCCGATATCTAACTTCCACCTTAGATCAGTGGTCATGAAAATATTGCAGGAGATCAACGGTGCAGAATGGTTGAGGCAGAAATCTAAGTGCTGAAAGACACTCTAAGAAATGTCATAGTTAGCCGATCCACAGTCTAGGAGATCAATGGTCATGAATAGCTTAAGGATATTAACGATGCATAATGTTTGAGGTAGAAAACTAAGTGCGAAAAGACATTTTGAGAAATTTCATAGTTAGGCAATCCACATATCGCATCCTATCTTACATATACGGTCAGGAATAAGCCCGATATAATATCAATGGCTCAGGATGGTTGCAGAGATCGAGAATGTATAAGGTCACGAATGAAAGATTAAATAACAAATCAATTAACATGGAAATAGCTTAGTTATTTTGAAGAGGAATGATTAAATATTGAAATGGTGCAATGGTGAAGAGATGCGTCTACAGGAAGCATGAAGGTATTTATTCACAGAATAATTGAAGGAAAGAGATTTCCTCTGTGATTGCGTATGAAAAATTCAAGGAGTGAATAGAAGAATGGAATCAGTCTAGGGTGGCAAGGTGGTGTAGAGAAGGAAACATGCCTGCAAGGGGTTGTAGCCTCCTTCTAGTAGTAGCAGCTAGTAAATAGGGTGTCGTAGCATCCTTTCAGTAGCAGCTGATAGACCACCGGGTCGTAGCCTCCTTCCAGTGGTAGTTGGTAAATAGGGTGTCATAGCATCCTTTTACCAGCATCTAATAAACTAGGAGGTTTTGGCCTCCTTCCAGTAGTTGCTGGTAAATAGGGTGTAATACCATCCTTGTCTGTAGCAGAAAACAAAACTATTTGTAAATAACAATTTTGCAGTAATAGAGAGTATTGGTGGTTTACCCAATTGGGATTCCATGATAAATTTGTGTTTTGTGTGTTCTTGTTTATTATTTTTTTTAATAAGCAAATTTTCAAAGTGGATTTAAAATTTTGAAAAGTTACAGTACTGATTCACCCCCCCTCTCATTGTTTCCTAGTATTTCAACATATGTCGAATATAAGAATAGGAGAAAGGAAAATTTCCCTTGCCTCAAATGTGTAGGTGAAAATTTCACCAAAAAATGTCCTCCTCATGAAGAGACCAGCATGTTTCTAAGAAACACTTCCACCCTGACAATATTGACTGATCCTTTCCCTACCCAATAGTAACCGATTCACCATCAATCCTTGCATGGTTCTTCTTCATCTTCTAGAGATGAGGTTAAAATGATGTCCAGTGAATTGGTTAATATTACCACCAGATCCCAGAACTATGACCATCCTTAGAGAAGAAATATGATAACACTTCAATTGATAAATCTACGGCTTCCATCCCTCCTCCAACCAACAATATTCATATTGAAAAACTTGTTCTTGACATAGTCTTCCAACCACCCCATAGTACGATTCAAAAATCAGTATTTAATCCCAATGCGTGGGGGCTCTTAATAGTCAAATGTAGTAGAATATTTATCCCAGGAACCATGTGTTATGTCCACCCTCAAAGTACTCCAAACATTCCTCACGCAAAGGAAGTACTTGTTGTTGATTCTTGGATCTATGGATTGTGAAAATATTATAATTATCACCTTTAATCTAGATGATCTTCAGGGATAATTTTAGGGGCGAATTTTAGCCCAGTGGGCTATTTTTCCATGTTTTTCTCCCAAAAAAGATTTACCATTTTGCATTTTTTGAAGCCCTGTTTCACCCAATTTTGATGGGGTAAAACTTTTTCACCCTAAAAATCGCCAAATTATTATATAAACGATATAAAATCCATGGAAATTAAAATATTTTTTGAAAACTATCGCGAATCATTTTATAGCTGGCGTTTTAAGAATTGGTAATATTCGCCAACATTTATACACTTTTAAATAAGTATGGATCCTTAAAATCATCCCTGATGATCTTAAGTCTAGGATCTCCCATCAGTTAGCATTCCAACTATATATGAAATTCATTGGGAAGAAATTCCATTGTTCCATGTTGGATGAAGGTTTCTCGAATTATATCATGTCTCTATCATGTTTGGAGAGATAAAGGCACCCCTTAACTAACAGTTCACCTATGACTTTGAAGGCATTTGATGGCTGTGATTTTCAACCTTATGTATTACTTTCCTCTCTCTTGATTGAACTAGGGGGGAATCTATTTACATCCATGTCAAGATTGTCAATGCTCATTTATAATACAATATCTTCCTACACAGGAATTGGTTCTATGTGATGCATGAAGTTTCTTCATTCGTGTTTCGAGTGGTCCAATTCCCATTCCAAGGGAAGATTGTTACTATTAATGAATTGGGTTTTTTTCTCCATACATGAGTTCTAATTTTGCAAACAATGTCTCTCTCCTAGCCTCTTCGGCTTTGCAGTATTAGAATGTAGGGGTAGGTGTTCTCAAATACTCCTCACTTATGGGAGTCATTTAATTAAAACATCCTCCCCCCTCATAGGTTGTGTATGTAAACATGATCTCCTCCAGGAGTCATGACACTTCGGCTAAAGGAAAATCAATTGTTGATTTGACACCTTTCATCCATTTTGAGGAAACTTACCAATTTATATAGTCCACCAATGACCCCACCATTAATTATCTTTTTTTGGTGGCATTTGACCCTTACATTCCATATTGGTTAAATCCCCCCCCCCACCATATCTATATGACCTTTTTCAACCTCTTCCATCAGATGAATCCATCATGGAATTAATGTCTTTAGATGAGATTCCTTGGAAAGACCATCATCACCGATCCTCTTTCCTTCCTAGTGACCTAATTGTAGAAGATCATTTTGAAACATTGGTTTCATCTGATATTGTAACTACACCTCTGTCACTAGTACTCATTCATAATGTTGAGTATGAGGGTAATATGAGTAATATTACTATGAACGTTATGGTCAACATATCAATAAAACTTAGAGTTGTAGAGAATACACACTTGGGACAAAATTGTTCTTCTTCAGAACTTAGGTCTTATACGACCCTTTTTAGGGAATTTAGAGAATTTTTTTCTTAGACATATGAAGAAATGTTGAGGATATATCCTTCAATCATTGTTCATGTAATCGGGAGTTACCTTGATTCCAAGCTGGTCCATCAAAAGTTACATCAAGTACATCCACAGAAAGCAACAATCATTAAGGAATAAGTTAAAAAAATTCTTAGGGTTGGGTTCATTTACCTTATGACATTGACTGAATAGGTTTCTAATCTTGTTCCCGTGAACAAAAAATAGGGAACAATTAGGGTTTTTATCGATTTTTGAGATCTTGATAGGGATTTTCCCAAGGATAATTCTCTCACTCCTTATATCAATTAAATTATCGGTAACTGCATCGGGAGCACCATCTTTTCATTTACGGATGGATTTTCTGGCTATAATCAAATAGAAATACTCCCTTTTGATTAACATAAGATGACCCTCATTTTCCCATGGGGAACTTTGCCTATATAAAGTTGCCTTTTGGACTGAAAAATGTTGGCACTACCTTTCAACGTTCCATGTCTTATGCTTTCCATGGAATCAAATATATTGTGGAACCATACCTCTATGACTTACCTTACCATTCACAACATCAAGAGTATCATGTTGACCATCTAAGAGCCATTTTTCTCAAGTTGCACCATTACAAAATTCAGTTGAATCCACAGAAATGTTATTTTTGTGTTTAGAATAGAAGAATTATTGGATTCATCATTTCCAAGGATGGCATCCATAAAGACCCATTGAAATTTGAAGCCATATTGTCCCTACCACGTCCTACCAATGTAACCGAACTTGAAAGTTTGGAAGGGAAGGAAATTTTTTTACATCATTCCATTTGTAACTATGATGAGAAGACACATGGTTTCATGTGTTTTTAAAAAAATGACACACCCTTTGTTTTAGATTACCTTGCACAACGTGCATTTGACACTCTCAAACATACTATTGCACACACAACTATGTTTCAACCACCTAATTACACCATGGATTGCTCCTTGTATGTGGTTGTATCATGGTACTAGTTCAAACATATGCACATGACTAGGAACATGTAATTTATTACCTAAGTAAGAGTCTCCTTAACTCTGAAACCTATTACTCACATGTTGATAAGTTGGCTTTGGCCATGGTCATATTGCTCCAAACAACTACTTTGTATGCAGACTCTAACCCCATGTATTACATATTGACTTGTTAGGTGCTTGGGGGAAAATACTCTCACTAGATTTGTCATTTTCTAGGAATTCTAGTCAAAGGTTGAAAATTATAGTTCAAAGAAGTCCCTTTTATTCATGGATCTTATGTGTGATCTTCCTTGTATTACTGAGGATACAAATCCCTTGGATCTATTACCTGATGAATCCATATTCCTCATTAGTACGTCTGATCCCTGGTATGGAGATTTAATTTTATATCTCCAGAATCAAAGACTTCATCCTAATGCAATCCAAGATGAATGGCATTGTATCATTCATCATGGCAAGTACTATGTTATCGTCAATTATACATAGTACCGTTGTGGCATTCATGCAATTTTGTGGCGTTGCTTAACTCATGAAATGGTTGAAATTTTCTTGAATGAATGTCACTCTAGAGCATGTGGAGGTCATCTTTCTAGGATGGATACTTCTCAGAAAATTTATGCGTTGGGTACTTTTGGCCCTCAATATTCAAATATTACATGGAGGCCATGAAAAAATGGTCACCTTTCCAGCTTGTTTAATCCAAAAAGCACACCCACCCCTCTCCTTTACATCTTATCATTGTTTTTATCCCTTTTGTGAAACAAGGCACTCATTTTATGTATTTTACACCTAGCTTAGTCGGGTGGCAAGGTTACATCATTGTAGTCATGGATTACTTTACAAAATGGGCTGAGACGATTCCTACATATGTCGAAGATGGAAAACCTACCACCCTATTTATTTTTAAACAAATAATCACTAGGTTCAAAGTCCCTCAAGATATTGTGACTGATCATGGTTCAAATTTAAAAAGAAAATGACGTTGGAACTAAGTTCCAAACTAGAATATTTTTAAGATAACTCTAGACCCTACTACCCATAAGCGAAGGGCCAAGTTGAAGCCATCAACAAGGTGTTGAAATTTATGCTTCAACAGATGGTAGGAAAAGCCAACCCCAATTGGAATTTACAATTGTTTTCTGCATTATGGGCTTATAGGAATATAGTTAAGACATTAACCAAATTCACACCATCTCAATTGGTGGATGGGATAGAATCTACTCTCCCAATTGAATGTGAGATTCCTTTTCTAAAACTTGCCATATAACTGCTACCCAATACCACTTCAAAGAAATAACAATTCTTGTAATTGAACAAGCTTGATGAGACTCGTCGATATGCTACCTTAGCTAATAAGGTACATAAACGACGAATTAAATCTGAGTATGATCAATCTATTCAACCTTGCCTCTTAAATGGAGGTGATCTGGTCCTAACAATGACAAGAAACACAATAAATTGGGAGGTGGAAAATTAGAATCCATGTGGCATGGGCCTTACATTTTTAGTTGCCTCTTATAGAAAGGAGCTTACGAGCTTATAGACTATGTTGGAATACCATTGGTTGAGCCCCAAAATGGGATTTACCTCAACAATTACTATTCCTAGGTCATCTAGCATACATACATTGTACATTATATTCTTTATAGAGTGTTGTGTGTAGATTGTATTGTGAATTTGTTGTGAATGTAAGATTTGTCTTAGGTAAGCCTGCTTATATAGTGTTTTTTTAAATATAAAGATGAATGCTTCCTCTATCTTTGTGGATGGTGCTAGCCATTATACCGTGAATCTCACATCATCGGCTTGAGTATTTATTCCCCTACCGATGATTTGGTAAGCTTAGGAGGAACTTGTTTGGGTCCTACTATGAACAATATTGCAAAGTACCATGTAGTGACTAGTTTGTTAACTGAAGCTTTATCTAGTGATGTGATTCAGATTAATTTTTATTTAGATTCAAAGTTAGTTGGACATTAATTAAACCAGGTCTACACCATCCATAACCCCTTACTTCTTTGTATGTTCTAGAGAGTTCGAATTTTAGAAAAAAAATTGAGTGTGTCTCCTACCATCACATCCCAAGACATTTGAACATAGTGGCTAATTCATTAGAACATTATGTTTTGTACTGGAACTTAGTTCATCTCTAATTTTAATTTTTAATTTTTTATCACATATAAAAATATCATAAAAGAAAACATAGATAGGTATCCATTCATGCACATAACACATTGCATATACACACATGTTTGTAAAAAGAGTGTTTTATATATAACTGATACTGAGACAAACAAACTGGAGCCATAAGCTTCCTTTGTACTGAAAATATGGAACCATCAAGTTTCTAGTACATCAAGAGCTCAAAACATGAAGCTTTGAATATTCCAATATGTATACAATACAAAAATAGGAGTCACTCTGGAGTAACCATCATGCTCATGATAACACACAACAACATGAGCCACTCTATGGATTAGCCTCCCAAAATTCCCTGACACTCTTGCGATATGGCGTTGATAACATCTTGGAAGATCGTCAATAGAAATTCTAGGAACACTCACAATCAGCCTCTAGAGGTTGTCTTTAATTTATTGAAGCTCCTCCTCTTCCTCTACATTCCTAATGGATATATCTCTAACCACCCCTCACCTTTCGATAGGTGTGTCCCCAATAGGTATGGATGGACCACTGTCTTCAAAATTGTAGGATGTGTCTCAGTATCACCAAAAATACAAAAAAGTGAGATATGATATAAAACAAAAAATAGAATGAAGTAGTATCCTTCTTACATCGGTCATCCCACTCATCATCCTCAGGAAACAAAATATCGCGTTAACCCCTAAATTAAGTACTTGCATACGCGTATTCCTATACCATGACCACTTATCCTCATAGCCAACAAAGAAATATGGAACCATAAGTCACAGTATTCCCTCCACCACCTCCGTGATGGGCCGTAGCCTCGACCCACTACAACATCTGTGGATCCTTAGGATCCAACCTGTTAAGAGGAACCTAAGGACATAAAAAAGGAACCATCTCCAAGAAGAATGATACTACTACCAAACCATAGAAAAAACATGTATCTCACCTTGTCGACATTTTGTGATATTGTCCTTGAGCCGTACCAATAATCCCTAACTCCAGTTGAAGATGGTTGGAGTCATGCACTCCAACGCATACAACATATGTTCCAGGGTATTCTGATGAGAATCTCTACTACCTGCTACCTTCTCTACGGTGAAGGATAAATTCCTCAATGTTCAATCTACAATGTTCTTTATCAGAATATTTCCCCCTTAGTACCTTGTTTTGATTGCATAATACTCATCAATAATGTTGTCGATGGACATGTCCCCTCCTCTAGTACGTGTGAGCGATACTGGACTTTTTTTATGGATCGCCTAGTCAAAAAGTAGATTTCCTTGTTGGAGTAGGGTCTCGCAGCTACAGAAGAAGCTGCTATTTTGACGGATAGACAGTTTTGGCAGAGATATAAGAGGCAGAGCTACGACACTGTAGCAGGTTTCTAGCTACAGATCAGAGCTAGAAACAATGACGTAGAAGACAAAGAAGTCAAAGAAGATGATGGTACCTGAGCGGCCGAGAAGAGAGAGCTCACCCACTGCATTGAAGGCAGCGGCAAAAGACAGGAGGGTTTAGCTACCCTCATAAAGGAAAAGGAGCAACGAGGCCGAGGTATTGAAGATGAAGGACAGAAAAGGGAAGTAGCACCGGTACCCATGGTCAGTGCTGGGAAGCATGGAAGACTGCAGGAAGCTGTCGTGAAGAGAAGTGGTGCATAGTACCCATGATCAGTGCTGGGAAGCATGGAAGACTGCAGGAAGCTGTGGTGAAGAGAAGCGATGCATAGTACCCATGGTCAGCGCTGGGAATCATGGAAGATTGCAGAGAGCTGTGGTGTGATGGATAGCAGCTACCTAAAAGTACAGATATGCCGACTATCACTAGTTAGGGTTTGGGTTACTGTTGGGACAGGCCCACAGTGTTTTAATGGTGAGACCTTTGGGCCGCCTATAAAGGGATGTATTTTGTATTGTAAAGGGTTGGTTGGGTTGTTGGCATTTTCAGCATTCTAATCCATCCAGCTAGTCATCCATTGAGTCTGTTAGCTCGTAGCTACCTTATATTGTAATAGAGTTGAGCTCTGGTTCTGTTATTAGCTGTAGTATCTTACTGTAACCAGTAGCTGGCTCACAGAGCATGCATGTAACGATCTGCAGGGATCGATAGAGAGGGAAGAGTATATTGTAAGAGAGACAATATAGAGATAGAAAAGAGATCTAAGAGAGAAGATATTAAGCTGCATATGCGGTGCAGTAGAACTGTGTTTACCTTCCCCTGAGCTATAATAGAAACACAGTTCTGTGGACATAACTTCCATCCTGGAGGTGAACCACGTTAAAATTATGTGTTATGTGATTGATTCATGTGTTATGTTTACTTGTAGCATCTGTTAGTTATTATATGAGCCTTGTTTACAGTTGAAGGTATGAATACATTGTCCAGATGTTCATAATAATATAGAAGGATAGATATAAGTTGAAATATTTGGCATGTTGTATGTGGGTTCATTTATGCTTTGCTTGAACAGTCACTAGTCGCAGTGTTAAACAGCCTGGTATGTTGAGTCTTGCAAGTCGACATGAACAACGCTAAGTACGTTGAGCCTCGGAAGTAGGATATCGCAGGGAGGCGATACCGCACCGGCAGAGGAGCTATGGTGTGCGATTCCGTAGGTTGAGGACTTAGCGTTGGAGAGGAAGTTACGTGTCGCCTGGTGCACAGCGAGGCGAGAAGGCTGGGGTCATCGCGAGTCAGTGGAAGTTGCACGACGCGGAAAGGGACCGCGCAACCGGTAGAGAGAGATCTCGCAGTCAGAAGAGATGCGAGACGAGGAGATCGTGCGACGCGAGCAGAAGGATTGCATGATGCATAGAGAAAGAGACCTCGCGGCTAGCAGAGCTGCGAGTCGCAAGTAGGCTGCCACAGAACCTGGTACAAAATGCTTGAGTCCTTGGCCAACCCATTAGAATCACTTCGGGTGAGACTTCAGGCCGCTTCGCGGTCTGTCACCGAAAGGGCCAGTGAGCTAGGGGTGTTGTTGGTTAAACACAGTAAACCTGGGTCTACCCATGATAGCCAACAAATGGTTCCGTTGTCGGCTTTGAACAAACAAAGCACTGATGTTCTGGTGGTGCCCTACAAGAGACGAACTCAACGAGTGGGTTTGGTCTAACTAGAAAGAGTTTGCTGAATGAGAGAACAGGAGTCCTAAGCTGAACACAAAGGCCTGGTTACAAAAACATATCATTACCGACATCCATGTGATATTTTTTACGACCTTTGGAAATGAGCTTTACGACTGGTTATCAAAGTTAACTCATAAAGGCATATTCAAAAATAAAAGAGACAGTGTCTGGACATCGGAGCTGATTCAGACCGTGAAGAACCTTGATAATCCTATCACGAGGGCAGTAGACTTCTGGCTTGCGAGTGTGCTAGAAGGCTTTGTCACAGAGTTTGCAGTTGACCAGACGAAAAGCTTCAGCGAGGATGAGCGCTACTTCTTCAAAGGATATCGTGGTAAGTACCTAAGATCTTTAAACTTGTCCATTAAGATGCTATTACATGAAAAAGGAACAATGGATCTAGTTTCAGATGAATAAGTAGAAATAGTAATGTCACAAGAGTTTGAAAGTGATTTTGATGACATTGGATGAACACGTCGTGGAAAGAAGTATAAAGTAGATTTCAGATCTCCAATATTTGAAGACAGTTCAGATAGTACTAGACATCAGAGTCATAGTACCACAGAAGGAACAGAGGGGGGTATCCCTTACCACCCTTACACCCAACAGAAACAGACCGGGACTCAGAACAATCCCATAGGAACTCCATCCAGTAGCTCACAGACAGTACCTACCACCGCTACATCACCTCCACCTACACCGCCGAGTGGTAGTAACCCAGTAAATCAACATCCACCACGTAGAAATAGAATGGGGGATGATATGAAGATACCTATATTTAAGGAAACAGGGGCAGAAGACCCATAGCAGCATTGGTTTCTATGTGAAGCCATGTGGACCATTAAAGCAATCAATGACGATAACCTTAAACTTGTACAGTTGGTCACCACACTAAGAGATCGAGCCTTAACATGGTATATAAAGTATACCACAGTACCCAGGACACTTGTCCAGGTCAAGATCTCCATGATTAAAGAGTTTAAGAAACCTAAGTCTGAGTCACAGTGTATAACAGAACTCAAAGACATCAAGCAGTTACCTACAGAGTCGGTGTGGGACTTTGATCAGAAATTCAAAGCCCTTATCGACCAAGTCAGTTTTGAGTTCACGCTGGAGCAGCATAAGGAATGGTTTATTACAGCGCTGCTCCCTCACATTAGACTGCCGTTAATGCAGCAGAAACTCCGGACGTAGGATGACGCATTGGAGATGGTGATGAAACTAGAGGCTTCACCTCTAGTTGAGAACAGTACAGGCATGGCAACTTTACAAAACCAGTTGACTAATCTCACATTACAGTTGCATGAACTTAAGAAAGGGAAATAGGTTGCGCAATACATATGGTGCGTAAAATGTAAAGCACAAGGCCATAGTAAAGACAATTGTCCGATCTTTGTAGAATATATAGCGACAGGGGCTCCAAACCCCTTACCACAGACCCACAGGCCATGGTGTGAAATATGCAAAACATGAGGAAATCTACCTCACCAGTGCCCTCTACTTCAGAAGTACGTACAGACACCTAAGAATTTATACTGTGTCTTCTGCAAGTCTGTAGGCCATGATGAACACGATTGCAGAGCCTATGATCTCATGGTTGGAGCAAAGCAATACTTGTACAGAGTCCATTCAGAGACACAGGGTCCAGTAGCAGGACCACATCAGGATCCGGCTTAATGAGGCCGTGGAGGAGGATTCAGAGGATGAGGCCGTGGAGGAGGCTTTGTACGACGAGAAGGATTTGGCAGAGGAGAAGGTTTTGGCCATGGTCACGAACCAGTTACTTGTTACAACTGCGGAGTTGTAGGACACTATGCTAGGGACTGTCAGAACCCCACTACCACTTGTAACTACTGTAAATATTATGATCATACTATAGAGGAGTGTCCTACCTTGATAGCTAAGATCAGAGACCCTAAGCCAGCAGCACATTAGAACATACAGCTTATTCCTGCTGAACAGGAAGAGCCAGAACCAAGAGTCAATATTGTGACTCGCAGCGGTGTTTCTACCAGTGGGACATCGCAGGAGACGGAAAAGAACACAGGCAAGGAGTGGGTGCGTAGAGCTCCTAATAAAGCAACACCACTCAACCTACAGAAGAAAAAACATACATTTCAGGAAGATAAGGATTTCTTTGATGACCCTACACAATCAGGATCGCAGCTACCACTCTCTAGGGGCGTACAGCAGCAAGTACCTTGTGGCAATAGCCTTGTACAGACATCGTAGGTTACCACATAGGGAAGATGCGATGAGGATGAGATGACAGGAAGTGTACATTCTTTCCTACGGAGTTGTCTAAAACTCGTAAGAAATGAGCAAGCTATCACGGAACTTCAGCGCATTACACAAGGTGAGCAGTACACAGCGTGCTGTTCATAATATTACAGGAAATACAAGAACAAGAAGAGAGATGCGGCTCACAGCGCAGGTTGGAGAATTTGAAATGGATGAGGTAATCCTAGATCTAGGATCAGACATGAACGTTCTGACTAAGTAGACATGGGAGCAGATGGGTAGCCCTAAGTTAATCAGATCGCCTATCCATCTAAGATTAGCTAATCAGCAGCATGTGTCACCTATGGGTCGGTTACCACAGGTTCCAGTTGACATTGATGGAGTTCGCAGCTTTGCGGAATTTGAAGTTATAGAAATCATTGGCGACAGCAGACCGTATCCAGCACTATTAGGCATTGATTGGGCAATTGGTAACATGGCCGTTATTGACCTAAAGAGAAGACAAATGACCATTGAGGATGCACAGATTCGGGTCATCGCACCGTTGGATCCTTTTTAGGGTCCTAGATATATTGAACCTATCCGAGCAGAGGAGGAGGCACGTAATATGGAAAGCCTCTATCAGATGACCAAAAACCATAGCGACTACATTAACCCAACCGCAGAAGGGAATATTAGTTGGCGATGCGATAGCTCATGTGCATTAGATTCAGATGTTGGTCTAGAAAACTGGCAGAACAGACTTCACGAAGTCTCAGCACGCAGATGCGCGTACTTGATTAAGTCACTACAATGGATTGGAACAGAGATAAATGAGATTCCATCGTTTCATGGTCTAACAGATATCCAGGACTTTCTCGACCAGTTTGAACAACAGATCCCTCATGAACAGAGGATCGCAGCTATGGACCTTGCAGTACGAGCCACACCTGCAAGATGGTGGTATACACATAAAGAGAGTATCGCATCATGGGATGATATTAAGAGATTCATGGCGATCATATTTTCTGTCGACGGAGAGTATGTCCAGTAGAAATACACAGGAGAGAGTGACCCCAGATCACACATTTAGACATGTGAATAGAATTGGTCGGACATTCCCGAGGATGAATGGGTTCACCTATTCATTCATACTTTGGATACAGTTCCAAGGAACTGGTATACAGAGACTGAACTGTGCAAGGGAACAACAACATGGCCACTTATGATAGACAGCTTCCTACTCACCTTTTCTTTTGAATCTGAGTACCCAAGTGTTGATCAGGCCCTACAAGTAATAAAGAGTAAGATATTTGAGGATTGTACCATATCAGTGTCAGCTCAACCTGAGTGGGCTATCCAGCTAAAAGAGGTGTTAGAGTGTTATAATTTTGCATCTGAACCAGCGGAGGAGGATGAGGATCCTCGCGACACCAACATTCCGGAATCAGAAGGCACTCATGATGTTGAGGGACCACAGTTAGAAATTCCAGCAATCATAGAGCCTATCAAGATTAAGAAGATCAATATTGGCACAGACACAAAACCTAAGTTTGCCTCTATTGGAGATTATTGGAATGATGAAACAGTCAGACAGATTGCAGACTTGTTACATGACTATCAGGACCTATTTCCAACCAATTTCACAGAGATGAAGGGAATAGTCGGCGACCTGGGAGTCATGAGGATACCATTGAAGGAGGATGCTAGACCAGTGAAACAACGTCCATATAGATTAAATCCACGCTACAAAGAAAAAGTAAAGGATGAGATCGATAATATGCTAGCAGCAGGCATCATTGAGCCGGTAGAAGAAAGCGAATGGGTTAGCCCCATGGTCGTACAAGAGAAGAAAACCAATGGAGACATCAGGATCTGTGTCGATCTGCGCAAGCTCAACGATGCATCGCTCCATGATCCATTTCTGACACCGTTCACTGATGAGGTATTAGACAATGTGGGAGGACAAGAAGTCTACTCCTTCACTGATGGATTTTTTAGGCTACCATCAGAACAGAATCCATCCAGAAGATCGATCTAAGACCACCTTTGCAACAGAATGGGGCTTGTTCCAGTATACGGTAATTCCCTTCGATCTTAAGAATGCACCAGCTATATTTTCTAGAGTAGTAGTTGTTGTATTTAAAGAATACATCCATAAGTTTCTAGAAGTATATTTTGATGATTGGACTGTATTTGGACTGATTGACAAGCACATAGGAGATCTAAGACTGATGTTAGAGAATGTAGGCAGTACCAGATTTCTCTAAACTTGAAGAAGTGTAGATTTTGTGCACCATTTGGTATTTTGTTGGGTCACATTGTTTGCAGACAAGGCTTTATGGTAGATCCCACAAATATTTCCATCATTGTAAATCTTCCAGCACCCAATTCAGTCAAGCAACTGAGGACAGTACTTGGTCATATCAGGTATTACAGAAAGTTCATCAAGAGCTACTCAAAGATTACAGCACCAATGGAGAAATTGCTAAAGAAAGATGTAAAATTCCTATGGAATGAGGAATGTCAGCAGAGTCTAGACACGCTTAAAGAAAATATGGTTACAACGCCCATCCTAGTATTTCCAGACTGGACTAAGCCATTTCATGTACATGTGGATGCATCTAGCATCGCACTAGGGGTTGTCTTAACACAACCAGGAGAAGGGGATATTGATCACCCTATCGCATCCTCCAGTAGAAAGCTATCGAAAGTAGAAAAGAACTACACCATGATAGAAAGAGAAGGCTTAGCTCTGGTGTATACGCTGCAGAAGTTCAGGCACTACCTATTGGGTGCCTCGTTCAAGATGTTTACTAACCATTCCGCATTGAAGTATCTGGTCCATAAGCCAGTGTTAGGGGGGAGAATCTACAGATGGTTACTGCTATTTCAGGAGTATGATTTTGAAATCATTGTTAAACCAGAAATATTGAATGTCGGACCTGATCATCTATCGCGGATAGACTCAGGAGAAGATCCAAGTAACCTAGAGGACAATTTGTCAGATGCGCAGCTGTTTTCTATTCAGATCGCAGATGAGTACTATGCTGATATTATTCACTTTCTCACTACAGGATTGGCACCTAATGAGTTTACTAAGAAGCAAAAGAAGCAGTTGGTTTTTAAAGCAGTAGACTTCACCCTGCTTGCAGGACACATATACAAGCTAGGACCAGATGAAGTTTTGCGCAGATGTGTGATGCCACACAAAAAAGACGCTATTATCAGAGAGGCACATTCAGGAACCACAGGAGGTCATTTCCCAGGAAATACGACTGCGCAGAAAATCCTAGATGCAGGGTTATGGTGGCCTACATTGCATAAGGACACCAAGGAATTTTGCAGATGTTGCAATATCTGCCAGAGGGTAGGAAAACCCTCATGACGCGATGAAATGTCGTTGCAATCGCAGGTTACACTGCGCACATTTGAAAAATGGGCTATAGACTTTGTGGGTCCTATCAACCCACCAGGAAAGCGCACTGGCACGAGATATATTATCACTGGAATAGAGTACCTCACCAGATGGGTGGAGGCCAAAGAAGTAAGAAATTGTGATGCTGCTACAGCCGCACAGTTCCTTTTTGAGAACATCATCAGTAGATTTGGCTACCCCGTAATTTTGATGAGCGACCAAGGCACACATTTATTGAACCGCACCATTGAGGCCTTGACATAAGAATTCCAAATTTAGCACCATAAGAGCACTCCCTACCACCCACAGGATAACAGTATGGTGGAGGCCTTTAATAAGATTTTAGAAAACGCTCTTACTAAGATCTACAATAGCCAAAGGAATGATTGGGACCTCAGAGTTAAGACTGTATTATGGGTGTATAGGACCACATGCAAGAAACTTACAAGACACACACCTTTCAGCTTGGTGTATGGACAGGAGGCTGTTATGCTGATGGAGTATATCCTTCCCATTTTAAGAATCACTCAAATTACCGGGATGACTGATACAGACACAGTGGAGGAAAGGCTAGCACAGCTGCTTTCCTTAGAGGAAGATAGATTCATCGTCAGATTCCATCAGAAAGTGAAGAAGGCATGAGAAAAAGCTTGGCATGACAGACACATTAAGAGTAAGACTTTCCAGATCGGAGACCTAGTACTCCTCTATGACAGTAAATTTATTAAGTTTCCAGGGAAGTTCAAGATGCATGGGCTGGGGCCATATCAGATACAGCAAGTTACAGAGGGAGGTGCCATTCAGCTCAGCCAGCTGAATGGGGAGCTTCTTCCCACATGGATTAACGGCAGTAGGCTTAAGCTCTATAGTGATAGCCACCCCACCTCTCAGCCCTAGCTTATCCAGTTTATGGTGGTGCAGATGTCCAGTGTAGTTGAAAGGAGGCATTGCACAGGGAACTAGTCTACACCGGCAGGTATTACAAAGTATGAGGAATCGCATAAGGTCGGTTCATTTTGCGTAAGTCATCAGTGGCTTGCGGGAAAAAAAAATGCTTGTTTGTTTGCGCAGGTGATGCGGTGTTACAGCGCAGCAATGCGATGTTTCCCCGTGCCACGTATCTAGTTTTGCAACTGACAGAGGGCCAGCAAAGTCACCCTCTGACAGGAATTTAATGAGGAAATGACTGATATACCTTACCGTAGATTTGGAAGAAACATAATTAATTTTCCAGATTTGGAAAATCTTCGATGAGACCGGCGCCTGTACACACACGCTTCGAGGGAAACATGATCGGATTTCAGCATTTATTGAGGATCAGATGATGGGTGTGGTCTCTTCCATGTAATTATTATGAACAATGGTTTCATTCTAGATGACAGTTGCATCTGGTATTGTTGCCTCTGGGATAAAAGCAAAAATTGTTCATTCGAGAGGGTTACACTTGCAAAAACCCGAGAGCTATAGAGTAAGTTGTTAAGAGTTTCCTGTGAAGAGTTCACCCCGTTACAGAGTGATGTGATTACCAGAGTTCAAATCCATTGCACGCCCAGGATACTCCACCAAGGGGGTTCTGTCCGAGGAGGAACCTTTAGAAGACATGCTGAGATGTTTCGACCCTGGTGGCTGTGTGTCCGTTATGACGACGCCGCCCAGGGTTGTGAAATTAGGAATATTACAGGTAAGACAATTTCCAAGGATGAGGAGTCAAGCGCAGGATGTAGAATATGTCATCAAAATCTTTGTTGAAGAGAAGAAGAGAGCCGAGCCAATCACTGAAGATAAGAAAGCAGAGCAGTGGAATGATGAGAAGAAATCTCCCGGGAGGAAGAAAGTAAAAATGAGAAAAAGAAAGCAATGGGAGAAGGAAGATGACCTATCTCAGCAGCTAAGAGGAGAACAAGAGGTTCCAAAGGTTAGGAATGAAAATATGCAGAACCCAAGAAGCGTGAATACCTAGAGCGAGTTGCTGAGAATAAAAGTGAAAGGGAAGACACTCCGAACAAGCAGAACTTCAAGATGCAGACAAAGACTTGTTCTCGGGATGGAATTCCTGGTTTGTATACCTTTCGCATAAGTAGGATCCAGACTGAATGAAATGTTTGAGAAGGCTGGAAGATACAGATTTTCCTTGTGATAAAAGTTCTAACCCAGAAAAAGAGGAAAGGATATCTGTGGAATACTTCTCAAGACCTGCAGACCTTTAAAAGGTCTCAGGAGCGATGAGAGCGAGAGCATAACTAAGGGAAGGAAATATAAGAGAACCCATTGAACTAAGTTACTGAAACTAAAGAGAGCGTGTCAAAGTGATACAGAAGGAAGTTGCAGGACTTTGAGATAAGTTGCAATGGACTTCACAGGAAGCCAAGGAGAAGCTATAGCAGGAGAAGCCCGCTGGTAGTGGCTCAGGGGTGAGCCACAAGTAAGTGTTAGGGGACTGTTGGAGTAGGGTCCCGTAGCTACAGAAGAAGTTGCTATTTTGACGAATAGACAGTTTTGGTGGAGATATAAGAGGCAGAGCTACGAAACTGTAGCAGGTTTATAGCTACAGATCAGAGATGGAAACCATGACCTAGAAGACAGAGAAGTCAAAGAAGACAACGGTACCTGAGCGACCGAGAAGAGAGAGCTCACCCACTGCATTGAAGGCAGCAGTGGAAGACAAGAGGGTTCAACTACCCTCATAAAGGAAAAGGAGCAATGAGGTAGAGGTATTTAAGATGAAGGACAGAAAAGGGAAGCAGCGCCGGTACCCATGGTCAGCGCTGGGAAGCATGGAAGACTGCAGGAAGCTGTGGTGAAGAGAAGTGGTGCATAGTACCCATGATCAGTGCCGGGAAGCATGGAAGACTACAGGAAGCTGTGGTGAAGAAAAGCGGTGCATAGTACCCATGGTCAGTGCTGGGAACCATGGAAGACTGTAGAGAGCTATTTTGTGATGGATAGTGACTACCTCAAAGTACAGATACGCCGACTATCACTAGTTAGGGTTTGGGTTATTATTGGGACAGGCCCATAGTGTTGTAATGGAGAGACCTTCGGGCCGCCTATAAAGGGATGTATTTTGTATTGTAAAGGGTTGGTTGGGTGGTTGGAATTTTGAGCATTCTAAGCCATCCAGCTAGTCAGCCATTGAGTCTGTTAACTTGCAGCTACCTTATATTGTAATAGATTTGAGCTCTGGTTCTGTTATTAACTGTAGTATCTTACTGTAACCAGTAGCTGGCTCACAGAGCATGCATGTAACGATCCGCAGGGATCGATAGAGAGGGAAGAGTATATTGTAAGAGAGACAATATAGAGATAGAAAATATATCTAAGAGAGAAGATCTTAAGCTGCATATGCGGTGCAGCGGAACTATGTTTACCTTCCCCTGAGCTATAATAGAAACATAGTTCTGTGGATGTAACTTCCATCCTGGAGGTGAACCACGTTAAAATTATGTTTTATGTGATTGATTCATGTATTATGTTTACTTGTATCATCTGTTAGTTATTATATGAGCCTTGTTTACAGTTGAAGGTATGAATACGTTGTCCAGATGTTCATAATAATATAGAAGGATAGATATAAGTTGAAATATTTGGCATGTCGTATGCGGGTTCATTTATGGTTTTCTTGAATAGTCACTAGTCGCAGTGTTAAACAGCCTGGTATGTTGATTCTTGCAAGTCGACATGAACAACACTAAGTGCGCTAAGCCGCGGGAGTAGGATATCGTAGGGAGGCGATACCGCACCGGCAGAGGAGCTGCGGTGCGCGATACCGTAGGTTGAGGACTTAGCATTGGAGAGGAAGTTACGTGTCACCTGGTGCGCGGCGAGGCAAGAAGGATGGGGTCATCGCGAGTTAGTGGAAGTTGCGCGACACAGAAAGGGACCGCGCAATAGGTAGAGAGAGATATCGCAGTCAGAAGAGTTGTGAGACAAGGAGATCGCGGGACGCGAGCAGAAGGATCGCGCGACGTGCAGAGAAAGACACCTCGCAGCTAGCAGAGCTACGAGTTGCAAGTAGGCTGCCACAGAACCTGGTCCAAGACGCTTGAGTCCTTGGCCAACCCATTAGAGTCACTTCAGGTGAGACTTCAGGCCACTTCGCGGTCTGTTGCCAAAAGGGCCAGTGAGCTAGGGGTGTTGTTGGTTAAACACAGTAAACCCGGGTCTGCCCATGATAGCCAACAATCCTCAACATCAATCGTTGAAATATTTGTCCCAACTTGGAAATGTTGCTTATCTAGATCCCACACCCATATCAAATGTTTGAGTAGAAGAACATGGGATCTCATTCCCAACACCCTGAAGTGTTTAAAGAGTCCACACTCACTTATTTCCCTCACATTCATTGGTTCATTGTCTACTTAGGAATCATCAAGCTCATCGTCATGCTCCTTCTAAATCACAACATTTTGGGTCAAACAACTATGGGAGATCCATAGGGTAACCATTAGAATCCATTCATTGAGATAAAACATGAGTTTCATGCTATATTTATGTTTTTTGGAGAGTCGCGGTCAATGACTCTCTTTCCCCATGGGAACAGAGTGACAAAATAGTCGCTCCTAGAGGACAGAGATCTTGTGATTCTCTTTCCCCTTTTTGAGGAGTGCCTTGTCACACCTACAGAGAGGGAGAAGAGTGTCACCCAGAGTGCACTCTTCTCTTTGGAAAAACTCTCCTAAAAATACCCAAAAGAATGCTAAAAATTGGAATTTCAAAAATAAAAATGAAGGGAGAGATAATGGGTCTTACTTGCTTCTGATGGTTCATTGATTGGATTCCCATAGCTCTCAGAAAATTCATTTAAAATTCCTCTCCAAAACCTAATTTTCACCCTATTTCTATGGTAAAAATGACATTGGTAATAAATTTTAACTATTTCACTATTTTATAATAGTTTTATATTTTTTGATTAAAAATAATTAGTGGAATATTTAAATACTATGGGTTTTTGCTATGATTTTTCTATAGTTTTCACAGTGGATTTATTCTAATGTTGTTTTCAAATATTTGTTAGAATAATCAACCCATAGTATTTACCCACTTAGACATTATTTCATTTACTTTGTCTTATTTGCCTAGTCCATGAGTCCCACCATGTGCAAGTTGTCAATTGCCTATCCATAGAGGTCAAACTTGCCATTATTGAATCATGGAGCACTTTGGAATGTCCTGGGAATCAAATTTGCTTTATTCCTGGCCTCCTAGGTGCCCTTCTGCTTTTTCTTCTTTATTGCCTGCTTTTTCAGTGTTTTAAGGCACATAGGAAAGCAAGACTAGGTGAGGTGAATCAGCTTTGTTGCCTCTTCCTCCTCCACTCTTTCCTCCATGAAAAAGCATGTATGAGCTACCATTTGACCACTCTTTATCTTGCCCATGCGCCCTTGCTAATTCGTGGGGTCCTTGATAGATTTGGGATCAGCTTTTTACACCTATGGGGGATTTGCCTATTTTGGGTAAGCCTGCTTTATGCTAGATTTGGATGCTTCCTTATGCATTCGATTTGCTCATGTATTCTATATATTCAGCATCCTATGTTATTATAGGGTTGCCTATTGTACACTCAGTTAATATAATTTTGTGTTACAACTCCATATTCAATCTCCATTGTTGATAATTTGCATGATCAATTGTTAATTGCTGTGAGTGAAATTAATCTACTGCAGGCCTGAATTTCTACATGGTATCAGAGCCATTGTAGGTTGTTACTCTCCTCCAAAAATTGTTTTGCAGTTTCGACATCAAGACTGGGAGCCTTCTACTGACAGCCGGGATAGATTTTCTAAAGCTATGGATTCACAGAAAACTATCCTCACTCCCTTCAACTTTTTTGAATGGAAAGCAGAGATGGAGATCTTGTTGAGAGTGAAAGGAATCTACAGGGTGACTATGGCTACAGAAGCAGAGCCCAATACTGCTGCAGAGAAGATCAAATGGCACAATCGGAGAGATGAGGCCTATGGCCTCCTATGTCTCAGTATTTCCCGAGACCTCCTTTTCCATCTCGATGGATTGACTTCACCGGATCAAGTATGGGAGAAACTTTTTGAAATATTTAGAAAGACAGATGAG
>LPNX010674520.1:0-77330 GCA_001517045.1 Pseudotsuga menziesii | reverse complement strand
GTTACAGCTCCATATTCAGTCTCCATTGTTGATAATTTGCATGATCAATTGTTAATTGCTGTGAGTGAAATTAATCTACTACAGGCCTGAATTTCTACAAGATTTCAAGACCTTATTGAGTGTTTTTGGCTGCGAGCAATCATATTTTATATGCTATAGTTCAAGTTGAAAAATGTTTCGACCGCCTTTTATATCCTTGACGTGATCGTTAAATATCTAGTGAAATGGTATCGAGCGTGCTTTTAGTGCTTTTTTGGACTCGTTAAAATAGATGATGAAAAAAGAAACTTCCATGGAGTCATCTTCCAGCTCTTTTTAGGCCCCTTAAACATGAAAAGATAGGCAAGTAAACTTGATTCTTTCACGCTTTTAAAATTGATTGAAAGGTCATCAATTTAGTGATAGTTTACCTCTTGTTAGGACCGATTAGACTCATTTAAGAAAAATATATATTGTAGTTTATTGCGACTATAAGAGTTCTCCTAGGTATAAGTTTATACTTTTTCAGACCTTGGGGACTAAATACATGAATATTCCATTTTGGAGTTTTCTTAGTCACTTCAAACTCTTTAAATATGAAACGACAACCAAGTTTACCTTCTTCGTACTCGAAAAATTGAATGTTGAAGGACCCTTTTTTGGGAATGAACCCCTAATTTCCCATGTTCATAAAGCATATCAGGATGGAATCATCATTTAATGAGCTCTATCAATCATTTGTTACTCTTTCCAAGCACATTAAAAAGAAAAAGGTACCCATCCATCGTGATGGGGAAATTAAGGGAATATATTTAATTTGTATTAATGGTAGCTTAGTACACCTTTAAACATGGAACATGTCTCCATTCTCATACAAATAGTTCGGTATTTAGCTTGTCATTGACTTGATCTACTTTCATGAATCATTTCACTCCTTTGAGTCAATTCAAAGAATGCATTGTCCTGTGTTTACATTATGTATGATATTTTCCTTGGTCACGCAAATGTTTCCAAGTAACTTGTCATGTCATTCAATGTTTTAATGGAGTCTTTACTCCAGCCTACCTCTGCAGTTTCTTTACTTCCTTCGATTTGGTCATATCTAAGTCAGCCCTATTGTTATTCCATTATCATGATCACTTCAAAAGAACTTTTGTTCCAAGTTTTGTGTCGATGATGGGGGGAACATTATGGACCTCCTTCCATTATTATATTCCCGTAGGAACCATCACATCATCGAGGAATTAGTCTTAGAAACCAATCAAGTACCTTGAAGCCTGCATGCCTCAATGGCAGGTTTCCTCTCTTTTGACATTAGGATTTCATCATTGGCCTCTGATTGGGATATTCCACCGATTGTTCGACTTCAAATTATCTATTCAAATTTGTAGGAATGTACTAGGGTACACTGGGAATGATTGACATGAATGACCACTTCCCTCACACTTGTTAATTGTATACATCAATTATCGATAATCAAGTGGTTTCTACATGTTCGACATTAGGACATCTATTCACATGGATATAATCATACTATTTGGGATTGGAATGAAGACCCTGAATCATTAGGTATTTTCTTTCATATGCCCCTATCTTCAGGTTGTGATGGACTATTTCTTGAGTCATTGCATGTATCCACATTATATGTCTAGTGGCTATGCTCAGGTTTGGGTCAGGATGACATAGATCTATAGTGTATATTCTATAGCTATGTCCATATTTGAGTCTTGTCGATCATGGATCTACATTGTATTGTTGGTAGCCATGACATGGTCATCATTCATCGATCTACAATGTATTGCTCAACAACTGTTACTTGATTTAGATAGCTTGTAACTAGTCTTATATCAAGTCTTCACTCACCACTCTTTTTCCTCTGATTATGTATTATATCTAGAAAATCACTTCACCTATAATATCCATCTAGCTTCATAATTTGGGGGGAATTTTGTTACACCTCAAATTTATCTCTATGCTCAATCCCCTAAAGTGATTTCTCCAAACCATATTTTAATGGGCCTTTTTGCTCAAATCTAGGATGCCCAACGCACCTTGCTTCTTGACATAAGGTATCATAGTATCTCGACACTTCTTTCATACTGATAATGTGTGCTAGTGACACTTTTTTCTTCAAGACAAAGAGTGTTGGTGAAATTTGACCATATACAAGGAGCTTCAGCACTGCCAAAAAGGTAAAAATAGAAGACTTTGATAACCTTCTATATTAAATTCCTCATATAGAATTATCCCAAATTCTTGGAATAGGTAGCATTCATTCCCTTAGCCTCTAGGGATCATTCCTCACCTTCCTGTTATAGCGGATTTCACCACTCTAGGTGAATCACACTTTGTATGGCCTTCCCCTGTCCCGCTGCAGACTCCTTAGAACCTATGAACCACTTTTGGTCGTTTGATGTTTCCTCGATCATCCCTAAAAAAGTATGAAAAATGATATATGTGACTTTTAAACCTATAAGCGCGTATATACGTGGGTTTGACCACTAAAACCGCGTACATAGGGATGTGTGCATAATCCAAATCCTTTTGGAGTTTTCCTTGACATGGATCTGACTCATTTCACTCTTGGCCTTCCCTATGCCTTGAGATCACTCGGATTCGACCTTTCATTACCCATTTGAAAAGCTATATAAGGAACCCCTTGGTACATTGAAGGAATAAGAGAGAATTGAGAGCAAATAAACTATAGCCCATTGTTGCCGGAACTTATGCTTGAGTCTGCATCCCTTTGTCCCTTGGAGCACTAGTGTGTTCTTCCCAAGCTTGCCTTTTGCTTGTGAGCTTGCTATCGAGAGATGGAGGATTGAAGTGGTGGAGGCCCGAGTGGCGGATTCAGTTTCTCCGGTTCGTAGACGTGCCGTTAGAGGTTGTATCTTGTAATCTCTGATTTATATTAATAGAAATATCTTTTCCTATCCAATAATGTGTGTTTGAATGAATATTTTATCCATGGGTTTATGTCAAATGCTTATAGATTATTGATTATATATGCTAGAATAGATCTAACACCGTGATATATAGAATGCTTGTATTGTTTACTTGTTGTTGAGGAAGCAACAGATCAATTCAAGCTGAAGATTGGAAAGTTCAACGGGGATCTACTTCAACCGTCCGGAATAAGGTACGAGGTCTGATCCTTTAGTGTTAGACATTTAATTTCTATTGCATATTGGAAAGGATTGATTTCTGGAGTCAATTTGTCTATTGTGGTACCCCAAGCCATAGGAATTTCTCTTCGTAACAGAATTGGCGACTTTGCTAGGGAGTTCCTAGTAGTTGTCCTTTGGGGGTTGTTTTCTCGGCATTCAATGAATTTGAATTGCTCTTTCTCTCTTGTTTCTGTGTCGGGTCTGGGGGTATGTATGCCTAATAGAGTCTGATTGGTGTGAAGTTTGTCTCATCCTGTCTATTTTCCTTAATTTTATACACCTTTATTCATGTACATGATCCTCTGCGATTTCTGCGTATACACGCGGGTTTACTGCGAACAGTCGCGTATACATGCGGTTTCCTCTGCGATTTCTGCGTATACACGCGGGTTTACTGCGAACAGTCGCATATGCCCTTGATTTTTCCTTTTTGGGGAAGATAGTTGGTTACTGGGTGAATTCTAATATTTGCTGAGTCTCCTTTGGCACTGCCTGAGTCTGTTTAGACCTCTGTTCCAGACCAGAAACGTTTTTTTTAGGCCAAAATTTTCTTTTTTAAGAAGGTTCTTGTCATGGCATTTTCGATTTTTTGTTTGAGATTAGTGCATTAGAGTTCTTTTACCTTAGTTATTTGCTTGAGTGCTGTTTGGGTGTGCTTGCAGAGTCTAGGGGTTGTAGGATCATTCTTTTGCTTTTTGCATCTCTGTTGTTTTCAAAAAATCGAAAAACATTTGCTTATCATCATGCATTGCATTTTGCACTTTGCATTGTACTTGCACTAGATTTGCTTTGGAGTACTAGTTAGGCCTTCATATAGGAAAATTTGAATTTATCATTTGAAGAAGAATTGTGCATTTCATGTAGTAGCATACCCTATTTTCATGGACACAATGCATTTGCATTGATTATTAGGTGTGCATTTTACTTCCTGTTGCATCATAACACCATTAGTTGCACGATCATATCCCTTTTTTGAGTAATAAATCCAACTAAAATCAATGCTAAATAAAATGAATTACACTCTTTTCTTTTCTAGGGTGCACCAACAAACTTAGGGTTTAGGATCTTGGAATATTTCATTGTAAGTCAATTCTCCAAGATCACTAAACAACAACATCTAGGTGTTTGTCCAGGTGAGTGTGTGAAATCCTTGGCATAACCAGTGTTTCTCAGGATCCTCCTCTCAAAAGGGAGTTAAGCATGAGGTAGTGTGAGTGGTTATTGATTGGGATGAACCCTAGTCATAACTGATTGGCACCAGATATATTTCCAGGATTGTATTCGTATCTGGGGGCTCTTTCGAGAGTTTTGGGCTTTGCTACCCTGCCCATATGGTCAATCCCTCCTGCGACTGTCCGCCTGAGCATTGATTATATTGAGGTGGCCTTAGTGGCCTTACCTAGGATATCGAGGGGGTACTTTGCAGGGGTTATTCTGCAGGTGTACCGGCCAGGTTGGGGTCGGACAGCACAGTCACTTTACGTGTTGATGCTGAGGGCCACAATAATTGGTTACGTACCTCCGCTTGTTATGTATGGGAGTCTCAAGCCTCTCCTAGGAGAGACATACCTGCTTCATTCAGGAGCTCACTTATCCAGCCCTTGTTTGCTTGCATTTGGCTTTATATTTTATTGGTGATTGCTCTGTGCATGATAGTTGGCCTAGGGTTTACATAAATAGAAAGTCTTTGCTATTTTTTGAGTCATTGTGGATTTGAGTGCGGTTCCTCGCCATTCTCGTCGTTTATCAGGACTTCTGCCTTCTACTTCTCCTCCTCCTTTGGGAGAGAGACCTAGACAGTCCAGGCGGACTATTTCACACATTGATTCACACACCATGGGAGACCATTTAGAGGATATTCCTGAACCACCTCCTCCCATTCGTGTAGACGATGGGGAATTTACTCCTACTTATGATCCTTCACCCGACTTAGCTGAGTTAGGTCCTGTTATTTTTGAGATAGGAACCTTGCACGATAGGCCTACTCACTCCAAGTCTGATTCCCCATTGATGTGTTACTAGTATGGAATGTCGGAGGATGTCAAGACTCATTTTGAACCTGCCAGCACTAGCTATGGTAGTTATGCTACGTCTGGTTTCCCTACACATGATTTGACATTTCATGTCGAATCCAATTTCAAGCCTAACACTATGCCTGGGGGCACTCTCATTCCTTACCATGCAGAGAGGTTTGGGAGCACTAGTCACATTGCACCTTTCGTCCCAGTGGTGGAAGCTACATCATATCTCCCTCCTAGGTCTAGGGTTAGTGATTAGATTAGGATACCAGATCCGAGACGAGTAATGATAGGCGGTAGTACATATATTATTACTCAAATTCCTTCATCCTCTATCCCTAGTTCTTCAAATGTACATCCTCCACCTTATTCACATGGTCCTTCGAGCCGGTATATGGCTACGAGTCAGGTCCGTGATGTGGTTACTAGACCGATTGTGTCTCAAGTTGACATACTTCCTGCTGCTTTGAGAGGCTATGTTCATGCTTCTAGAGGTCATCTTGCTACTTCTGGGGTGTATATCCCTATTTCTAGAGCGTATCTTCCTACCTACAGAGTGTCTCATGGGGAATCGCATGCGATGACCTATGGACCTTATTATGGTACACAGTATGGACAGGTTTCTTCACCTTATGGAGGTGGGTATCAACAACCTACTTACTCTCCTAATTACGGCTTTGTAGCTCCTACTAGTCAAGGTCCACCATACTATGGTACTTCCACGCCACCCTATACGGGTCAGACGGGAGGAGGAAACTATGGCCAAGGCCATGGTGGTAATCAACCCTATATGAACCAGGGAGCAGTCCATCGACCTCATCATCCTAGGCTCCCTTTCCTTGTGATGCTTAATATTCCTGAATTATCGAGATTGATGAATGATCTTGTGGCTCATGACCCGGCTTGGACGGCTGTCCCTACCAAGCTTCCTTTGGACATACCTAAGTTCAAAGGGAAACTGGGAGAGGATCCGAGCGAACACATTACTACGTTTCACCTTTGGTGCTCTTTGAATTCATTGCATTAGGACTCAGTCCGTTTGAGACTATTTCAACACACCCTCACAAAGCCTCCTGCGAAATGGTATATAGAGTTACCTAAGGGCGCTTTCTCTTTGTTCGACGACCTTGCGATGACTTTTCTTAATCACTTCCAGCTACCAGTGCGCTATGATGTTGGTACTAAAATCTTGTCGAAATTTCGGCAAGATAAAGCCACACATATTTTTGATCATATTCAAGAGTGGTGTAGACAGAAGAGATTAATTAAATATTTTATACCACTGGAATTCCTCCTTGAGCGGTTCCTCAAGTCGTTATTGCCATATATAGCGAAGGATGTTTCCAGATCCGGAGTGAAAAATGAGGAACAAGCGATTTTTAGGGCGCAAGAACTGGACTTGACCTATGCTCAGTATGGTTTGTTGTATGAGATTATTCCCAATGCTCCTTGTTCTAGTTTAGATCCCAAAGTCAAACCTGGACCACATGACGATGGCATTGTGGGTTGTGCAAGTGCGAAACCTGCAGATTCAGTTGCAAAACAAGTTAGTCAATTGTCACTCAACCAATCAGCTTTGGGACAAGCTACGGCTTCATCTCAACCTGCCCAAATGGTGAATGTACTTTTTGTGCAATCGTCGGACCAGAAGGGTAACCAACAGCCCAGATGGAATAGAAAAAAGGGTAAAAATAATAATCGAAAGGGTGGGAATAAGAATGAGAATGCTAACAATAGTGACAAGAATGGTATAAATGCTGGGGGGGACAAGCAAGTGAAATGTAAGGTTAAGTTCCCTTGCAAGCTATGTAAGGACGATCACCTCACTTACTTGTGCCCTCAGATTGAAGAAGCTTTGATATTCTTAGCACAAGGCCCAGCTATGCTAACTAACCCTTGACCGCATAATCAAAATATGAACTCGAAGTCCCATGACCAGTCTAGTGATGATGATCCACCGGAGGGTAGTGGTCATGGGTGCATTAACATGGTCCATGCTGTGAAAGTTGTGACTTGTGTGAAAGATTATAGTTCATTACAACCCATCCCAGGCAAAAATCCTGATCCACCAGGGTCCCCTTTGTGCATTGAGAAACCTACAGATAAACTTGAGGCTGCACCTCGCATTCCTAAGGGAGTCCTTAAGCATTCAGGGCATAACCCAAATGCCTGAGCCACCCAGAATTATTCAGTTTTCGAGGATTTGGGCCATACTCCTTATGCGATGTCTGCATTGGAAGTGCTTCAGAGTTGTCCTTCGCAAAGGAAGGCGTTGCTTTTTTCCCTTGGTGTGAACGATGATGATTCTTCCTCTGTGATCAAATTTGAAACCGCAGGACTTCAGCCTCGCTTTCCCTACTATGTGTCTCTTTTGGTGCACATATAATGTCTTGGTATGATCGTCAAACGTAATGTGATTGACGAGGGTGCTGCTGCTTTTGTGATGTCTTTGGCCTATTGGAAGGGTCTCGGTTCTCCTGAGCTGTCTAAATCAGCGACTATGTTAACTGCGTTCGATGGGAGATCTTTTACGCTGCACGACATCCTTCCTTCCCTTAAATTCCATTTGGGGGGGAAGACCATTGCGATAGAGGTTGAGGTGGTTGATGCACCCCTTGAATATAATCTCTTGCTAGGTAGGAACTGGATGTACAGTATGCAAGCAGTTGCTTCTTCCTTGTTCTGCATTGTATGCTTTCCACATAACAGGAAGATCATAACGATTGATCAAATGACATTCAAGAATCCGTCTGTTACCACATCCTCGAGAGCTTTGATCCCGATCGTTGAGCACTTTTAGCCAGCAACTGGGAGTGCGGGTGTAGGCATGTATCCATCCCTCACGGGAAGCTTTAGTTGTCCTGCACTGATCCTCATGATAGGATCTAGTTCCGATGAGGCTTCAAATTCTACGACATTAGTGTCTTTTCGCACAAGTCATATGGAAGACCCTTGGATTCTTCCTAAACCGAGTACTTTGAGTGAGCCTGTCGAGATGAGCGTGCCATTGCCTGCAGCCATGATATCTTATCAAGCTAATCTCAAGAGTGTTGCAGAGCCTAGTCCTTCCTCTTCACGGATGGAGGAGGAGGACCTGTATTTGCTACCGGCATGGGCAGTATAGTCTTCTAATGCCTGCAACTACCTTCATACAGTTTTCCCTTCATATGAAGCGATTATTGAGGCTATGTTGAGAGTTGAGCCACCATGGGACGAACTTCATCATAGATCGTACTTTCTTCCAGAGCTTGACTGTTTGGAGCGTGAGGATTTTAGGGTGGTTCTTAGCCAGAGAGTTGGTAGTCCTGTGGTTCCATTAAGATCTCCTGGTCTGATGGCTGATGGAAACATGGCAAACATATCTTCAACGATTCCTATCAACATCTCTCACAATCCTGGCATGATAGAGAATGTCTATATTGGGGCGGAATGTTCCCATGCTCAGATTCTAGAATATATCGAGCTATTCAAGGAATTCTGTGATATTTTTGCTTGGTCTTATGATGAGATTCCAGGTATTGACCCTCATATTTTCGAGCACGAGATTAATACTTACCCCAGTGAAAAAGCCTGTTCGACAATGTTTACATGCGGTGAATCCTAGGAAAGAACCTGCCATTAAGGCAGAGATAGAGAAACTGTTGAAAGCTAGTTTCATCTATCCCTTTCCCTTGATGGAGTGGGTTTCAAACCTCATTCCGGTGGATAAGAAGTAGGGAGCGATCCGCATATGCACTGATTTTCGTGATTTGAATTGTGCCTGTCCTAAGGATAACTTCCTCACACCATTTATAGATCAGATTTTAGATGAGTGTGCGGGTAGTGAGGTGTTCTCCTTTATGGACGGATTTTCTGGGTATAATCAGATACAGATTAAACCTAAGGACCAACATAAGACTGCATTTATTTGTCCTTGGGGAATGTTTGCATATCGAAAAATGCCTTTCGGCCTTAAAAACGCCGGAGCTACATTTCAACGGGAGATGACCTTGATTTTCCACGATCTCAAGTCAATTATCGAGGTATTTTTGGATGATCTCGCTGTTCATTTTCGTATGAGAATGCGTTATCCCTATCACTTGAGATTGGTATTCGAAATATGCCAGCACTATTCAGTTAGATTAAATCCTCATAAGTGTATATTTTACGTGAAGTCAGGTCGTTTGTTAGGATTCATCATTTCGAAAGAGGGTATAGGAGTCGACCCTTTTAAGGTTGAGGCAATACTTCAGTTGTCTCCCCCGAAGAATATTCATCATATTCAGTGTTTGCAAGGCATGGAAAACTTCTTACAAATATTTGTTGTCAAATTTGCCAATTTGACTAGAGGCTTCATGCATCTCTTGAAGAAGGATACTCCCTTTTATTGGGATGAGCGAGCCCAGGAGTCCTTCGATTGACTCAAGTGAGCCCTAGCATCAGCCTCGGTGATTAATCCCCTGAACTATATCCATGATTTATTATTATATGTGGCCGTGTCTTTAGAGACGATTGGTATGGTCTTGGTTCAAGAGGATGAGGAGCTCTAAGAGCATGTCATATATTATTTGAGCTGAAACCTTATTGACGTAGAGATTTGTTATTCTCATGTCGAGAAGATTTCTTTAGATACCGTACATGCGGTTCAGTGTTTGAGACATTATATTCTCCTTCTCTAGACCTTGGTTGTAGCCCATGTCAATCCATTTCAATTCATCCTCACCCAAAGGATGATTGGGGGAAAGTATAATAAATGGATTGTCATTTTGCAAGAATTTGATCTCGAGTTTGTTTCAACAAAATCAAAGAATACTTTAACCTTTGCAGAGCTTATATCGGATTTTTCGAGCGAGGCCGAGGAGTTGGTTTGTGAAGATACGTTTGTCGATGAACACATCTTCTTAATCTCTACATTAGTCCCATGGTATGGGGATATCATAATATATTTACAAACACTGAAGACCCCTACTCACCTCTCACGAGATGAACGATGACAATTACGTCACGTCTCTAATAACTACCTCATAGTGGAAAATAATTTGTACCGCCATGGGGTAGATTCCATTTTACGACATTATTTAACTCATAATGAGGCTGAGGTTGTGCTTAATGATTGCCACAGAGGGGCATGTGGTGGTCATTTATCTAGGATTTCTACAGCTCAAAATATTTTGAGAGCGGGTTATTTCTGGCCGTCAATATTTAAGGATTGTGTTGATGCAGTCAAGAGGTGCCACCCTTTCCAGGTGTTCGCACGTAATATGTGCTCGAAACCTTCCCCATTACATCCCATTATCACCGCTGGTCCCTTCACTAAGTGGGGGCTCAATTTTATGGATTGCAACCCAGCTTCGACTGAGGGGAACCATCACATTATAGTGGCTGTTGATTATTTCACGAAATGGGTTGAGGCTATGCCTATAGTAAAATATGATGGTGAGACAGCAACTCACTTTGTATTCAACCAAATTATTATTCGGTTCAGGATTCCGAAAGAGCTTGTCACTAACCATGGCTCGCACTTTCAAAATCGTATGATGGAAGAGTTAGCATCGAAGTTAGGGTATAGGCAAGAGCACTCCTCTTCTTACTACCCCCAAGTGAATGGATAGGTAGAGGCAGTGAATAAATCACTCAAATCCATTCTCCAACGAACCATCGCACAAATAAATAATAATTGGCACATTATGTTATATCCTTCTTTGTGGGCATATCGAACCGTGGTTAAGACTTCCACTAGTTTTTCTCCATATCATCTTGTACATGGAGTGGATTCGATATTACCGGTTGAATGTGAAATTCCTTCGTTGAAGCTAGCTGTGGAAATCTCACCAGACACTTCACCTTTGGAGGAGCATTTGGTTCACCTTGAGCTACTCGATGAGCAGCGTCGGGATGCCTTAGTGGCTCTAGAGGTTAATAAGCGTCACGTTAAGGTCCAGTATGATAAGTCTATCTATCCAAGACTGTTTAGTGAAGGAGACTTGGTCCTTTTGTGGGATCAATTGAAATAACCCTTGGGGGTAGGGAAATTTAATCCTATGTGGCGTGGTCCTTACGTGGTTAAGTGTGTGTTAGAGATGGGTGCTTATGAGTTAGTGGATTATGAAGGAACCGCTTTGGTGGAGCCTAGAAATGGGCTCTATCTCAAAAAATACTATGCATAATCTTTAGCCAAGGCTGCTTGTTCTATATTATTGTACAGCTTTGAATAGTTAGGTCTTTTTCTTATCGTGATCGGGTTTGTGATTAGTTTCCATTTATTTTGGAGGATGTCAATGGAATCTCCCACCTACATAGGATTTGTGGATGGTGCAAGCCATCACACTCAACACTCAGCCTCTGCTGCTTGGGTGATTTATACTCCTATGGGTCAGGTACTATCTTCAGGAGGTGTATGTCTATGGCCATCTTCCAACAATGTTGCTAAATATAGTGCCGTTATTGAGCTTCTACGGGATTCCATTCTACATGGCATTCTATCTCTTAAGGTATGTCTTGATTCAGAGTTAGTAGTGTCACAGCTCAATGGTTTGTACCATGTTAGAGATCTGACGTTATTGAGAAGATTCTTACGTGTGAGATTGTTAGAACGACAATTTGACAATATAACATAGATACACATTCCAAGAAATAATAATCAAGTTGCTGACTCATATTCTAACTATGTGTTAGATTGGCATTTGTTTCATTCATAATAAATTAATCACAAACACAATTTTTACACATGTAAATAAATAAATCAATCACCATAAAACTTTTTATACGTCAAAAATGTGATAATACATAGTGTCATGATACAAAATTGGGGATTTTTAAGCCACCATCATATAATACACAGTCGTACAAAATGTATACACTCCCAGGTGTCTAATCCTGTGGAGGAGGAGGAGGGTTATGATCATGGAACATCACTATGGCTCTAGCTAGCCGTCGAAATAAATGCACCCATACGTATGGTACACCCACCACCTGCCACTGCATGGCCTCAGGCAAGTCCTCGACTTGTGCCATGGGAACTCTATGAGTTAGTCTCACAAAGTTGGTATGAATGCTATGGAGCATTCGCTCTGCATCCACACCCGTGATGTCATCTCCTCTTCCCCTTCATCTATGACAAGGGAATCCCTCTGGCCACTGTGGTCCCACATCTGCACACAAATGGTAGATGTCACTATGTGTTGTCATGCAAAAACATGTCTTTTTGCTTCCATAAAATCAAGAAAATACAAAAAAATTCAATAACTCAAAAAAATTTAAAAAAGAGTTAGGGTCGAGATTCATTACCTACATCGACGTATGTCGATCTTGGTGGCAATGGCATGTCCTAGTCCCCCCCAGAAATCTATCCCTGCATAGGGGTAGTCATCAATGGCAACTATCTATCATCGCCACCATGGAAAGAAGTCAGTTGGATATGGGTTGGCCACCCTACCACCCTCCAATCTGCACATAGCATCTGCCCAACACCGTTGGGATGGATCTCGAACCCTGTGGAGAGGAACGTCCACTCCAGGGCTCAATCCTGGAACACGCTTGAAGAAAAACATGCTCAAGATACTGTTGAACCCGAAGTTCTGCACCCTGCCTACCTTACACTCACTGAGCTGGTGTTTCATGTTGCTCAGTAGTGTAGTACTCTAGTCATAGATTGTGGGTCTCATGCACTCCACTGCATAGAACATTAGAGGCTGCGTGGCCTGGTGGAGTGATGCTAAGCTGGATATCCTTCCCAGTGTCAATAATATGGCCTTTAGGCCGAGCACCTGTATAGCATTGGTAGGGACATAACTCCCCACCTTCTCGGTGTCTGGATAATAGTACACTGCAATGTACTCATCGATAGTCAGGCCACCCCCTGGCCCACCATGGGAACGAAGGTTCACCACCTCCCCTCTTCTAGAAAGCCCTTTGATAAAGTATATGTCCTCCACCTCTATGGTGAGGGACATCCCATCAATATGAAAGCACTCCGAGTCTAGATCCCAATAGTCTACCAGCATCTGTAGTAGTCTTGGTTTGGCCCTCAAACCACCAAGACACCAAAACTTGTAGAGTCTGCATGCATGAAGAGCTTGTTGAGCCATTAATTCGGCCCTTACTACTTCCTCTACTTCACCATTCTCACGCTCTCTCCACTCTAGCACCATCCTGCAAAAGAAATTGGAAAATTTTCCATTAGTTTAGTGAAAAATCATATGCGCGGCCTCATACATGACTGTTTTGAAAACAACTGCATATGTACGTGGGTTTGAGACCCTTTTTCACGTATATCCAGCCCTATATGCGGAAAAAGCCTCGATTTTCATGTGGGTCACAGCGCTCATTTTGGGATGGCCTAAAAAACTCATTTGACCATGAAAATCTATAAAAATTATGTCAAAATGCAAGAGGAGAGTATGAGTAAATACCTAGAAGAAATGGTTGTGAATTTTGCCAGCTGGATCTCCTAGAATTTGTAGCTGAAAATCAGAGCTCAAATGGGTAAAAGTTTCAAATGATTTATATTTTTTACTATTTATAGAAAAAATTTCAAATATTTGAAAATTTTTACCCCCTTTCCTATAGTTTCGACATTTTCTAACCATTTTGGACCGTTTTTGACATAATTGGTGTTGTAGAAGACCTTTTTCAATACCGTTTCAACCGTTGGATTGACCCATTCATGCTGATCTCAGGTATCATGTCTAAACTGGCATATAGGTTAGGTTTCACCACCGTTTGCATTTTGCATGACCTTGTGACCATATAACCATGACCTTAGGTACGAACCCACTCTATTATGTCACAGAACCTTCTTGTTGCTTTAGAAGTGGCATGATATGAGTGGTAGAGCTTCACCTTACATGGGTACCCTAGTTAGCGCCTTATTTACATTTGGTGCCCATGCCGATGGTTTCTCCTTTAGGGTGTGGGATTCCGTTGTATAGTACTTCCATGACATTTCGCAAGAGCCTCATACTCCTCTTGATCTTATGCTGGCCTATTTCCCTCAGGACTCCTTCATGTCAAGTTGTGAATGCATTATCATGAGCTTTTCCTGCCTTATTGAGCTTTATGTCGGCTCCACTGACATTGTGTTTCAGCCATATAGCCCGATCTTGTCTCATATCTAGCCATGCAGAGCCATTTTTTATATCCTTCGCAGCTTGATTCCCTTTTTACTGGGAGGGGATTTTCCCCTGAGGGTCGATATCCTACACATGTATCCTTGCATTGAGCATAGGTATGTTCCACTACTTGGAACTAGTTTTTTTTCCCTTGAGACACTTGTCTCCTCCTAGTTTGTAACTATAAAGCTAGTTTATTCTTTTTTCAAGCTTTTCAAATAACTGAAAAAGTCCAAAAAAATAAAAAAACCAAAAATCCAGACAAGGAAAGATGTTATCTTTGGCAGCTTTCGAGTCATGTCACCTTCGAACAGAGCACTCTATATCACATCCATGGGTTGGGTTATAGTTTGACTTTAGGAGCTGTACTCATTTATCTGAGTTTATCTCCACTGATTGGTTAAGCTTCCAGTCCATATAGAGCCTTTGTTGATGCCTCCTGTGTCACAGAGATGTCCCAGTTTGTATATCGATTCTATGTTGCCTTCATTTAGTCACCATACACCGTTATGCTCTTGTTCGAAGGAAGTTGAAACTCGAGTCGGCCATTCCTCAGTTATCTTGAATTTGCATGTCGGCCATTCCCGGTACAGTTACTGGTTTGTGCAATTTATGATCGATTCCTTCCACATTATACAGCTTTGCTGAGTACCTCATGTTGGATGATGGGGGATGCCTTAATTCCCTCCTTCTAGCGGATTTCATCCCATCGACTTCAGATCATTTATTCTGGGATTGGAGTCTAGATTCATTTTGAGTGCCTTAAGACTTGCAGTCATCAGTGGCAGGTTCTCTCACCATTGACAGTTTCTTGGGAATACATCAATGTCCCCTGATCGATGGACCCTTTCAAGTGTTCGACCTCAACACATTTATTCACATTTGTTATTTTGCACTCTAGTACCTTGATTCCCATTTTCATTATCGGTGGGTAATCTCACGTCTATTAACGTATACATTAATGACCGGTAATCAGACGATGGACTACTATGTTCGACCTCGACACCTCTATTCACATAGTAGGACATGTACTCATAGTGGTTTGTGTAGAAGACTTTCCATATTGGTGGCATCTCTTATATGCTACCTCCTTGATCGTGCCAGTGTTCATGAGATTTCAGCTCTCGTGACTTGATTCCAGTATATGTCAGATATTTCTAGCCACTATGGAGATCTTGATCTATTATATATCTTCAGCCATTTTGGAGATAATGGTCCTTTGTATATCTTCATCATGGAGATTCTGATCTATGTATATTGTACGTGGCGATGACCACATATGTGATATCATGTATCATGCCTATTCATGGCCATTGTAGTCTTATGTATCCGGGTCTGCTATATGTATTTGCAGTTGTATGCAGAGTTGTATTATTGTATTATGTTGATTGGGTGGCTGGTCTTCCATTTGGGATACTTCATCACTCCACTTATGGGATGGACTTATAATGTATTTAAGCCATCGTATCACCCCTCTGACCTCACACATTAGGGGGCATCTGTTATAGCGGATTTCACCACTCTACGTGAATCACACTTTGTATGGCCTTCCCCTATCCCGCTGCAGACTCCTTAGACCCTATGGACCACTTTTTGTCCTTTGATGTTTCCTTGATCATCCCTAAAAACATATGAAAAATGATATACGTGACTTTTAAACCTATAAGCACGTATATACAAGGGGTTTGACCACTAAAACCACGTACATCGGGATGTGTGCATAATCCAAATCCTTTTGGAGTTTTCCTTGACATGGATCCGACTCATTTGACTCATGGCCTTCCCTATGCCTTAAGATCGCTTGGATTCGACCTTTCATTACCCCTTTGAAAAGCTATATAAGGAACCCCTTGGTACATTGAAGGCATAAGAGAGAATTGAGAGCAAAGAAACTAATGTCCATTGTTACCGGAACTTATGTTTGAGTCTGCATCCCTTTGTCCCATGGAGCACTAGTGTGTTCTTCCCAAGCTTTCCTTTTGCTTGTGAGCTTGCTATCGAGAGATGGAGGATTGAAGTGGTGGATGCCCAAGTGGGGGATTCAGTTTCTCCAGTTCGCAGACGTGCCGTCATAGGTTGTCTCTTGTAATCTATGATTTATATTAATAGAAATATCTTTTCCCATCGAATAATGTGTGTTTGAATGAATATTTTATCCATGGGATTATGTCAAATGCTTATACATTATTGATTATATATGCTAGAATAGATCTAACACCGTGATATATAGAATGCTTATATTGTTTACTTGTTGTTGAGGAAGTAACAGATCAATTCAAGCTGAAGATTGGAAAGCTCAACGGGGATCTACTTCAACCATCTGGAATAAGGTACGAGGTCTGATCCTTTAGTGTTAGACATTTAATTTCTATTGCATATTGGAACGGATTGATTTCTATAGTCAAGCTGTCTGTTGTGGTACCCCAAGCCATAGGAATTTATCTCCGTAACACTTCCTCCCAAAATATCTCAACCCATTTGGGTCCTCTTTGGCATATATATACAAGCTTCCCTTTATGGATAGAGAGAGGAAAGAGAACCAAGAGAGAACCTTTATGGTTCTGGAATCACTACTGGTATAGTAGGCAAAGAGTGTGGTTGTGAGTGAGATTTGTAGATTTTGTAGAGTGTGTTTTAAAGTTATTTCAAAGGCATTGTGAGAAAAAATATTTAACATAAAGGATTTGGTTGTATTTTTCTTCTCTTATATTGTTAATAAAAACATGTTCCCCTTTCCCATGAATATTTTTTGTTAATACCTATTGTTCACTTTTGTCCTTGATTATTAGTATAGAGTATTGAATTGCGTTGTTGCTTTCACTACTGTGTCTTGTTCTTCATATTCTTTTGCAGGTATAGTTTATCGCAGGAGAATTACAAGGAAAGGATCACCTTCATTGTTGAGGTAAGAAAACTTTGGATTCAAGTAGTTCCATGATCTAGGGAAATGATGCCTCTGTTGGGGCTCAGACCTTGAAGGTCCTTAGTTTTGGCAACTCTGCGGCTTTGGTGCGGAGCTTGTAAGTGGAGTTGTAGTCCAAAATAGTCTTAGGGGCTTCGGGGTTGGGTCGAAGCCCCTCCTTTTGTAAATGTCCCCTGGTTTTTGGGTACCCATGGTTTAATCCCATGGTATTATAATAGTGCACTTGTATAAATAGGAACTTATGTAAAGGAGTCAAAAAAAGCTTTGTGTTATGATGATGATGTAATGCGAAGAAGCTAAGGACTATTTTTGGGATTAAGGTTAAGTCCCAGCTGAGTGCATGGATGACCTCTGCAACTGAGTGCGTAGAGGGTTTTGGAAGAAAGGTTCTGTAGCTAAGTGCATAGATCGGAACTACATTGTTTTGTAAATTGTTGAATATAAATCCATTTCTATGGGCGTAGCCCCTACACTGGGGGTGAACCACGTATATCTTGTGTTGTGGTGGTTCTTTTTATTTTGTTCTTGTTATGTTTTTATGCATTTGATAAGTGGATGAATGATAAAGTAAGATAATTTGCTAATTATTAACTTCACTATGAATTCCCAGTTAAGGGTTAAGCAAGAAACTGTCTTTTTATCTAAACTGTAAAGCTATTTAAGTGAATGTAGAAGCTTTGTATTGCATAATTCTTCTTTGTTAAGGATAAATGTACAGTAATATCCCTCTTTCACCTACAAAAACCTGATTGTGCGGCACCCCATAGCTATTTCAGGTGAGACTACAACCTGTTCACAGGATGTTTCCAAAAGGGCCAACACTATGGGTCTATTTGTTGGTGTGAAGATAAAAGCACAAGAACCTGGGTCTGCCCCATCCACCCAACAAATTGGTTCCGTTGCCGGTTCAACCAGTATCTGCTTCAAGAGGGATCTACGTCGTACCTGGAGGGATATGTTTTGGAGTCCCTCAGCAAAAGAAATCAGTGACTGGGTTGATGATACTTATCTGAAATTTGCTGAACAAGAGAATAAGGACCCTCGTCGTAGCTCAGACGAATTTTTGCAAAGGTACATTTTTACTGATATTTATGAAATTTTCTTTGTTAGTATCTGCATAGAATTGCACCAGTGGTTATCCAGGTTGACAGAAAGAAATACAAACTTGAAAGAAAATCAGTCTCCTGATTGGACCCTAGAAAGAATTAAGCTATTGAAAAGCGTGAACAACGCGGTATTAAGAGCTGTTGACTTCTAGACAACGCGAACCCTTGAAGCATTTGTAACGGAGTTCACCATAGACACACATACTTCTTTCAGTGAAGCAAAAAGACAGTTTTTCAAAGGACCAAGGGGTAAGTACCTGAATTCATTAAGTCTGACAATTGAAATGCTCTTGGCTGAGAAAGGCATATTGCTTATCCAATCAGATTGCTAGATTTATTTCTACTAACCTATGTTTGAAAGAGAAAGTGACTTCGACGAGCAAAGTGGTTTGCTTCACAATGGTAAAAGATACAAGAGAACACCTGGATCCTATATCCTAGGCTAGAATACCGATTATACCTCATTAATTCTAGAAGAATATGAATCTAAAGAAACCCCTTTTGTTGGAAACGCTCCTATAACTCCACAGCAAAGATCTGTTATCCCTGAGAACCCTTCGTAGTCTGAAAGTAACCCTAGCCCGAGTAGTCCTGTCGCAGGTCAGTCTACCTCAGTAAGTTCCCTTCCTCCTCTTACCAGTATTCCCCCTGTTATCAATCTTCCTCCTCCTCCTCCCCCTCGATTCACTATGGCCCATGTGAATGATGATATCAAGCTCCCAATATTTAAAGGAACTGGATCAGAGGATCCAGAGCAGTTTTGGTTCTTATACGAAGCTGTTTGGACTGCTAAGAATATTATGGATCAAAATACGAGAAGAGCGCAGCTGGTCACCTCTTTCAAAGACCGAGCTTTGACCTGGTTTATGAAGTTTCCCAATGCTCAGAACTATACCTTGGCTGATATTAAAAGATCAATGATCAAAGAATTCAAGAAGCCTAAATCAGAGTCACAGTGTATAACTGAACTGAAAGAAATTCAGCAGAAGCGAGGTGAATCAGTTTGGGACTTTTATCATAGGTTCAAGGTTATGTTGGATCAAGTTAGTTTCACTATTGGACCAAAATAGCATAAAGAATGGTTCATTGCAGCACTATTGCCTCATATCAAGACTCCACTTATGCAACAGAAGGTTGTTGATCAGCAAGAGGCATTGGAAATTGCTATGAAACTTGAAACATCTCATGTTGGAGATAATTCTGGAATAGCCCAGATATAGGCACAGTTAGTAGAAATGGATTTGGAGCTTCGCGACATGAAAAAAGGGAAGTCTATTCGAGAAGAGGTTTGGTGTACACGATGTAAGACAGAAGGTCATGACAAAGAACAGTGTCCTGCATTATGAAATTATTTGAATACTGGTGCACCGAACCCGTTTAACCCTAATGTCCTATATTGTGAGATCTATAGAACCACTAGCCAGCATCGACCTGAAGATTGCTATCTGCTGCAGAGATATGTTCAAGTACCTAAGAATCCATACTGCAAGTTCTGTAAGTCAGTTGGACACAATGAAGACGAATGTCGCAGATTTGACCTCATGAGAGAGAAAGCCTATGATGCTTATAGGGTACAAACCGATGCACAAGGAAATGATGGATATGGTTACCGTGGTGGTACACCAGGTCGAGGTAATTTCAGAGGTCGTGGTTGTGGTGGTATGCCTAGAAGAGGAAGGGGCTAGATTATTTTCTATAACTGTAATCAGGTAGGACATGTAGCTAGAGAATGTCAGAACCCAACTACGACATGTCGATATTGCAGAGTAGTAGATCATGTGATTGAGCAATGCCCACAGTTGATAGCCAAGATATAAGAAAGAAATGGCACTCCTACTCAGAATGTTCAGATGATTTCTGTAGAGAAAAGACCTGTCCCAGCCCTTAACATTGTAACAAGGAGTGGAACTACGACGCAGGTGCAGAATAAGGGGAAATAGCTTGACGAGGCTTGGGTCCATAAGACCCCAAAGAAAATTCCATCCTTCGATGTTGGAAGAGAAAAAGGAACATTTATGGAAGCTAAAAAATACTTTACTGATCCGAGAACATCAATAGCAACTACGCAATAGCATCAATAGCAGTTATAGTTTCAAGAAGCTTCGTCGGCTCAAGTAAGTACACTGACATCATTTTTACAGAGTTGTATGAAGCTATTAAGAAATCAGAATGCTTTGAATGATTTACAGAAAGTTATCGAGTCTTGCGAAGCTCTGATAGAGGAAAAACTGTTAATAGAGTTAGAAGGACTAGACGAGAAATGAGATTGCATGCTCAGATAGGATATTATGACATGAATGATATCATTTTAGACCTGGGATCAGAAGTGAATGTCCCAACTAAGTAGACATGGGAACAAATAGGAAAACCTACACTTGAATGGTCCCCTATACAGTTGAGATTAGCCAATCAGCAGAAGATTGTGCTCTTGGGAATACTCCCTAGTGTACCAGTGGATATTGATGGAGTCAGTACCTTAGCAGATTTTGAAGTCATTGAAATAATTGATGATAACAACCCCTATCCAGCATTGCTAGGAATTGAATGGGCACTAGATAATTATGCAGTAATCAACCTTAAGAATAGATAGATGACTTTTGAAGGAAAAGGCTTGAGAGTCATAGTACCGTTGGACCCTTCTCAAGGAGAAAGGTATACAGAGACAGTCAGAGATGAAGATCAGGATATTTTGGATCATATTTACAACATCACGGCTAAAGAAGAAGACTATGTTAACCCTACTACTGAAGGTATAATGGATTGGCAGCGTGACAGTTCTTGCATGACTGATTCAAATGAAGGCCTAGAGAATTGGTAGAATCGACTTTATGAGCTACATGGACATCGATGTGCAAGAATTAATAATTCTATCAGATGGGTTGGCTCACAGACAAGAATCTCACCTACTTTCGATGGCTTGATAGACCCAGAATATTTTATTGTACAATTCTCAGAGCAAGTACCAGATCCACAGAAAATGGAGACTCTAGATTCAGTATTCAGAGCCACAGCTACCACATGGTGGAATGGCCATAAAAAGTATATTCATAGTTGGAGTGCTTGTCAAAAGTTTCTTCACCTGAGATTCATGGATCAACCTCAGGAGGTACGAAGTAGATTTAATGGTAAGACTAGCCCTTAGGAACATTTGGAGCAGTGTTATGAAGCATGGAAGCATGTACCTTGTGAAGAATGGGTACACAGGTTTGTAAACACTCTGGAACCTATAGCAAAGAACTGGTATGCAGAGGTGGAGATTCACCATGGTACTGTAAGTTGGGTTAGCCTTGCTGATAGTTTTGTGCTCACATTTTCTCTTAATGAGGTTTTCCCTGCTTTGGACACAGCTATTAGGTTGATCCATACTAAGGTGTTTGATGATAAAGAAATAGCCAAGTACCAACCTGATTGGAAGGAACAAGAATCTAATGCAGTAGAATTTTATAACCTCGCCATTGATGAAGACGATGACCCTCGCAACATTAATATTCTTGATTCAGAAGGACATTGCGAACTACATAGACCATCAGTCGAATCACTTGAAGTAACTCATCCCTTGAAAACAAGGAAAGTTAACGTTGGATCAGAATAAATGCCTAAGTACGCTACCATTGGAGATTATTGGGACGAAGAAATTGTGAGCAAAGTGACTGAAATCCTCCATGAGTACCAATCTTAATTTCCAACGAAGTTCTCCGAAATGAAAGGTATCCTTGGTGATATAGGAGTGGTAAAAATACCTTTGAAAGCTGATGCGAAGCATGTGAATCAGCACCCTTATAAGCTGAACCCTAAGTATAAAGAAAAAGTCAAGATGGAGCTAGATAAGATGCTCGCTGCAAGAATCATTGAGCCTGTCGAAGATTCCGAATGGGGCAGCCCTATGGTGGTACAAGAAAAGAAGACCAAGGGAGAAATCATAATTTGTTTTGATCTAAGGAAGCTGCATGATGCATGTTTACATGATCCTTTTCCTACTCCCTTTACAGATGAAGTTTTAGACAATGTCAGAGGTCAAGAAGTGTATTCTTTCATTGATGGAATTTCAGGTTACCATCAGATTAGAATTGCTCTAGAGGATCGACATAAAACAACCTTCGCTACAGAAATGGGATCTTTTCAGTATACTATTATGCCCTTTGGATTGAAGAATGCACCTGCTATATTTTCCAGAGTAGTCATATCTGCATTTAAGGAATTTATTCATAAGTTCTTGGAAGTTTACTTTGATGATTGGACTATCTTTGGTTTATTGAAAGATCATATAGCCAGTTTAAGACTTATGCTGGACAAGTGTAGACGTCATCAGATTTCATTGAACCTGAATAAGTGTCTCTTTTGTGCACCTTTTGGAATTCTGCTAGGTCACATTGTATGCAAGCAAGGATTGATGGTGGATCCTGTGAAGATAGCCATTATTGTGAACTTGCCACCTCCGAACTCTGTTAAGCAACTTCGCACTAACCTTGGTCATACTGGATATTACAGGAAATTCATTAAAGGATATGCTCAGATTATAGTCCCTATGGAAAAGAAATTAAAGAAAGATATTAAGTTTGAGTGGTCACTTCAATGTCAGGAAAGATTGGATATTTTGAGAGAAAAGATGGTAACTGCCCCTATCTTAGTATTCCCTGACTAGAGTAAGGAGTTTCATGTTCAATTCGATGCATCTTCTATTGCTTTAGGTATAGTATTGGCTCAGTCAGGTGAAGGTAATATTGATCACCCTATTGCTTTTACAAGTAGAAAATTGTCCACAGTAGAAAAGAATTATACTACGACAGAACGAGAAGGTCTAGCTATGGTTTATGCTTTGCATAAATTTCGACATTATTTGTTAGGATCTCATTTTAAGATGTTCACTAACCATTCTGCTTTAAAGTATTTGGTTAACAAGCATGTGTTAGGTGGAAGGATATGCAGATGGCTGATTTTGTTTCAGGAGTATGAATTTGAGATCATAGTTAAGCCTGGAAGAATTAACCTGGGGACTGACCACTTGTCGAGGCTCGAGTCAAGAGAAGAGCCCACTAGTTTGGATGAAGGTCTTCCTGATGCCCAGTTGTTTTCCATCCAGATGGTTGATGACTATTTCCAGGATATTGTTCAGTACTTGTCTATAGGTTTTGCACCCTCTGAGATGACAACACAGCAGAAGAAGCAGCTGGTGGTTAGAGCAGCTGACTTTACCTTGATAGCAGGATAGCTATATAAGATGGGAACATATGAAATACTGCGCAGATGTGTCCCGGAGCATGAAAGGCCACTAATTTTGGCTGAGGCACATTCTGGAGTAGTAGGAGGTCATTATGTAGGAAAAGCTACGGCAAAGAAGATTTTGACAGTTGGATTATGGTGGCCTACGATTCATAAAGATGCAAGAGAGTATTGCCACAGCTATGATATCTATCAGAGGACAGGAAAACCATCCAGGAAGGATGAGATGCCTCTAGTTCCACAGGTAACTTAACAAGCATTTGACAAGTGGGCTATTGATTTTGTTGGACCAATCAATCGCCCTGTAAAGAAATCTGGAGCAAGATACATTATTACAGCAACTGATTACCTTACTCGTTGGGCCGAAGCTCAACCAATCAAGGACTGTAGCACCGCTATAGATGCGAATTTCATATTTGATAATATCTTGTCAAGGTTTGGGTGTCCTAGAATTCTTATGAGTGATTAAGGATCACATTTTCAGAATAAGACTATTGAAGCATTAACCGAAGAATTTCAAGTATATCATCAGAAGAGTACTGCCTACCATCCTCAAGAAAATGGCACTGTCGAAGCCTTTAACAAGATTCTTGAGCACGCTCTGACGAAGGTTTGCAATGTTAATAGAAATGATTGGGATCTTAGAATTCCAGCAGTATTATGGGCTTATAGAACCACTTGCAAGAAGTTGACAGGTCACACACCTTTTATGCTGGTATATGGACAAGAAGCAGTTATGCCCATGGAGTGCATTGTTCCTAGCCTCTGAATATCTTCCTTCACAGAGATGGATGATCCAGCCGTGTTGAATGAAAGGATGATGAAGATGCTGGAACTAGAAGAAGACATATTCATTGCAGGTTTCCAGCAGCAAGTACAGAAAGCTAGAGAAAAAGCATGGCATGATAGACACATTAAGAAGAATCATTTTCAAACTGGTGATATTGTGCTCTTGTACGACCGTAAATTCATGAAGTTCCTAGGTAAGTTCAAGACACATTGGAAAGGACCATACATAGTTCAAAAAGTTACCGATGGTGGTGCAGTTTAGTTAGCTAAATTGAATGGAGAAATTTTGCCTTCCATGGTGAATGGAAGTATATTAAAGAAGTATAGGGACGGGCTTGTACCCCCTGATCAGAAGTAATAACAAGAAGAAGAGTCTAAGTACCAGGAATAGTTGCAATTGGGTACTAGACTATAATGAAGCTATTCTCAGAGAGCTTCGACAGATTGTTGTAAAATTTATGAAGTGTCGAAGTTTGTGGAATAAATTCTATCGTGGGTTGAAGTTCTAAGTCTATCGAAGCTTGCGTCAGGATGTATCAAAGGTCTGTATTGTGTAGAAGGTCCTTATTGTGATGAATCTGAAGTTAGTGGTTGTGGCGAACAAGAAAGATGTGTCGAAGCTTAAAATTCGACCATTGGAAAAAGTCATCTTTGGTGGCGCCGGTACGTTAACTGCATTAACTTCCTGTAATGATGAGATTTTGGTTGAATCCACAGCCATATTTGGGAAATATAGCACCGTTTGGACAAGATCTACCCTTGCTCGATTAGATTTCTTGTCTTTTGCTAGGGCGCGGACCTTGAAGGTCCTTAATTTTGGCAACTCCGCGGTTTTGGTGCAAAGCTTGTAAGCGAAGTTGCGACTCAAAATAGTCTTAGGGGTGTCAGGGTTGGGTCGAACCCCCTCTTTTTGTAAATAACCCATCGTTTAAACTCATGTTTTTTAAGCCCATGGTTTAAACACATGGTATTGTAATAGTGCACTAGTATAAATAGGCACTTATGTAAAGGAGAAAATATCTTTTTCGAAAGTTTTGTATGATGATAATTTGATGCGAAGAAGCTAAGGCCTGTTTTTGGGTTTAATATTAAGTCTCAGCTGTGTGCGTGGATGACCTCTGCAGCTGAGTGAACAGAGAGTTTTGTTAAGGTTAAGTCCCAACTGAGTGTGTGGACGACCTCTGCAGCTGAGTGCGTAGAGGGTTTTGGAAGGAAAGTACTGCAGCTTAGTGCACAGTTTCGGGTTGATTGAGAAGATCTGCAGCTGAGTGCACAGAGATATGCAACTAAGTGCATAGATCATAACTATGTTGTTGTAAAGAGTTGAATAAAAACACAGTTCTGTGGATGTAGCCCCTACACTGGGGGTGAACCACGTATATCTTGTGTTGTGGTGGTTCCTTTTTGTTTTTGTGTTGTTAAGATTTATGCATTTAATAAGTAGGTGAATGATAGTAAGATATATTGTTAAGTATTAACTTTGCTGTGAATTCCCAGTTAAGGGTTAAGCAAGTAACTGTCTGTTTATCTAAACTGTGAAGCTAATTAAGTGATTGTTGAAGCTCTGTGTTGTATGATTAATATTTGTTAAGGCTAAAGGTACAGTAATATCCCTCTTTTTCCTGTAGAAACTTGATTCTGCGGCACCCCATAGCTGTTTCGGGTGAGACTGCAACCTGTTCGCAGGTTGTTGCTGAAAGGGCCAACACTATGGGTCTTTTTGTTAGTTAAAATAATAGTATAAGAACCCGGGTCTGCCCTAAGTACCAACAAATTGGTTCCGTTGCCGATTGAACCAGTATCTGTTCAAGAGGGATCTACGTCGTACCTAGAGGGATATGTTTTGGAGGCCCTCGGTAAAAAAAATTGGTGACTAGGTTGAGGACACCTATCTAGAATTTGCTGAACAAGAAAATAAGGATCCTCGTCGTAGCTCAAACGACTTTTTGCAAAGGTACATTTTTTCTGATATTTATGAAATTTTCTTTGGTAGTATCCACATAGAATTGCACCAGTGGTTATCCAGGTTGACAGAAAGAAGGAAAAACCTCCAAGAAGATCAGTCTCCTACCTGGACCCCAAAAAGAATTAACCTGTTGAAAAGAGTGAACAACGCGGTATCTAGAGATATTGACTTTTGGACAACACGAACCCTTGAAGCATTTGTGACGGAGTTCGCCATCGACACACACACTTCCTTCAGTGAATTAGAAAGACAATTCTTTAAAGGACCAAGGGGTAAGTACCTGAATTAACTTAGTCTGAAAATTAAAATGCTCTTGGCTGAAAAACGCATATTGCTTATTGAATCATATTGCTAGATTTAGTACTACTAACCTATGTTTGAAAGTGAAAGTGACTTCGACGAGAAAATTGGTTTTCTTCACAATGGTAAAATATATAAGAGAACTTTTGGATCCTTTACCCTAGGCCAGAATACCAATTATACCCCCTTAAGCCCAGAAGAGTCTGAATCTGAAGAAACCCCTTTTGTTACAAACCCTCCTATAACTCCGCAGCGAAGATCTGTTATCCCTGAGAACCCATCGCAGTCCAAAATTAACCCTAGCCCCAGTAGTCCTGTCATAGGTCAGTCTACCTCAGTAAGTTCCCCCCCTGTTACCAGTTTTCCCCCTCCTCCTCCCCCTCCCCCCCCTCCCCCCATCGATCCGCTATGGCCCATATAAATGATGATATTAAGATCCCAGTATTTAGAGGAACTAGATCAGAGGATCCAGAGCAGTTTTGGTTCCTATGCAAAGCTGTCTGGACTGCTAAGAATATTATGGATCAGAATACAAGAACAGCACAGCTGGTCACCTCTTTCAGAGACCGAGCTTTGACCTAGTTTATGAAGTTTTCCAGTACTCAGAACTATGTCTTGGCTGATATTAAAAAAACAATGATGAAAGAATTTAAGAAGCATAAATCAGAGTCGCAGTCTATAACTGAACTAAAGGAAATTCAGCAGAAGCGAGGTGAATCAGTTTGGGACTTTGATCAGAGCTTCAAGGTTCTATTGGAGCAAGTTAGCTTCACTATTGTACCAGAACAACATAAAGAATGGTTCATTGCAGCACTGTTGCCACATATTAGGACTCCACTCATGCAACAAAAGGTTGTTGATCAGCAAGAGGCGTTGGAAATTGCTATGAAGCTTGAAACAACTCCCGTCGGAGATAATTCTGGAATAGCCCAAATACAAGCACAGTTAGCAGAAATGGATTTGGAGCTTCATGACATGAAGAAATGGAAAGCTACTCGCGAAGAGGTTTGGTGTACAAGATGTAGGACAAAAGGTCATGACAAAGAACAGTGTCCTGCACTAAGAAACTATCTGAATACTAGTGCACCGAACCTGTTTAACCCTAATGTCCTATATTGTGAGCTCTGTAGAACAACTGGCTAGAATCAACCTCAAGATTGCTACCTGCTACAGAGATATGTTCAAGTACCTAAGAATCCCTACTGCAAGTTCTGTAAGTCAGTTGGACACAATGAAGACGAATGTCACATCTTTGATCTCATGAGAGAGCGAACCTATGATGCTTATAGGGTCCAACCCGATGCACAAGGCAATGATGGATATGGTTACCGTGGTAGTACATCAGGTCGAGGTAATTTCAGAGGTCGTGGTCATGGTGGTATGCCTGGAAGAGGTCAAGGCCAGGTTGTTTGCTATAACTGTAATCAGGCAGAACATGTAGCTAGATACTGTCAGAACCCAACTACGACATGTCGATATTGCAGAACAGTCGATCATGTGATTGAGCAATGCCCACAGTTGATAGCCAAGATTCAAGAAATAAATGGCACTCCTCCTTATAATGTTCAAATGATTGCTATAGAGAAATGACCTATCGCAGCCATTAACATTGTTACAAGGAGTGGAGCTACGATGGAAGTGCAGAATAAGGAGAAAGAGCCTGACGAGGCTTGGGTCCGCAAGACCCCAGAGAAAATTCCTGTCTTCGATGTTGGAAGAGAAAAAGGAACATTTATCGTAGCTAAAAAAGACTTTGCTGATCCAAGAACATCAGTAGCAACTACGCAACAGCATCGACAGCAGTTACAGTCTCAAGAAGCTTCACAGGATCAAGTAAGCACACTAAAATCATTTTTGCAAAGTTGTATGAAGTTATTAAGAAATCATAATGCTTTGAATGAGTTATAGAATGTTATTGCGTCTTGCGAACCTCAGCGAAGCTTTGATAGAGAAAAAAATGTTAATAGAGTTAGAAGGACTGGAAGAGAAATGAGACTGCATGCTCAGATAGGAGATTATGATATGACTGATATTATTTTAGACCTAGGATCAAAAGTGAATGTCCTAACTAGGCAGGCATGGGAACAAATGGGAAGACCTACGCTTGAATGGTCCCCTATACAGCTGAGATTAGCCAATCAGTAGAATATTGTGCCCTTGCGAAGATTCCCTAGTGTACCAGTGGACATTGATGGAGTCAGTACCTTAGCATATTTTGAAGTCATTAAAATAATTGATGATAGCAACCCCTATCCAGCATTGCTAGAAATTGAATGGGAAATAGAAAATGATGTAGTAATCAACCTTAAGAATAGACATATGAATTTTGAAGGAAAAGGCCTGAGATTCATAGTACAATTGGACCCTTCTCAAGGAGAAAGGTATACAGAGCTAGTTAGAGACGAAGATCAGGATGTTTTGGATCATATTTACAACATCACAGCTAAAAAAGAAGACTATGTTAACCCTACTGCTGAAGGTATAATGGATTGGCAGTGTGACAGTTCTTGCATGACTAATTCAGATGAAGGCCTAGAGAATTAGCATAATAGAATTTATGAGCTAAATGGACACCGATGTGCAAGAATTACCAAGTCTGTCAGATGGGTTGGCTCACAGCCGAAGATCTTACTTACTTTTAATGGCTTGACAGATCCAAAATATTTTTGTTGGGGCGCGCACCTTAATGGTCCTTAAGTTAGATAACTCCATGGGGTTATGAGAGTTTCTAAGTGGAGTTACAACTCAAAATAGTCTTAGGGGTGTTGGGGTTGAGTCAAAGCCCTATTTTTGTAATAACCCATGGTTTAAGTCGATGGTTTTGTAATAGTGCGCTGTATAAATAGGCACTCTTGTAAATAAGTCAGGTTAGGGATTTTTGGATGTAAGATGAATTGATGTGAAGCTAAGGCTATTTTCTAAGAGAAGGTTAAGTCCCAGCTGTGTACGTGGATGACATCTACAGCTATGTGCGCAGAGGGTTTTGGGTGATAAAGAAAATCTGCAGCTGTGTGCGCAGAGGCCTACTACTGTGTGCGCGGCTTTGAGGACTTGAAGGGATTTGTAGCTGAGTGCGCAGATAAGAACTATGGATTTTGTAAAGAGTTGAATAAAACATAGTTCTATGGACGTAACCCCTACATTGGGGGTGAACCATGTTATATCGTGTGTTGTGGTTGTTTTTTCGTTGTTGTTTTGTTCTTTATGCATTGATAAATATACATCTGATAAGTAAGATCACTGCTAATTAAATAACTTTGCTGTGAATTCCCAGGAAAGGGTTAAGCAAGTCACGGTCTGTTTACTTAGCTGCAAAGTTATATATGTGAATGTTGAAGTTCTGTGTTATATGAATATAAGTTATTAAAGGCTAAAGGTACAGTAATATCCCTCTTTTGCTTGCAGAAACCTGATTCTGCGACACCCCATAGTTGTTTCGGGTGAGACTGCAACCTGTTCGCAAGTTGTTACCGAAAGGGACAACACTGTGGGTATTTTGTTGGTGCGAAGTTAATGGTATAAATCCTGAGTCTGGCCTATAGCCCAATAAATTGGTTCCATTTCCGGTTGAACTCAGTATCTGCTCAAGAGGGGTTTACGTCGTACCTCGAGGGCTATGTTCTGGAGACCCTCCGTGAAAGAAATCGGTGATTGGCTTGATGAGACTTATCTAAAATTTGCTGAGCAAGAGAACAAAGATCTGTGTCATAGTGCAAATGAATTTTTACAAAGGTATGTTTTTTGTGATGTTTATGAAATTTTCTTTGGTAGTATCCACATAGAGTTGTACCAATGGTTATCCAGGTTAACAGAGAGAAGGACGAACTTCCAAGAACGTCTGTTTCTTGATTGGACCCCCGCAAGAATTAATATATTGAAAAGGGTGAACAACGAGATATCCTGCGCTGTTAATTTCTGGACAACATGGACCCTCGAAGCATTTGTGATGGAGTTCGCCATCGACATGGGTACTTCCTTTAGTGAATCCGAGCGGCAGTTTTTCAAAGGACCAAGGGGTAAGTTTTTGAATTCATTTAGTTTGAGAATTAAAATGCTATTAGCTGAAAAAGGTATACTGGTAAGTGAATCAAACTGTTAGATTTTGTATTACTAACCTATGGTTGCCATTGAAAATACCTTCGATGAGCAAAGCAGTTTGCTGCGAAGTGGCAAAAGGTACAAGCGAGATTTTAGATCCTATTCCCAGGGTCAGCATACCGAGTATTCCCCTGTAAATCCCGTAGAGTCAGAACCCGAAGAAACCCCTTCTGTTGGAAACCCTCCTGTAACCCCACAGCAAAGACCTATTATCCCTGAGAACCCATCGCAGTCTGAGAGTCAACCTAGCCCAAGTATCCCTGTCGCAGGTCAGTCTACCCCAGTAAGTTCCTCCCTGCCTACTTCCAGTCCCCCTCCAAACCCCCCTAGATCCACTATGGCCCACATGCATGATGACATTAAGCTACCTATTTTCAAAGGAACTGGATCAGAGGATCCAGAACAGGTCTGGTTTTTATGTGAAGAAGTGTGGACTGCTAACACCATTACGGATCAAGATACAAAAAGAGTGCAACTGGTTACTTCATTCAGAGACCATGCTCTGACCTGGTTCATGAAGTTTTCCAGCGCTCAGAACCATGCATTGGCTGATATAAAAGCAGCGATGATAAAGGAATTTAAGAATCCAAAATCAGAGTCGCAGTGTATCACTAAGTTAAAAGAGATTCAGCAGAGGCGCGACGAATCAGTGTGGGACTTTGATCAAATATTCAAAGTTCTGCTAGACCAAGTCAGTTTCACCATTGGACCTATGTAGCACAAAGAATGGTTCATTACAGCATTGTTACAACATATCAGAACCCCACTCATGCAACAGAAGGTTGCTGACCAACAGGAGGCCCTGGAAATCACGATGAAACTTGAAACCGCTCATGTCGAAGATAATTCTGGTATTGCTCAAATCCAGGTGCAGTTGGCAGCGATGGATCTGGAGCTGCGTGATATGAAGAAAGGAAAAACCGGTCACGAAGAGGTTTGGTGTACACAATGTCGGACAGAAGGTCATGCCAAGGAATAGTGTCCTGTGGTAAGAAATTACCTAAATACTGGTGTGCCAAACCTGTTTAATCCGCAAGTCCTATATTGTGAGCTCTGCAAAACAGCAGGCCAGCATTGACCTGAAGACTGTTTTTTGTTACAGAGGTATGGGAAAGTAACTAAGAACTCCTATTGTAAATTCTGTAAGTCCGTAGGCCATAAAGAAGATGAGTGTCACAGTTATGACCTCATGCAAGAACGCACCTATGACACCTATCGCATACAAAATGAGGGATAGAGCAATGATGGCTATGGTTACCGTGGTGGTGCATCAGGAAGAGGTGTTTTTGGAGGCCGTGCTCGAGGTGGTATGGTAGAAATAGGAAGAGGCCAGGTGGTGTGCTACAACTGTAACCAGGCTGGGCATTTAGCGAGAGACTATCGGAACCCAACTACGACATGTCGGTATTGCCAAGCATTAGATCATGTGGTCGAGCAGTGCCCGCAATTGATAGCTAAGATTCAGGAAAGAAACAGTGTCCCTACTCAGAATATTTAGATGATTTCCATCGAGCAAAGACCTGCCCCAGCCATTAATGTTGTTACCTAGAGTGGAGCTACGACGGAAGCGCAGAACAAGGAGAAACAGCCTACCGAGGCGTGGGTTAGGAAGGCCCCAGAAAAAATCCCTACACGTGATGTCGACAGAGAAAAAGAGACATTGATGGCAGCCACGAGAGACTTTGCTGACCCCAACACATTAGTAATACCTGCGCAACACCCTCAGAAGTACTCGTAGACACAAGAAGCTTTGACAGACAATGTAAGTACACTGTCCTCCTTTTTACAAATTTGTCTGAAGCTCCTCCGAAATCAGAATGCTTTAAGCGAGCTGCAAAAAGTTATTGCTTCCTGCGAACTTCAGCATAGTTCTTATCAGGAAAAAGCTGTTAATAGAGTCAGGAGGACTGGCAGGGAAATGAGATTGAATGCTCAGATAGGAGAGTATGATATGACTGCTATTATTTTGGATCTAGGATCAGAGGTCAATGTCTTAACTAAGAAAACGTGGGAACAAATAAAAAAACCTACCCTTGATTGGTCCCCTATGCAGTTGAGATTAGCCAATCAGCAGAATATTGTGCCCCTAGGAAGACTCCCTAATGTCCCAGTAGATATTGATGGAGTCAGTACCTTAGCAGACTTCGAGGTAATTGAAATAATTGATGACAGCAACCCCTATCATGTGGTACTAGGCATTGAATGGGAAATAGATAATGATGCAGTCATCAACCTGAAGAAGAGACATATGACTTTCAAAGGGAAAGGAATGAGAGTCATAGTCCCATTGGACCCTTCTCAAGGAGAGAGATACACAGAGCCAGTAAGAGATGAAGACCAGGAAGCTTTGGACCACATCTACAATATCACAGCTAAGGAAGAAGATTATGTTGATCCTACTGTCGAAGGTATCATGGATTGGCAGTGTGACAGCTCCTGCATGACGGATTCAGATGATGGGTTAGAAAACTGGCAAAACAGACTTTATGAGCTTCATGGACATAGATGTGCCAGAATTACCAAATCTATTAGATGGCTTGGTGCACAGGTAAGAGTCCTACCTAGTTTTGATGACTTGTTCGACCCAGAATAGTTTATTGAACAATTTTTAGACCAGATACCAGATCCATAGAAAAGAGAGAATCTGGATTTAGCATTCAGACCCACAGCAGCCAGATGGAGGGATAACCATAAGAAGTACATTCCTATTTGGGAAGCTTGTCAGAAATCTCTTCACCTAAGATTTGTGGATCAGCTCAAGGAGGTGCGCAGCAATTTCGATGGGCAGAGCGGCCCGTAGGAACACTTGGAGCACTATTATGAAGCATGGAAACATGTACCTCGACGGGTACATAAGCTTATACATATCCAGGCACCTGTAGCAGAGAACTGGTATCCGACGGTCGGGCTTCGGCTTGCTGATATGTCTGGTGAAAAAGAAATAACTAAGTACTGACCTGCGGGATTGAAGCTCATAGCTTGGTCGCAGAATTTGTCCGGATGTGCCAAAGGTCAATATGGTGTCGATGGTCCTTATTGTGACGCAACTGCAGACCTCGTTGTGCTGCAGCCCAAAAGCCAACCGTTGGAACATTGCCGATTTGGAGGTGCCAGTAATTTAATTGCCTTAACTGCCTATCCTAATGTTATCCACTGAAATCTAGCACCGTGGAACCAGGATCTCTGTCATATTTGGTGCCTTCAATGCACATTTATGGCATATTTAGTCGATGGATTGTATATGAAGATACCTGGGTACGGGGAAATCGCATTCCACATTTTCTTGAGTTTCACAATTGAACCCATGTCAGCTGATCGTGAACTCCAGGACCTATTGAGAGAATTTGAACAGACGGGTCTGCAGCACATCTTCGGCCCCCAACCTGAGCCTGCAGCCTGTGAAGAGACTCTACCAACACCGACTCCGCCAATGCAGACACGATCTGCCAGGAAATAGTTTAAGCCAGAAGTTCATTCTAAGCGAAACAAAGACCGACAAAAACAATCCGAGCAAACATCAGAGGATCCTGGAATGGATCCGCCTGGTTCAGTAGGGATCCCAATTGAAGGAGAGGAGAACATTGCACCACAGCGGCCACCGTATCTTCAGCCTATTCGACCAGGAGTTAAACCACCTTGGTGGAATGCTAAGTTCACTATATGCACCCCCTCGCTGCCCCCAGGTGTGCAGCTGGTTGGAACAATGACAGGGAAAATAGATCGGCTTAAGTATGCTGACCACGACACAAGTGACCATGAAAATTTTCCACAATTCGCACCGTCCCAATACTTGCATTTTGTTAAATATGAAGAAACTGGGGCAACCTTATTGGAAGTAAAATAGTAGGTTGTTAGCTTGGATCTAGCTGGTTTGCTGAAAATGCTCGATGTTCCCCATTTTGGTCGTAGCACACAGGTCACCATCGTGGTCAAGCAGCTGCTGACGTTAGTGCATGACGGCTACCTATGGATCGGCGACAAGAAAATTCTTATTAATGGTGAGCTCATTCATAGGATCACAGGATTATCAATGACAGGGCCTGATCCGGGGACAAAATTTCACTCAAAGCACGAAGATACGAAGCTCGCACAAAGCATGAAGGAGCGCTTTGGCCTGACGAAGGGGAAACGCGGGTATCACACTTCCGCGATTCAAGAGCAGAACATTTGCTTCGCAACTGAGCTCTTAGCATGCAAAATTATGCAGAAATGTAGACCAACTGAAGTGCCTGCCCTAGTCATCAGAATTGATATCAAATGCGCCGAAGGCTACAGCTACAACTGGGCAGCGTATATTGCGAAGGAATTCCTTGAAGACACTCACGACGCGCAGGAGAAAGGTAGGCCCTTCCACTACGCATGGTTGATTGTCCTCATCGCACTGGTAGGATGGCAAGAACATACTGAAGCACATTTTGCTGCTGTACCAGCGCACATGCCTGGCATAGCCAGGTACGCATCGCTGTGGGTTTCACAGGATAAAACCCACCAACAGATGACAAACTATGTATTTGCTTTTTATATGATGAGTATCTCATATGAGATTGTAAAAACCCCACGACTCAGTAATGAGTTATTCTCTCAGTATGATGGAGTGGTCAACTTCAGGGCCGATATGCACCATATTTTTATCCAGGCTTGCGCAGATAAGAAGCATCAATGGTTTAAGTTGCCATATGTAGTGACTAAAGATGACATCCTCGCGATAGTACAGCAATGGCTAGAAGAATGGTTAAAAGACGCAGGGATAAAACCTAAGATTCCTGTCCCTCCTGTCACTGATATGGGCGCAGGCCCCAGTCACAGGAAACAACAAGAACCCCCCGAATACAGTGACAAACAAACTGAGTCGCAGCAGACTAAAAGCGACCAAGGAGGAGATGGTGGAAATGAAGACGAAGTAGAAGAAGAAGAAGACTCAGTTAAAACTACCTTAGACCCTAATAGGCAGCATAAGTGAAAGACATCGGACGTAGAGGAATTAAACCAACTGCAGTCGCGAAAGAAAGTGAAGGCATCAAAGGATAAGAATATCGATGAAGCGCCCAGTGTAACAAGTGTGGAGCTTGATGAGGCTTTGTCAAAGTCCACCAAAGTTCTCACTAAACAATGGTAAGAGTTTGCAGTTGTGCATCTCGATGCCATCACCAGTGTAGCAAAGCACATCTCGAAGCTTAAGGACTTAGCAGTGAAATCAGTGACTAGAACTGTAGCCAGCAGTACCCCAGTGAGCGTGTAGTTAGACCTAAGGCAATGGCCAGCCCAAGATAACAAAGGGAAAGTATCGAGCGCAGCTCTTATATTAATAGATGCAGCCTCTCATTCGGCGATGAGTATGAAGGTTGGCATAGACTACACTAAGCTATCCATGACGGAGCTACATCTCTGTCAATCAACCATTATGAAAGAAATTTAGGCACGAGACCAATATTCGTAAAAACAGTTAGAAAATGCCATAAGTCAGCAGCAGGGCTTTGCAGCGTAGCTAGAGGCAGTGGAGTAGAGAAAGAGGGATGCAGAATGTAAGCGCATTACCCTAGTACGAGTCTTGGATGAGGCATGTCGAAGCCTTCCTGAATTCGATGTATAGCTGGTAGAAGAACCAGAACAAAGGTTAGTCAAGCTGAAAGACTACGCACAGCAGTCTCACAGTGAAATCAAGAAGCTCAAAACAGAACATGAGGCCCAGATTGTTGAGCTCCAACTCTGCATCACCCCGGAGAGCCCACTGGAGGTCAGAGAGCAACGCCGAGCAGACATTCAGGCATCAGCAGGGAAAATTTTAGATATTGTGGGCAGCGTAGCAATGCTGCTCAGAGACAGTGTCAAGGCTTGGACAACCCTTCAGGAACATCCAGAAATAGGGCAGCTACAAGACACCATCAAATAGCGACAGGAAAAGATGGATGCAGTAAAAGGGAAAATTAAGACCCTACCCCCTATGGAGAAAATGCTCAAAGTAAAGCGCAGCAAGGAACTCCAGCAGGAAATTGAGTCATGTAGGGTGAAAGTAATAGAGTTGGAAAACTCTATATAGCCACTTGTCAGTGAGGCTTTGGAATTAAGTACTGCTGTGGATAGCCAGTTCAAAAATCTGAAGGAATATGATGCATTCGCACAGGAAAATGCCAGCGAAGTATCATCCGCAGTACTGCAGGAGTTGGTGGAAAAGGAGAAAGCAGCTGAGAACATCATGCACAATCTCAATACTCAGTTCACCTTCCTCATAAAGAAGCTTCGCCCACCAGAAGACCAGCAGAGTGTCCCGGGACGGGACACTGGTGAGTCTTAGGAGCCTGTTGGGGCGCGCACCTTAACGGTCCTTAAGTTAGATAACTCCATAGGGTTATGAGAGTTTGTAAGTGCAGTTATGACTCAAAATAGTCTTAGGGGTGTCGGGGTTGATTCAAAGCCCTCTTTTTGTAATAACCCATGGTTTAAGTCCATGGTTTTGTAATAGTGCACTGTATAAATAGGCACTCTTGTAAATAAGTCAGGTTAGGGATTTTTGGATGTAAGATGAATTGATTCGAAGCGAAGGATATTTTGTAAGAGAAGGTTAAGCCCCAGCTATGTGTGTGGATGACCTCTACAGCTGTGTGCACAGAGGGTTTTGGGTGATAAAGGAAATCTGCAGCTATGTGCGCAGAGGCCTGCTGCTGTGTGCGCGGCTTTGAGGACTTGAAGGGATCTGCAGCTGAGTGCGCAGATCATAACTATGGATTTTGTAAAGAGTTGAATAAAACACAGTTCTGTGGATGTAACCCCTACACTGGGGGTGAAACATGTTATATCGTGTGTTGTGTTTCTTGTTGTGTTGTTGTTTTGTTCTTTATGCATTGATAAATATACATCTGATAAGTAAGATCACTGCTAATTAAATAACTTCGCTGTGAATTCCTAGGAAAGGGTTAAGCAAGTCACGGTCTGTTTATTTAGCTGCGAAGTTATATATGTGAATGTTGAAGTTCTGTGTTATATGAATATAAGTTATTAAAGGCTACAGGTACAGTAATATCCTTCTTTTGCTTGCAGAAACCTGATTCTGCGGCACCCCATAGCTGTTTCGGGTGAGACTGCAAGCTGTTCATAGGTTGTTTCCGAAAGGGCCAACGCTGTGGGTCTTTTGTTGGTACGAATTTAATGGTATAAATCCTGGGTCTACCCTATAGCCGAACAATTTTATTGTACAATTCTCAGAGCAAGTACCAGATTCATAGAAAATGGAGACTCTAGATTCAGTATTCAGAGTCGCAGCTGCCAGATGGTGGAATGGTCATAAAAAGTATATTCATAGTTGGAGATCTTGTCAAAAGTTTCTTCACCTGAGATTCATGGAACGACCTCAGGAGGTGCGAAGTAGATTTAATGGTAATACTAGCCCTCAGGAACATTTGGAGCAGTGCTATGAAGCATGGAAGCATGTACCTTGTGAAGAATGGGTACATAGGTTTGTACACACTCTAAAACCTATAGCAAAGAACTGATATGCAGAGGTAGGGCTTCGCCATGGTACTGTAAGTTGGGATAGCCTTATTGATAGTTTTGTGCTTACATTTTCTATTAATGAGGATTGCCCTGTTTTGGACGCAGCTATTAGGTTGATCCATACTAAGGTGTTTGATGATAAAGAAATAGTCGAGCACCAGTTTGATTGGAAGGAACAAGAAGCTAATGCAGTAGAATGATATAACCTCGCCATTGATGAAAACGATGACCCTCACAACATTAATATTCCTGAGACAGAAGGACATTGCGAAGTACATGGACCAGTAGTTGAAGCACCTGAAGTAACTTAGCCCTTAAAGACAAGGAAAGTAAACAATGGATCAGAAGAAATGCCTAAATACGCTACCATTGGAGATTATTGGGATGAAGAAATGGTACACAAAGTGACTGAACTTCTCCATGAGTATCAGGATTTATTTTCGACGAAGTTCTCAGAAATGAAAGGTATCCTTGGTGATATAGGAGTGATAAAAATACCTTTGAAACCTAATGCGAAGCCTGTGAAGCAGCGCCCTTATAGGATGAAACCTGAGTATAAAGAGAAAGTCAGTTTGGAGCTAGATAAGATGCTTGCAGTAGGAATCATTGAGCCTATCAAAGAATTCGAATGGGTCAGCACTATGGTGGTACAACAAAAGAAGACCAAGGGAGAAATCAGAATCTGTGTTGATCTGAGGAAGCTGAATGATGCCTGTTTAAATGATCCTTTCCCTACTCCCTTTACAGTTGAAGTTTTAGACAATGTCAGAGGTCAAGAAGTGTATTCTTTCACTGATGGATTTTCAGTTTACCATCAGATTAGAATTGCTCCAGAGGATCGACATAAAACAACCTTCACTACAGAAATGGGATCTTTTTAGTACACTGTTATGCCTTTTGGATTGAAGAATGCACCTGCTATGTTTTCCAAAGTAGTCATATCTTCATTTAAGGAATTTATTCATAAGTTTTTGGAAGTTTAATTTGATGATTATACTATCTTTGGTTTATTGAAAGATCATATAGCCAGTCCAAGACTTATGCTGGACAAGTGTAGACAACATAATATTTCATTGAACCTAAAGAAGTGTATCTTTTGTGCACCTTTTGGAATTTTGTTAGGTCACATTGTATACAAGCAAGGATTGATGGTGGATCCAGTGACGATAGCCATTATTGTGAACTTACCACCTTCGAAGTCTGTTAAGCAACTTCACACTACGCTTGGTCATACTGGATATTATAGGAAATTCATCAAAGGATATGCTCAGATTACAGCCCCTATGGAAAATAAATTGAAGAAAGACATTAAGTTTGAATGGACACCTGAATTTCAGGAAAGACTGGACATTCTAAAAGAAAATATGGTAAAATCCCCTATCTTAGTATTCCCTGACTGGAATAAGGAGTTTCATGTTCATGTCGATGCATCCTCCATTGCTTTAGGTATAGTATTGGCTCAGTTAGGTGAAGGTAATATTGATCACCCTATTGCTTTTGCAAGTAGAAAATTGCCCACAACAGAAAATAATTATACTACGACAGAATGAGAAGGTCTAGCTATGGTTTATGCTTTGCAGAAGTTTCAACATTATTTGTTAGGATCTTATTTTAAGATGTTCACTGACCATTCTTCTTTGAAGTATTTGGTTAACAAGCCTGTGTTAGGTGGAAGGATATGCAAATGGCTTATTTTGTTTTAGGATTATGACTTTGAGATCATAGTTAAGCCAGGAAGACTTAACCTGGGGCCTGACCACTTGTCGAGGCTCGAATCAGGAGAAGAACCCACTATTTTGGATGAAGGTCTTCCTGATGCCTAGTTGTTTTCCATCTAGATGGTTGATGACTATTTTCAGGATATTGTTCAGTACTTGTCTATAGGGTTTGCACCCTCTAAGATGACAACACAGTAGAAGAAGCAGTTGGTGGTTAGAGCAGCTGACTTTACCTTGATAGCAGGACATCTATATAACATGGGGCCAGATGAAATACTGCGCAGATGTGTCTTGGAGCATGAAAAGCCAGTGATTTTGGTTGAGGCACATTCTGGAGCAGAAGGGGGTCATTATGCAGGAAAAGCTACAGCACAGAATATTTTGACAGTTGGATTGTGGTGGCCTACGATTCGTAAGGATGCAAGAGAGTATTGCCACAGCTGTGACATCTATCAGAGGATAGGTAAACCATCCAGGAGGGATGAGATGCCTCTGGTTCCACAGGTAAATTTAAAAGCATTTGACAAGTTGGCTATTGATTTTGTTGGACCAATCAATCCGCCTGCAAAGAAATCTGGAGCAAGATACATTATTACAGCAACTGATTACCTTACTCGTTGGGCCAAAGTTCAACCAGTCAAGGACTGTAGCACTGCTACAGCTGTGAAGTTCATCTTTGATAATATTTTGTCAAGGTTTGGATGTCCTAGAATTCTTATGAGTGATCAAGGATCACACTTTCTGAATAAGAATATTGAAGCATTGATAGAAGAATTTCAAGTATATCATCAGAAGAGCACTGCCTACCATCCTCAAGCAAGTGGAACTATCGAAGCCTTTAACAATATCCTTGAGCACGCTCTGACGAAGGTTTGCAATGTTAACAAAAATTATTGGGATCTTATAATTCTAGCAGTAATATGGGCTTATAGAACCACTTGCAAGAAGTTGACAGGCCATACACCTTTTAGGCTGGTATATGGACAAGAAGCAGTTATGCCCATGGAATACATTGTTCCTAGCCTCAGAATATCTGCCTTTATAGGGATGGATGATCTAGCTATGTTGACTAAAATGCTGACAAGGATACTGGAACTAGAAGAAGATAGATTCCTTGTAGGTTTCCAGCAGCAAGTGCAGAAAGCTAGAGAAAAAGCATGGCATGATAGACACATTAAGAAGAAGCATTTCCAGAATGGTGATCTTGTGCTATTGTATGATAGTAAATTCATGAATTTCCCAGGGATGTTTAAGACACATTAGAAAGGACCATACATAGTTCAGAAAGTTACTGATGGTGGTGCAGTTCAGTTAGCTAAATTGAATGGAGAAATTTTTCCTTCCATGGTGAATGAGAGTAGATTAAAGAAGTACAGGGATAAGCCTGTACCGCCCTGACCCAAAGTAATAGCAAGAAGTAGAGTCTAAGTACCAATAACAGTTGAAATTAGGTACTAGACTATAATGAAGCTATTCTCAGAGAAGATGTGGAAAATTGTTGGAAGTGTCGAAGGTTGTGGAAGAAATTCTGTCATGGGTCAAAGGTCAATATGGTGTCGAAGGTCCTTATTGTGGCAAAGCTGAAGTTAGTGATTGTGCCAAAGATGAAAGGTGTGTCGAAGCTAAACATATGACCGTTGGAAAAAATTAGATTTGGCGGCGCCGGTACGTTAACTATATTAACTGCCTATAATGATGAGATTTTGGGAAATCTAGCACCGTTTGGACAAGATCTACAGCTACTCTGGCAGATTTGGTGTATTTACTGCATAGTTATGGCATATTTGGTTGTTGGATTCTATAAGAAGTCACCTAGACCTGCGAATTTCACATTATGCAGTTTAGTGAGTTGATTCCATGTCATCTGATTGCGAATTCCAGGAATTGTTGAGCGAATTCAGAGAGAGGGGTCTGCAGAATATTATGAGAAATCCACCTGCATATGTACCTTGTGAAGAGACTCCCCCAGTGTCGAGTCAACCAATGCAGACATGATCAACTAGAAAGAAATATAAGGCAGAATTTCATTCTAAGCAGAACGAAGAAAGGAACAAGCCATCAGGAAAGACACCAGAGGATCCCGTGATGAATCCTTACAGAGTATTCGAAGACCTTGGTGACGAAGAGAATGTTGCACCGTAGCATCCACCATATCTTTTTCCTATGCGACTAGGAGTTCAGCCACCTCGGTGGAAATCCAAGTTCACGTTACGCACCCCATCAGTGCCACAGGGTGTGCAGCTGGTTGGAATAATGATAGGAAAAATAGATCGACTCAAGTATGCAGACCATGATACAAATGATCGTGGGAAATTTCCGCAGTTCACACCTGAGAAATATTTGCACTCTGTCCACTATCCGGAGACCATTACAATGCTACTGGAAGTGAAACAGTGAGCTGCTGGCTTGGAGCAAGCCGGCTTGTTGAAGATGTTGAATGTTCCCCACTTCGGTCACAGCACGCAAGTGACCGTGGTGGTCAAGCAATTATTGGCATTGGTGCATGATGGGCACCTATGGATAGGAAACTAGTAAATCATCACTAATGGAGAACTCATTCACCGGATCATAGTCTTGCCGAAGGAAGGGCCTGATCCTAGCATTGAGTTCGTGGGAAAGCATGAAGACACGAAGCTGGCTCAGAGCATGAAGGAATGCTTTGGGATGAAGAAAGGAAAGTGAGGGTATCAAACCTCAACCATCCGGCATCAAAGCATTCAATTTTCCACAGAGCTACTAGTATGCAAGCTAATGCGGAAGTGTAGACCGAATGAAGTATCTACCCCGATTGTCAGTATTGCTGCGAACTGTGCCGAAGGCTACAGTTACAATTGGGCAGTGTACATTGCTAAGGAGTTCCTCAAAGATGTCTGTGATGCACAAGAGAAAGGTAGACCCTTTCATTACTCTTGGTTATTAGTGGTTATTGCACTGGTAGGATGGAAAGAACCTACCGAGGAACAGTTTGCTGATGTGCCTCCACACATGCCTAACACAACAAGATACGCATCTCTATGGGTGTCGTAGGATAAAACTTTCCAGCAGATGACAAACTATGTGTTCACCTTCTACGCAATGAATATTTCCTATGAGATCCTAAAGACACCGCGGCTCAGTAATGAGCTATTTTCTCAGTATGCAGGAGTGGCCAACTTCAGGGCTAACATGAATCATGTCTTCATCCAGGCCCACGTAGATAGCAAGCACAAATGGTTGAAGTTTCCATACATGGTGAACGAGGAAGATGTCCTTGCAGTAGTCAAGCAGTGGTCGGCTGAATGGATGAAGGACGCAGGAACAAGGCCGAGCATACCAGTTCCCCCAGTGACAGATGTGGGCGCAGGTCCTAGTCAGATGTAGCAGAATGACCCACTCGAAGAAAGCGACGAACAAGATGAGTCGGAGCAAAGCGTAGATGAACAGGGTGGATATGATGGAGCTAATGAATAAGAAGAAGAATCGGTCAAAACCATTTCAGACCCCAATCTCCCAGATAAGCGCAAGTCTCTAGAAGCAGATGAAGTGACGAAGCCTTCATCGAGAAAGAAAGCTAAGGCGTCAAAGGGAAATAACATCGTCGAAGAGCCTGCTTTGACAATGGAAGAGCTTGATCAGGCTTTGACAAAGTCTACCGAGGTATTAACCAGCAAATGGTCAGAGTTTACAGCAACACACCTTGATGCGCTCACGGTCGTAGTGCAGCGAATTGAAGAACTGAAGATGTTAGCAGAAAGATCAGTGATAGGCGCTACAGCAAGTAGTGCCCTAGAAAGCGTGCAACTAGATACTCGGCAATCTCCAGCCAAAAATAACAGATGACAAGTACCAAGTGCAGCCCTCATAATAACTGACGTGTCATCTCGATCGCAGATGAGCATGATAGTTGAGATAGAATATGCCAAGTTGTCTATGTCAGAGCTGCATCTGTGTCAGCTTGCAATTATGAACAAGATCCGAGAACGCGACAGCTACTCACACAGATAGTTGGAAAATTACATGAAGCAGAGTGAGAGCCTCGCAGCGCAGTTGGAAGAAGCTGAACAGAAGAAGAGGGAAGTAGAAAGCAAGCAGGCTGCACTGGCACGAGCATTGGATGAGGCGTGTCGAAGTCTCCCTGACTTCAACATGCATGCTAAAGAAGAACCAGAACAGAGGCTTGCCAAGCTGAAAGACTATGCACAATAGTCTTGCAGCCTGATAGAAAAGATGAAAGCAGAGCATGAGGCTCAGATTGCGGAGCTTCAACTTTGCATTATTCTTGAGAGTCCGCTAGAGGTCAAGGAGCAGCGTCGCAGAGATATTTCAACCTCAGCAATGAAGATCTTAGATCCAGTGATCAGCGCATCAAAGCTGTTGGATGAAAGCGTCGAGGCCTGGGAAAACTTACAAGACAACCTAGAAGTGGAAAAGCTACAAGAAACAATCAAGCAATGATAGGCAGAGTTGGATGCAGTCAAAGCAGAAATCAAGACATTGCCTCCTATGCAGAAGATGCTTAAGGTAAAGCATAGCAATGAGCTCCAGCAAGAAATCGAGGCATGCAAAAGGAAAGAAACATTGTTAGTGAGCTCTATGTAGCCTCTCATTAATGAGGCCCTGGAACTAAGCACTGTTGCGGACAACCAGCTCAAAGTTTTGAAGGGATATGATGCATTCGCATAGGAGAAGGCCAGCGAAGCATCTACAACAGCATTACAGGAGATGGTGGAGAAGGAGCAAGTAGCCGAAGATATCATGTGCAGCCTCAACAAGCAGTTCACTATCTTCGCCAACAAGATTCTCCCTCCAGAAAATTAGCAGAGTGTCTCGAGACTGGACACTGGTGAGTCTTAGGGGCCTGTTGGGGTGCGGACCTTGAAGGTCCTTAATTTTGGCAACTCCGTGGTTTTGGTGCGAAGCTTGTAAGCGGAGTTGTCACTTAAAATAGTCTTAGGGGTGTTGGGGTTGGGTCGAACCCCCTCTTTTTGTAAATAACCCATGGTTTAAACTCATGGTGTTTAAGCCCATGGTTTAAACACATGGTATTGTAATAGTGCACTAGTATAAATAGGCACTTATGTAAAGGAGAAAAGAGATTTTTCAAAAGTTTTGTATGATGATAACTTGATGCAAAGAAGCTAAGGCCTGTTTTTGGGTTTAAGTTTAAGTCCCATCTATGTGCGTGGACGACCTCTACAACTGAGTGCATAGAGGGTTTTGTTAAGGTTAAGTCCCAGCTAAGTGCGTGGATGACCTTTGCAGCTGAGTGCGCAGAGGGTTTTGGAAGGAAAGTACTGTAGCTTAGTGTGCAATTTCAGGTTGATTGAGAAGATCTGTAGCTGAGTGCATGGAGATCTGTAGCTGAGTGCGCAGATCAGAACTATGTTGTTGTAAAGAGTTGAATAAAAACACAGTTCTGTGGATGTATCCCCTACACTAGGGGTGAACCACGTATATCTTGTGTTGTGGTGGTTCCTTTTTGTTTTCATGTTGTTAAGTTTTATGCATTTGATAAGTAGGTGAATGATAGTAAGATATATTGTTAAGTATTAACTTCGCTGTGAATTCCTAGTTAAGGGTTAAGAAAGTAACTGTCTGTTTATCTAAACTATGAAGCTAATTAAGTGACTATCGAAGCTTTATGTTGTATGATTAATATTTGTAAAGGCTAAAGGTATAGTAATATCCATCTTTTGCCTGCAGAAACCTGATTCTGCGGCACCCCATAGCTGTTTTGGGTGAGACTAGAACCTGTTCGTAGGTTGTTGCCGAAAGGGCCAACACTGTGGGTCTTTTTGTTGGTTAAAATAATAGTATAAGAACCCAGGTCTTCCCTAAGTACCAACATATTTAATGCACAGTTATGGTAGATTTGGTCATTGGATCCTATAAGAAGACACCTAGGCCTGCGAATTTCATATTACACATTTTCTTGAGTTTCACAGTTGAGTCCATGTCAGCTGATCATGCAGTCAAGCAATTGTTGAGTGATTTCGAAAAGAGGGGTCTATAGAACTTTATGAGGAACCCACCTGCATTTGCCCCTCGCGAAGAGACTTCCCCAGCACCGAATCAACCGATGTAGACATGATCTAATAGAAAGAATTTCAAGGTAGAAGTTCAATCTAAGCAGAATGAAGAAAGGCATAAACCATCAGGAAAGACACCAGAGGATCCCATGATTCAGATGAATCCTCCTAGTTCGACAGAGCTCCCACCTGAATATTTCGAAGACTTCAGTGAGGATGAGAATGTTGCATCACAGTTTCCACCATATCTCCCACCTGTTCAACAAGGATTTAAGCCACCTCAGTGGACAGTCAAGTTTGCATTACTCAACCCTTCGCTACCACAGGGTGTGAAGTTGGTCGAAACGATGACAGGAAGAGTAGATCGGCTCAAGTACGCAGACCACGATATGAATGATCATGAGAAGTTTCTGTAGTTTGCACTTGGGAAATACTTGCACTCCGTCCATTATTCGGAGGTTGGAACAACGTTACTTGAAGTAAAATGGTGGGTTGCTGGCTTGGAGAAAGCTGGCTTGCTGAAGATGTCGAATGTCCTTCACTTTGGTCGTAGCTCGCAGGTTACCGCGATGGTCAAGCAGTTATTGGCGTTGGTGCATGATGAAAACCTATGGATAGGAAACCAAAGAATTGCTATTGATGGAGAGCTGTTTTATAGGATTACAAGATTTCCAAAGGAAGGGCCTGATCTTGGCATTGAATTTGTTGGAAAGAACAAAGATAGAAAGCTAGCGCAGCACATTAAGGACCGCTTTGGTTTGACAAAAGGAAATCGAGGGTATCAAACATCGACTATTCAGCACCAGAACAATCGCTACGCCGCAGAGATCCTAGCATGCAAATTAATGAGGAAGTGCAGACCTAATGAAGTACCTACCTTGATTGTCAGTATTGCCGCGAACTATGCCGAAGGATACAGTTACAAATGGATAGAGTACATTGCTAGAGAATTCCTTGCAGATGTGTGTGATGCACAGGAGAAAGGTAGAGCCTTTCATTATTCATGGTTGTTAGTGCTTATTGCAATGGTAGGATGGAGAGAACCTGCCGAGGCACAGTTTGCTGATGTGCCTTTGGAGATGCCTGGCATAGCAAGGTATGCATCTCTTTGGATTTCATAGGATAAGGACTTGCAGCAGATTATGAACTACGTGTTCTCCCACTATTCGATGAATATTACAGTTGAGATCCTGAAAAAACCGTGGATTTGTAATGAGCTATTTTCTCATTATACTGGAGTGGCCAAATTCAAGGCTAATATGCTTCATCCAGGCCCGCGCAGATAACAAACATACATGGTGGAAGTTACCATACATGGTGAACTAGGAAGACATCCTTGCAATAGATCGACAGTGGCCAGATGAATGGCTGAAGGACATGGGAACAAGGCCTGACATACCAGTCCCTCCAATAACAGATGTGGGCGTAGGTCCTAGCCAGCTGCAGCAGAATGACCCACTAGAAGAGAGAAAAGAACAAGATGAGTCATAGTAGAACGAAGGTGACCATGGTGGAGATGATGGAGATGATGGAGAAGAAGAAGAGCAAAATGGTGAAGAAGAAGAAGAATCAGTCAAGACCATTTCAGACCCTAATCATCCAGATAAGCGCAAGTCCCCAGAAATGGAGGAAGTTACTAAGCCTCAGCCTAGAAAGAAAACTAAGGCGCCGAAGGGAAAGAATATCATCGAAGAGCCCGCTTTGACTATTGAAGAGCTTGATTAGGCTCTGACGAAGTTTACAGAGGTATTATCCAGCAAATGGGTAGAGTTTGAAGCTAAAAATCTTGATGTGCTCACTGGCGTAGCATAGCGAATTGTAGAACTTAAGGCATTATCGGAAATAATAGCAACTGGCACTGCAGCAAGCAATGCCCCAGTAGGTGCACAGGAAGATACTAGACAATGGCCAGCCAGAAACAATAGAGGACAAGTACCAAGTGCAGCTCTTATAATACCTAACGCAGCATCTCGATCGCAGGTAAGCATGATAGTTGAGATAGATTACACTAATTTTTCTATGCCGGAGCTACATTTTTGTCAATTGGCACTCATGAAGGAGATCCAAGAACGAGACAGCTACACACACATGTATTTAGAGAATACCATGAAGCAGAGTGAGAGCCTCACAGCAAAATTGAAAGAAGCTGAACAGAAGAACAGGGAAACAGAAAACAAGCAGGACACACTAGCGCGAGTGTTGGATCAAGCGTGTCGAAGTCTCCCTAACTTCGACATGCAGGCTGAAGAAGAACTTGAGAAAAGAATAGTAAAGCTGAAAGACTATGCACAATAGTCTAGAAGCCAGATAGAGAAGATGAAAGCAGAACATGAGGCCCATATTGTGGAGCTTCAGCTTCGCCTCATTCCTGAGATTCCACTAGAGGTCAAGGAACAATGTCTCAGAGATATTCAGGCCTCAGCAATGAAGATCTCAGATCTTGTGAGTAGTGCATCAAAGCTGCTAAACGAAAGTGTCGAGGCCTGGACAAACTTGTAGGAAAACCTAGAAGTAGAAAAGTTGTAAGAAACCATCAAGCAGCGACAGATAGAGCTGGATGTAGTAAAAGCAGAAATTAAGACATTACCTCCTATGCAGAAGATGCTTAAGGTAAAGCATAGTAATGAGCTCCAGCGAGAAATTGAGTCTTGTAGAAGAAAAGAAACACTATTAGTGAGATATGTGCAGCCCCTCATTAACGAGGATTTGGAGTTGAGCACTGCTATGGACAACTAGCTCAAAGTCTTGAAGGAGTATGATGCGTTTGCATAGGGGAAGACCAACGAAGCATCTGCAGCAACATTGCAGGAGATAGTGGAGAAAGAGCAAGTAGCCGAAGATATCATGCGCAGCCTCAACAAGCAATTTACTATCTCCGCCAACAAGATTCTTGTACCCGAAAAGTAGTAGAGTGTCCTGGGACAGGACACTCGTGAGTCTTAGGGGCCTGTTGGGGCTCAGACCTTGAAGGTCCTTAATTTTGGCAACTCCGCGGTTTTGGTGTGAAGCTTGTAAGAGGAGTTGTGGTCCAAAATAGTCTTAGGGGATTTGGGGTTAGGTCGAAGCCCCTCCTTTTGTAAATGTCCCCTGGTTTTTGGGTACCCATGGTTTAAGCCCATGGTATTGTAATAGTGCACTTGTATAAATAGGCACTTATGTAAAGGAGTCAAAAAAATCTTTGTGTTATGATGATGATGTGATGCGAAGAAGCTAAAGTCTATTTTTGGGTTTAAGGTTAAGTCCCAGCTGAGTGCCTGGACGACCTCTGCAGCTGAGTGTGGAGAGGGTTTTGGAAGAAAGGTTTTGCAGCTGAGTGTGCATATCGAAACTGTATTGTTTTGTAAATTGTTGAATATAAACGCAGTTTTGTGGACGTAGCCCCTACACTAGGGGTGAACCATGTATATCTTATGTTGTGGTGGCTCTTTTTGTTTTGTTCCTGTTATATTCTTATGCATTTGATAAGTGGATGAACGATAAAGTAAGATAATTTGCTAAGTATTAACTTCGCTGTGAATTCCCAATTAAGGGTTAAGCAAGAAACTATCTTTTTATCTAAACTGCGAAGCTATTTAAGTGAATGTCAAAGCTCTGTATTGCATAATTATTCTTTGTTAAGGCTAAAGGTACAGTAATATCACTCTTTCACCTACAGAAACCTGATTCTGCGGCACCCCATAGCTGTTTCGGGTGAGACTGCAACTTGTTCGCAGGTTTTTGCTGAAAGGGCCAACACTGTGGGTTTGTTTGTTGGTGCGAAGATAAAAGCATAAGAACCTGGGTCTGCTCCATCCACCCAACAGCCTCATTGTGACCTTTTGTTCTAGATCTACCCAATGTAGACTAGGGAAACAATCTTTGTCCACATTGATTGAGAATTTCTAATAACAATGGTGCAGAGAGAGGAGAGCCAAGAGCTATAGGTAGTTGTGTGCTGTGATATATGCAATTGAAACAGAGAGTGAGATTGAGAGTGATTGTGTGTAGTATCAAGGACCTAAAATTTGCTCATGCACATGTTGTTGTAATAGTCAATGTTCATTCTGATTGAACAATTGTAAAATATCATTTTAAAGAGATTCATTAATTTAATTAAAATCCATACTTCTTTGAGTATCTATGTGTTTTGTGTATTTATTTGTGTATTTTCATGGCACACTATGACTAACAGGAAGTCAACTGACCATGCTTGTGTCAATCCTTAACCAAAATCTCATACTAGGGAATTTGACAAGGTACCCACTTGAATTGATTTTGTAGGATAATATGGTGTTTTCATGACACATGGATGCACCACTTAGAGCATCAACCAATTTTAGAAATAGTATTTTGGGGAATACACTAGGAAGTGTTTGAAAATAAAGTTATTGGAATGTTGGGGAAAATATTATAAAATATTGTCAAGCATAAACTTGGAAATATTAGGACAAATCATAGATATTTGCAACACTACAATCAATACATAACCTTTTACTAATGGACATGGATCCTTAGTCAAAATACTAGACTATGTTTTTTTATTAGGTACCCACTTTCATTGGTATTGTAGGACAATATGGTATTATTATGACTGATAGGTAACTCATGGAATCAAATACAAAATATTATATCAATGGGAATGGATCCTTAACCAAACATCCACACTAACCAATTCAATAAGGTACCCACTTTCATTGGTTCCATAGGTCAATATGTTCTTTTCACAATGCATGGATACACTAACTAGATATTGAACATAGAGCCTTTTACAAATTAATACAAGTATATAACCAAAACATGAAACTAATGTATTTTTCAATATACTCACTTTCATTGGCTTTGTAGGACAATTGTTGACTTGGTGGTAAACACCTCCTTCAAGACTCATACATGGTTTAAGAACCTCACATGGATCTGTTAACTCTCGTGGTTGTATAAAAAATTAATAGGTCAACGTTTTTGTTTAACAAAAATTATGGGCCAACAATTGGTATTATAGCCATAAATCCATGGGTTTAATACCACTTTGTTGGTGTTGAGTACCTTAGTTGGTGTCGAGGGGGAGATTTTTGAATTGGGGGTTTACAAATCCTTCAAGACTCATGACATGGTTTAATGTCCTCCCTTTGATCCATTAACTCTAGTAGATCTATCAAAAACTAACATTTTGGTTCAATGGAAAATGTGGGCCAACAACAATATGGTGTTGACACACCACATGGATATGCCACCTAGGGAACTAGATAACACAACCTAGGATAAATTGTTACTTTTCCCTTTTGAATTGGTGTTATGTGGAGCTTCTACGTATGATACAGTATGTGTTTTCACTATTAAAATTTATTTTGTAGAGATCTTACTTCATAATATGCATATATATATTTATTTCGTAGTTCTAATTTCCGACCTTTACTTTTCATTTCATTAATAATTAATCCTCTTTGGCTAGTTGTAGTTGATGCTAACTCTGGTAAGGTTTCCTTTAACTAATCGTTTGACATCTTTGTTAGTTTGGAAATCCATGAATTAGTTTGGTATTTTTTCTTCTTAGGTTTATTTGGGGAGCAATTGATGTTAATTCATTATTTTGTAGATATTGTCTTAGTGTTCCTTTTGGTATTACAGATTCTAAAGTCAAAATTGAGCCAAAATGTATTATAAAATATGATGAGTCCAGGAAACCTCATCTTTATTTACTCCTAAACCAACCTTGTTCTCCTACTGCACCTAAGAAAATGCTTAGAAAGTATCCCACGTAACATACTCCTAGCTCTAGAGTTAGAGATCATTGAACGATGAAATGACCTAATGAAAGTATTAGCATCTCCTTGATCCATCTCAAATTTGAGGAAATATAATATTATGAAAGAACTGAAGTACTGAAATAGAAATATGAATCATACCATCTTCTTGGAATGAGACAAGTTAGTCCAAGAAATGGAAAAAAAACTAGGGAGAGAAGAGAGGGGATCAAACAATGAATTAGATCACGATGAACCCTTTTTCTTTGCTCGTGTTGATCCTTCTCTCATTATATATAGAAGATTGATATTCCAAATTTCAATTAGAGAATTATGGGCTATCAAAAACCTCCATACTAGTTCCATTAAAAAAATACATTTTGTCCTTAAAGATTTTGGCGATAAGATATAGTATCTTGGTGAAAAAAAATTGTTCTATGAATTAAATTGATAAAATTTAAGTACAAGGTAGCAATGATAATCAATTCAATCGTCAGGGGTTGGACATTGGTGAGACATTGTTGGCCCTAGGTAAGTTACGTAAAAAAAATTCTACAAGTTTTTAGAAGTCCGATCGAGGTGTGAACATGGTTGCGACAGAGTGGGAAGAGAAATGGTCAGCACCGGAATTTTGAACAATTTTGGGGTAAAAATTAAATGTATGCAATGAATTAGTTAGAAAGGATGTTCACTAATGGGTAGTGGGCATGTTGCCGCCTTTCACACATCTGGATCATGTGGCAGAAATCTTCAAGCCACTCGGTGTGTCCTTGGGGGCAAGTCTCGAGTCAAGGCTATCACCTTGTTCTTGACTCCTCCATTTAGGCTCAACTCCTAATGGAGCCAAGCGGGGTAGACCCTATTAAATTACTAAGGATGATTTCTTAGTGTGGTGATGTTAAACTGAATCAGTTATTTAGGAATTTGAATATTTTAACTATAAACAATTAAAGATGACAAGATATGAAGATAAACACACGAAAGCACAAAGATGATACACAATATATATATATATATAAAGAAAAAAATGACCAGTGCCTTCGAATGGAGTCAAATCAATAAGATCAATGTGCTTGCATGTTCTTGAAGTGAATGTTTTGCGATTGCATCTTGGTATATTTTAAGTTAAAATTGAAGTATGATTTGATTAAATTAGGCTAAGGGAGGACTCCAGATATACCCGAGAGTACTTGGAGTATGTCCAAAACTAAACCCTCACGGCTACCCACAAGGAATATGTGGGCTGAAATGGAGTCTCTGGGGCCATTGTTCGTAACGCACCCATTAGGGTGTGAAAGAGATCGACGCCCCGAGGTCACTTTTCAGTAAGTTCCCGCTTCCTTTGGGTGTTTTTCCACCGTAAAGGTTTGATCTAGGTGTTGGATTTTCACCTGATGGTTTGTCAGTTGGGGAGTGTGAGTCATAATTATACTAGTCACCCATGTGCTTTTGATACAAATTGACTGATCGGATGAACCGCAGCCAAGTGCAGAGCATACACACTGGAGTCTTGTAAATTTTAATAAGTTTTAAACTGGATGTTCTTGTTTAAAAGAAAAGCCTCCAAGAACCTCTTTCGATCCAAGTGGATCTCAATCGGGGAATCGAGGAGGGGTTAATTTTAAAGTTTCTGATAAACAAATGATAGAAAAAATCAAACAGATACACAATTCTAGTTTCTTAATTAATCCTACCACGAATCTCTTTTCCCTTTCGGGTCAATCGGGAAATCGTGGGGTAAGTATTACGATTACTTTGAAATGTAAGATATGGAATATGGAATTAATAATGAAATAAATTATCCTACCCTACAGATTATATAAATACTAGTTCAAAAAAATAAATGAGGAAAAGCAGAAAAAGGACACCGACGCAAATCCCCCCAGGGGGGATGGGGAATGGGCTCGAAAGAGCCTATTCAAAGAATAATTTTACTACAGCGGTTACAATATCTGAGAAATGATAAATCAGAACGTTCTTGGTCCTTATACAGGTTGAAACCAAGTTCTTTACAATTTTGCAAAAAAGAATTAATGATTTTTTAGTGAAAAGGGACACCCCTGGGGGGATTTGAATGCTCCCGAGACCACTTCGGACAGCAGCTTCCTTTTATTTCTGTCAGACCTGATAAAGGACAGTGATCAATTTAGAATAGAATATTCCCAAAATCACTTTAAGAGTACCTTTGGATCATCCTACTTTATCTCAAAAAATAATGCGGTTAAACTAGCTAAACCGGCAAAAAAGGAACCAAGGAAAGCAAGCTTTCCTTGGGATCTTCTCTTGCTGTTTATGCAGCCAATTAAAGTGCACTGATATTTCAGAATATTAAATTTTATAACAGTGAAAGGAAATCTAATGCATGTGATCACAAGTTTTCTTTAAAATTCACACAAAAAAGACGATTTCCCTACAGCTAGATCTAGGATGCTTATGAAACTTTTTTAAGTGTGAGATCTAGGATATGAGCTGTGAAATATTAGATATATGTATATTTTACTTTGATGAAACATATCCAAATGAAATCACAGCTATGAAATGAAAAAGCAACCGGATAAAGTGTTGATTTTGAGGGAGGAAGAAGAGGAGAAAAGTGTTGTTTTCCTCGAAGATCCATAGTGGAGCTTTCAGGTGGAATGTCAAGGGACTATGCCTTTTGGAAGGTTTTGAAGAGAATGAAGAAACAAACTAGATCAACATCCTATCCAAAGTGTGAACCTGCAACTCAACTGAAATCAAAGAACTTGCCAAGAAACTCATGAGATCTGATTAGTACATACAAAGAGATTCAAGATAACATGCATATAAGCTTATAGGACATACTAAATCCATATCTCTAAACATGCATAAAAGGAGAGTGACAGTCAATAAACCTATTGAAAAACACCTTTCCTATCAAGACTGTAATAAGCTAATTACCAATCTTAACCACAGATCTACAAGACATTAGCAAAAAATGACCACAGATACAGGTTTCCTCAGTAAAACAATGGCAATAATCATCCACACATGAAATGGCACCACACCGTACTACCTCCAAAGCTTTTCTTTATTTCAAATGAAGAATTACAGAGTTACAATAGCAGCAGCACCTCCTTCCCAGTTCTAACTAGCTTGGAAGAGGAGGATGTGCCTGGATATATACAATTTGCAGGCCATCTAGCCCAGGGGGGCACAATTCCTCATGGAATCAAGTGAAATCAACTTATGGAGAGTCCATCAATGCATAGCTGAAGTTGCACTGAGCCTACTTGTCAACCGGGGGCTTGATTGAGCTGACACATCAACCCATACACTAACACATCGGCCCACAGAGCATCCAGGAGAGTCCACACGTGTGGAGGAGAGAGAGAGGGTGAAATTCCCCATGAAGACCATTGTAGATCAGCTCTGGATCTTATTTGATCCCCTCCTTCAGTCAAGGATTTGTCAGATCCAGTCAATCTGCTCCAGATTTGATTGATTTCAGTCAAATCGGTTGAGTATCCACTGATTTATTGATTTTGGATTTGCTCCATTATTCATCAATTTATTAATTAAAATAATCAATAATTGATTTTTGGGGCTTTCTGACCTGAGTGATGGAAGATCACTCAAAACTTAGGAAAAAGTGGGTCCATGGGTTTACATTGTGCTCTTAGCTTGAAAATGAGCACCTACATGACTGAAACCGATTATTTGTCCCAGTTTTATTACAAAATAAATTTTTCCAATTAAACTATTAAAAAATAGCCTAAGTTTTGGAAAAATTTAATTTAATAAAAAAACACTGAAATTTTTTTTTTTTAAATGAAAAATTGAAAAACACCTAGGGGGACTTAGACATGTTCATATGACTCAAAAAATATGTCTAGCATGCTTATACATTGACACATAGACTCTAATAACCTCAATAGGCCTAAATGCCAAGCCGACCACCCCAACTTTGGAGGTATGGAGTGAACAACTCAGAAATTATCAGTCGTTTGTTCAACAACCAATAATAACCAAGGGAAAAAACACCCTGGGCTGATCGGATTGACAAATGAAGTCTACGATACCGAGTATTTTATAGACACTATCATGCTAGAACATTTATTACAATTTCCCCATGGGGTATGAACATGTGATATAGTACAACAAGCACTTCCCAGAAGTACTTCCAAAGGTCTTGTTGAAGTCCGAACAAGTTAACCCTGTTCGGTTCTGTTGAGGCCTGTAAATTCGCAGGTGGCAACAATAAGGGATTCTCCCCAATCAACATTCCCAACTAGCCCATTGACTGTTTGGAATAGGGAATCCGTCCGGTTTGCGGTCCGGCTACCGTAGGTCAAGAAACAAAACAAAGGCTTTACCGGTTGCGGCCCGGCCCACCAAGTTTTTGTATTTTGACTTTAAGAAATGAGATGCAAGTTCCTAACTAAATGCAAAGCGATCAAGATGTAGGGAGTAGTGACAATGTGATGCGCAGGTTCTTACCTATCATCTTATGCTAGCAAGTATCCAAATCAGATATAAAAGCAACAACTACTATCTTAACTATCCCTAGGAAGCAAGGTTATCATTTTGGGTGAGCAATACATTTTGCACATGCATTATGAAGAATCACAGGTAGCTAATATTTCTCTCAAGACACATGAACACTTCAAGATATTCAAATAACCAGATAGCCGATCATTTTATAACAACATTCATTACTCACAGTGAAATCAATATCCCAAAAACTACTGAAGAACATTTAACCAGAACATAGGTACAAAACATTAAATACTCTTACAGTAAATGAAACACAGCTGAAAACGAAATAGTTCCTCTTCAACATTATTCATTGCGTTGCATTGATACATTCCACTTTTTACTCTCTCCAACAGGCAAAAAATTGCAGTTTCCTTTGCAAAACGAAGTAGTTCCTCTTACAAGCAAACATTTACAAAATTTTCCAGGGGAAAAAGCCCTTTCTTCTTCCCACTTTCAAATATTTAAACTACAACTACTGAGTGCTTCGTTTTCCTCCCCAAACACGTGGTCTTTCAGTTTCTTCAATGCTTCATATTCTGATCTTTTATCAGTATGTGATCATGAAACCCTTGGTAACTGATCCATTTCTGGGATCATGCCTTTACAGCTCTGGACTTCATTCTCCATTTGCCTCGTTTCAGTCATACCTCCACCAAACGGGTTAGTCTTTCTTCTTATCATGGTAGATTGACCGGTCTGCTTAAAACTGCCTGCAGTCAATTTACGAGCATGGTTCAACAACACATATTATCAATTAACCACCATCTTACAAGGAAATGGCCGGGTGCACCACATACAGGCCTAGCAAAATATCCTATGGTCACTGACGGGAAAAAATCAAGTCGGCAGTTAGAAGGAAGTGAGATCAGGGGCCAGGAGGATATGCCAGCCACAACATCGGGTGAGGCTTAAGTTGCAGCCAAGAGAAACGTGGGCGGGATATGCCATAAATCGGACGTCAGACGGTTGATAGCTTCGGAAACCGGAAGACTCTAGGAGCCGCAACGGTGGAGGAGGAAAGCTAGAGGATACGCGGAGTGGACGAGAAAACTTAGTCGAACGTAGGAAAACACTTAGGTCAGGAGCGAAAGAGATCACCCAGCCGCAACGGCGGAGGAGGAGAGGCTACGGGAAAGCGATCAAAGGATAAAATGAAATGGGCGTCGGATGGGTTCAGGCTTCGGATGGAGAAAAGGTCTTGGAGCCGCAATGGCAGAGAGGCTGAGACTTTGCAGCTTCTGATTCAACAGCAAAAAGAGGCTCGACTACAGGAAAACTCAAGGATTTAAACAACATTAACAACCAAAGTCGTTTTCTTCGCAAAGGCTGCCCTGAAGAACAAAATTTTACTTCTTCACGGCTAGAAATCCACGACTTGACCAAAATTGAACATGGCATAAATAAACCTGCTGACATCCAATCTTCAAAGAAAAATGGAAAGAAGATATTCCTGAGAGGCTCAGGCATTTAACGATCCCACCAAGCAAAAATGATGAGGAGGGGCCCAGAATTTAGATAAATTTTGGGGAAACAGTTGCGGTAGCAACAACTGGCAATTTCTTGGTGAACCTAGGTCTCTGGGTGATTATACTTTGAGCAACAGATTGTTTAACCAGAATGCTTCTAATGAATTCTTCCGGCGATATGGATTCCTCGACCGACAGAAGTGTGGATCTTAATCATTGATGATGGTCCATTGGGGAAAAGGAAAATCGAGACCCTCAAGTCTAGATAACTATGCTGAGGCTAGAGTATGAGTTTCATTATTACCTCTTTTTTCAGGAAGCTAACAGTGTGGACACCATGGGGTTATAGCAGACAATAAACAGCAATATTCGTTTGTTCCTCCTTCCCATGCCATTTTAACACTTTTGTGCTTTTGGACTTTTGTCCCTTTCATCTGAGTCCTTCTGTACGCCTTTCTTACTGAATTTTAACTCAGGATCCTCTATCCCATAGTGCCCTTTTGTGTGAGTGGTGTACTTTAAGTTTCATCTCACGGACGGAGAGGATCTTTTGGCAATTTAGTATTTATGATTCAACACTTGCTTTGATTTATGATGCTTTTATAGAAGTTTTGACTCTGTACTTGCCTTTTGGAATTCATCTCTTGGCATGGGATCATTTATATCTAATACACTATTCACCTTGCTTCCGCCCATGGGTCCTTTACTGTCGCTCCTTAGGACATTTTAAATGTGATGTGGAGGAAGCCCCGACATAGTACTCCAGACTCTTCGAATCCAGTTTAATTCATAGGGGTTAAACAGGACTTCAATGCACACAACATTTTATTCGAGAAAATTGTTAGGCTGGAAGAAATCTTTTAGCAATACATAGGCTGACACTCAACGTATTTGCTATTCCCGAAAGACCTTAATATCCTCCAGACGACCGTAAGTTCGTTCCCCTTATTGAAAATCAAAAACTTAAAATTAAATCAAATGAAAGCATGACTCGAAAACAACCACACAGCTTATTTATATACAAGGCAGAAAGAAGAAAGAAACTCAAGAAAAGTAAGGCTTGAGAACCAAACCATTGACTGGTAAGTTCTCCTCCCATCCCTGTAAATCCTGCAGTTTATAAGTAGCAGGGCCAAGTTTGGCTACAATCTGAAAGGGGCCTACCCATAACTGCTGGAATTTGGTATGCTTTCCTTTCTCATCATGGGGGTGGTCCCATTTGAGGACTAAGTCTCCTACTTCAAAGTCTTTTGTCCCAGCTTTATGCTTGTCAAACCATCTCTTAACTGACTCTTGCTATTGTTTAAAACGTTCTTTAGCCTTGGATCTGGCCTCTTCTGCCTTCAGGAGATTATATATTCTTATTTGGAGAACCTCATCATCTGACCCCCTAGACTCTTGAGCTAGTATGGAAGATGGGAGCATGATATTGGGAGGCATGATAGCTTCCTTACCATGCACAAGGGTATAGGGTGACACTCCTATTGCAGACTTGGGGGTGACTCTGTCAGCCCACAGGGCGTTGGGTAAGGCTGAGTGCCAACTTTGCTGGTTTTCTATGACAGTCTTCTTCAGGATTCTAATGAGGTTTTTATTGGAGGATTCAACCAGGCCATTCCCTTGCAGATAGTAGTTAGCAGAATAATGTAATTTTATCCCTTTATCATGAGCAAAGGCAGTCAATTTAATTGATGAAAAGTATTTGGCATTATCAAAAACTACTGAAATTAGAACTCCAAACCTGGTCATGATATGATCTTGTAGGAAACTGATGACTTCGTCCTCATTGATCTTGCGCAATGGGATGGCTTCGACGCAGCGGGTGAAATAATCAGTCGCAGTGAGAATGTACTTGTGCAGCAGGGAAGAATTTGGTTTTATTTCCCCGATAATGTCCAACCCCCATTGTTCAAATGGTTCTGTGATCATAACAGGCTTTAGGGGTGCGGATGCCTTGGGATTTCTTCCACCAGACCTTTGAAAAATATCACATTTCCTGACATGTGCATGTGCATCCTTGAAAAGTGCAGGCCAATAGTAACCGGCTCTAAGGATTTTGTGGGCTGTAGTTTCACCGGAATAATGTCCCCCAGCCGGACCATCATGTAATTCTACCATTACTTTCTTTGCATCTTCCTTTTCTAAACACCTAAGGAGAACCCCGTCATAATTCTTTCTGAATAACACTCCTTCAACAAGATGATAGGAAGCTGATTTGAGACGCAGAGCTCTTCTTTGTTTCGAATTCCAATGTTCTGGTAGTATCCCCGACTGTAAGTAATGCATAAGGTCCCTATACCAGGACTCAGGAGCTGTAAACAGAGGGCATACATCCATTACATGCAATTCGGCTTCCTCTTCCCATGCTTGTCCTTCGTTGTTTCTACTTCTAGTCATCAATTTGCATAGACCTTGACCTTTCACTATAGTAGCCGGTTTGAATTCAAGGTCATATTCTTGAAGGGATGTTACCCAGTTGCCCCTTCTTTCTCCCAACTCTTTCTGAATGAGAAGAGATATTACTGCTGGGTAAGGGACTATTACCTTGGTCCTATTTTTTAATATATATATACTGCGTAAGCCTGCTTATCAATGGCTGGGTAGTTTAATTCATCCCCTTGAAGCCCAGTGCTCATGAAAGAGATTGGGAATTCATCACCCCCGTCCTCCTTTTGTGTAAGCACAACTACCAATGAATCATCGGATGCAAATGCGTACATAATGAAGTCTTTATCAAAGTCTGGAATTTTCAGGGAGGGTGCATGGGAAACATCAGTCTTGATTTTGTTGAAAGCAGTCTTTTCAGTTTCAGTCCACTTAAATTGTGCATTCTGCTTGACCATCTGCTGCAGTGGCTTGACAGTCTGAGCAAAATCAGGCACAAACCTACGCATGAAGTTTATTGTCCCCATGAAGGATTGTATTCCTTTCTAATTATGGGGCATGGAGATTTGTTCAATGTCCTTGATTCTTTCTGGGTCTATAGATATACCTCTCTTTGAAACTATATGCCCTAGTAATTTTCCTTCTGTGACTGCGAATACGCACTTCTTAGGATTGAGGGAAATGCCATACTTTCGACAGCGCTCAAAAATTTGCTTTAGGTGGAATGCGTGCTCCCCTCTTTTCTTTGAAAATATTGTGATATCATTAAGGTAGACCACCACACTTCGTCCAATCAGTCCATGGAAAGCTATGTCCATAGCTCTCTGAAATGTCGCGCCAGCATTAATCATTCCAAAAGGCATTCTTCTATATGTGAAAGTTCCCCATTTAGTTCTGAACATTGTCTTCATTCTATCTTCCTCGGCCACTAACACTTGTTTGTAGCCAAAGAATCCGTCTAACAATGAGAACAATTCAGAACCAGAAACCATCTGTAGCAATTGATCCATGGGAGGCACCGGATAGTTGTCTTTTTCTGAGGCACGGTTTAAGTTCCTGAAGTCCACGCACAGTCTGATTTCTCCCGACTTTTTTCTGACCGGCACCAAATTTGACACCCACTCTGAATGCCGGACTTTAAAAATAATCCTAGCGTCCAGCAATTTTTTCACCTCGCTTTGAATCAGTGGCTCCAATTTGGGGTGCATCTTCCTTAACGGCTGCTGATATGGCTTGACACCTGCTTTAATAGGGATGATATGCTTGATAATGCTGGTGTCGTAGGTTTTCAAATCTGCGTATGTCCAGGCAAAGACATCTCTATACTGCTTGAACAAAATGACAAACCTATCCCTTTCGGTCGGTGAACAGCATTTGCCGATGTTCACAAACTTAGGATCCGTCTTAGTCCCCAAGTTTATCAGTTCAAACTATAGAGTTGAACTGTGTGTCTTCACATTAGAGGGTCTTCTAAACTTTTCGTTCAAGTCAAACATATTTTCTAGCGTTCTGACCCCTTTGGGAATGAAATTGTCATATTTCATCTCAGCCTGATGTTCCTCATCGTCGATAATGGCCCCTTTAAAGGTCTCATCATTGGTCAAGCATTCAATTATTTGTTGATCATCATCAAATACTCACAAATTGGTGATCATGTCGGGTACTGATGGCCTGAAAAGTAATTCAATAGAGCATTTGTTATTAGTGGGAACCAGCCGGGCAGCTGATGTGGCCAAAAGATCAGCGGCCGCGTTTTTCATTCTTAGGATTGAAACAATATTGAATGCACGAAAACATTTAATCAAATCCCATACCTCGCTTTGGTAAGCTTTCAAGTGGGGGGAAACACAATGTATTTGATTTCTTATCTGCTTTACAACTATTTCTGAGTCCCCAAAAACTTTTAAATTACTAACCTTTAGCTCAATCACTTTCTTGAGTCCCTGTAGCAGTGCTACATACTCAGCCGTATTGTTAGTACACTCAAACTCTAATCTACAGGACAGGAAGTGTTTATTTTTTTGTGGATCAATGAGGACGCAGCCGGCCCCTGACCCTTCTAAAGTTTTAGATCCGTCAAAAAATAAAGTCCAAAAAACATTATCTACTGAAAAATAATCTACTTCTACTGCTAAATATACTATTTTACAATCAAAATCATCAGCCTGCGAGAATCGAAGGATTTCAGGCTGGGTGTCAGATGTGTCACTGGCCTCCTCTGCTTGATAGTTCCCTGGTTCCAGTTCAAGAAAGTAGTTTCCCAACACAGGTTCGACTGGTATATTCTTCTCATCCAGTTGGGTAACATTGTAATTCATGTGAGGCTCTCTCAAAACCTTAATCTGATTGGGGCTTCCTTTGTATGGCAACCTCAGGTGTGACCAATCTCAGGCGAAGTATCCATTCAATTTAGCTGACCAATATCTGCTCAGGACCAGGCCATAAGCATCTGGTATATCAGCCACCATGATGTTGATAACTTGGCATACTTTGTCATTTGATGCTAGACAAATTAGAACATCCTCCATTTCACCAATTACCTTAACGTCTGTCCTATCCAATTGCACCACCCTCCACGTGGTTGGCTTAAACTGCCCATTAATTTTCTTACATACTGATACAGGCATGACATTAATTGACGCCCCTGAGTCTACTAGACAATTGTGAACGTTATGATTAAAAATTTCAAATGTCAGGAGGAAGGGTGGCTATTTAGTTTTAGACTTACCTCCAGTGCTAGCTTCTCCGATTTCTTCTTCGTCCATAGGTTGATTGTCAGCGGGCCACTCCTCTTCTGATGTTTCTAGCGCTTTCAACAACTTTTCCTTTTGTTGAGGTACTTTGCACATCTCAAACAGCGGGACATTTGCCTTTATCTTTTTTAAATCTTCAACAATGTCATATTCAATTTGTTGTTTAATGGACTAAGATTTATCAGAACTCGCCCTCTCTTCGTTTGGCTTGGGCAACATTCTGTCCTGCTTGGGATCTTGGTTGGTAATAGTGAATTCCAGAACCTTATTAGCCAAGGATTTATCTTGAAATTTTTTCTTGATGTTTCTTTGCAGCCTTCTGATCTTTGGAAGTAAAAGACTGTCATCACTAATCGTCCCTTGGCTTCTAGTTGTCACGTTAGCTTCCCTGACATCCTTGTGTCCCTGAGTATTTTTATCTTCTGCATTGAGCAAGGAGACAGAATTCCATAATGCCATGGTCTCTTCTTCATGTCCCTTTGTAGAGGTAGAAGCAGCACTTTCTTTCTTTTCATCATCATCTTCTTCCGTTAGTCTCGAATCTAACATATGATTCATAACTAACGTCATTGAATTTATCCATTGCGGACAATTCCTTTCGGAGTGAGGCTACTGGTGAAAGGTGCAGAAATTTTCCATCCCTATCTCTGTCAGGTTCATAGACGCAGTATTGTGAGGAGGAGGTTGGGACTGATTGTTCTCCTCATTTTTCTTATAATAAGGCCTGTAGAACTTCTTTGTTTCCTTCTCTTTTTCCAAGTCTATGATCTTATTAGACATCTTTTACATCATTTTGGCCATATTCTCCAAGTCTGGTGACTTTTCTTCCTTAGGCTTATTGAACAGTAAGGTCTTCTTTCCTGCGCCTCTTTCTCCCGATTGTTCCGGATAGTCTTCGATACTTTCTCTTTCCGCTTCCACCACTTCTACTTCTTCGTAGGTCTCTGTCAAAGTAGGATTGGCCCTACCTTTAGCAAACATGGCCAAATCTGGATCCAAAGCTGAAGTGTAGTACTCAATTAGTACTTTATCTGAAGGCTTGTCTGTTTTGGAAAAAAAAATTAGATATGCTGCAAACCTTTGCGTGAAACTATGTACCTTTTATTTTTTCTCCTTCTTCAAAGCACACAGTCCTTTCATGAGGACTGTGTGAGTCTTTTGAACTGCATACTTACTTCAGAAAATTATCTCGAAAGTATCCCAATCCGGGATAGAATTAGCAGGCAACCCAAAGTACCAAGATGCTGCAGCTCCTTTGAGGGTATGCGGGAATAGTATACACACCACATCTTCATGTTCTCCAGCCCTCAGACCTTCTATTTCCAAGTAGAAACTCTGTAGGTGATCGTCCACTAGGATCTTCTCATTGGGGTCGAATTTAGGCAGTAACTTCTCGAAGGCTTGAGGTAGGTCATGCAAAGGGGGAGTCAGGTTTAGGGGTGACCTGGCTTTCCATGCAGGTGGTGGGTTAGGTGGATTGGGAGGAGGTTGGTTAGCATTAACACCGGCCATGAGTTGAGGTGGAGAGTGCAGAGGGGAACTAACAGGAGTGTGAACAGGAGAAATGTAAGGGGTTTCTGGGCCTTCTTGATTCAAAGGTAGCTCAACTTCTTGCAAAGCAGTCTCTACAAGTTCTTCCCAGTCTCCAACCAACACTGAATCTTCTACTATAGGACGGTATTTCTTCTTGTACTCTCTTCTAGGCAATTCGTGGATAATTGGCAACCCTCCAATCTTCTTCACATAAGCATGGGTATGTCTTCTCAGATCGTTAACAATTTCGTTGTGAACAGGATATATATGTTCTCTATTTTCTTCTTCCAGAATTGGATTATGCGGTCCACTACTTTCTGAACTGTAACCAGTGGAATAATCTCGGTAAAACGGGTTTCCTTGGCCAGCCATGCACTGGTGGCCCTCCTTCTAGCGCCAAAACTGTTGGGGCCTGTAAATTTGTAGGTGGCAACAGTAAGGGATTCTCCCCAATCAACGTTCCCAGCTAGCCCGTTGACTGTTTGGAATAGGGAATCCGTCTGGTTTGCGGTCCGTCTACCGTAGGTCAAGAAACAAAACAAAGGCTTTACCGGTTGTGGCCCGACCCACTAAGTTTTTGTATTTTGACTTTAAGAAATGAGATGCAAGTGCCTAACTAAATGCAGAGTGATCAAGATGCATGGAGCGGTCACAATGTGATGCGCAGGTTCTTACCTCTTGTCTTATGCTCGCAAGCAGCCAAATCACATATAACAGCAACAACTACTATCTTAACTATCCCTAGGGAGCAAGGTTATCATTTTGGGTGAGCAATACATTTTGCGCATGCATTATGAAGAATCACAGGTAGCTGATATTTCTCTCAAGACACATGAACACTTCAATATATTCAAATAACCAGATAGCCGATCATTTTATAACAACATTCATTACTCACAGTGAAATCAATATCCCAGAAACTACTGAAGAACATTCAACAAGAACATAGGTTCATAACATTAAATACTCTTACAGTAAATGAAACATAGCTGAAAATGAAATAGTTCCTCTTCAACATTATTCATTGCATTGCACTGATACATTCCACTTTTTACTCTCTCCAACATGCCAAAAATTGCAGTTTCCTTTGCAAAACGAAGTAGTTCCTCTTACAAGCAAACATTTACAAAATTTTCTAGGGGAACAAGCCCTTTCTTCTTCCCACTTTCAAATATTTAAACTAAAACTACTGAGTGCTTTGTTTTCCTCCCCAGATGCGTGGTCTTTCAGTTTCTTCAACGCTTCATATTCCAATCTTTTATCAGTATGTGATCATGAAACCCTTGGTAACTAATCCGTTTCTGGGATCATGCCTTTATAGCTCCGGACTTCGTTCTCCATTTGCCTCGTTTCAGTCATACCTCTGCCAAATGGGTTAGTCTTTCTTCTTATCGTGGTAGATTGACCGGTCTCCTTGAAACTGCCTGCAGTCAATTTACGAGCATGGTTCAACAATACATATTATCAATTAACCACCATCTTACAAGGAAATGGCCGGGTGCACCACATACGGGCCTGGAAAATTATCCTATGGTCACCGGTGGGAAAAAATCAAGTCGGTAGTTAGAAGGAAGTGAGCTCGGGGGCCAGTAGGATCTGCCAGCCGCAACGCCGGGTGAGGCTTAAGTCGCAGCCAAGCGAAACGCGGGCGGGATATGCCATAAATCGGACATCGGACGGTTGATAGCTTCGAAAACCGGCAGACTCTAGGAGCTGCAACGGCGGAGGATGAAAGCTAGAGGATACGCGGAGCGAACAAGAAAACTTAGTTGGATGTAGGAAAACACTCAGGTCGGGAGCGGAAGAGATCACCCAGCCGCAACGGCGGAGGAGGAGAGGCTACGGGCAAGCGATCGAAGGCTAAAATGAAACGGGCGTCGGATGGGTTCAGACTTCGGACGGAGAAAAGGTCTTGGAGCCGGAACGACGGAGAGGCTGAGACTTTGCAGCTTCCGATTCAACAGCAAAAAGAGGCTTGAATACAGGAAAACTCAAGGATTTAAACAACATTAACAACCAAAGTCATTTTCTTCGCAGAGGCTGCCCTGAAGAACAAAATTTTACTTCTTCACGGCTAGAAATCCATGACTTGACTGAAATTGAACATGGCATAAATAAACCTGCTGACATCCAATCTTCAAAGAAAAATGGAAAGAAGATATGCCCGAGAGGCTCAGGCATTTAACGATCCCACCAAGCAAAAATGATGCGGAGGGGCCAAGAATTTAGATAAATTTGGGGGAAACAGTTCCGGCAGCAACAGGTTCACCAGGATCACTTGATAAAAACCACTAAGTACAACTTAGGTGGTAACATTCTGGCTCCATCTGGGACACATTATCTGACTGATCTTCTGTTCAAAGGAGAGGATGTGAGAACTCTAGAATCTCTGGTTCCCACAAGGAAATTAGAGTTTGTCAGTAGCATGTATATATAAGAAAAAATTAGCCATAAAAAACAAACTAATGTACATAATTAATGTATAATGTGAAAGAAGGAATATTTTACAAAAACTAATATACAAAGAAAAATTTTCAACATGGTACAAGATAACTATAATACAACAATATGATATATACAATTTAGAAATACATGCAGGCCAAGGTTTAGAAATTGGCCCTGAAACCACCGATGCTACTAAAGGCATCAAACCGTCTCGGCGAAAAATAGCTTGAGGAGGAAACCATTCACTGGTAAGCTCAGTCTTTCTCCTTCCAATTCATTTAGATAGAAGGAGTTCGTTCCTGCTATTTCATCGATGATGTACGGTCCCAACCACAGGCTATCGAGCATTCCATGTTTCCTAGGTTTTTCCCGTCGTTTGTCCCAACGTAGAGCCGTGTCACCTACTTGGAAGGAACCTGGCCAGGTAGACTTATCAAAGTCTCTCTTGACCTTGTCTGAATTTTTGATACTATGGTCAAGAGAGCCTCTTCTGCTCTCATCTAGCTCGATCAACTGGTTTATTCTATTCTGGATGGCTTCTTGATCTGAGGTGAATTTCTGGAGGAGCTGATAAACTGGAAGCTTTAGATGGATTGGTAAGGTAACATCAAGGCCATAGACTAGTTTGAAATGGCTCCTCCCTGTTGAACTTTTCTTAGTGATCCTGTTGGCCCATAATGCCAATTTGATTTTACTATCCCAAGCCTTCTTATTGTCACCCACAATTTTTTTGATTATGGTCATTAAGTTCTCGTTACTTGATTCTGCTAGACCATTTCCTTGGGGATAGTAATTAGATGAGTGAGATAGGATAATGCCGTACTTGAAACAGAAAGACGACATCTCGGAAGAAACAAAGCATGGGCCATTATCCGTGATTATTCTAGCTGGCACACCAAATCTTATGATGATTTTATCTTCTAGGAAATCCATGACTTTGGCATCGGTTGCCTTTTTGGTGGGTATCGCCTCTACCCACTTGGTAAAATAATCTGTGGCGGTAAGAATCCAAGAGTAACCATTGCTTGAGTTAACCTTGAACTTACCGATAAAGTCAAGCCCCCATTGCTGAAAAGGGGCTTGGACTACTATTGGATTTAGAGGCAAGGCTTTCATTTGTTGCTTTCCAGTGAATAACTGACACTGGGGACAAACTTTGACAGCCTTGTGCACATATGAAAATAGTTTTGGCCAATAGTATCCTGCTGTTATACACCTGAGTGGCACCTCTCCATCCGAGTGCTGATATCCCTCATGTCGGCACACAAAAGGACACTTATGGATAGAGGTTTTCCCTTAACACTATAGCTTGGATTGTCATGAAATACATTCTACTTTCATCCAGCTAGTTACTTTTCCATTTAGCCATGTTGGGATGTATCCGCGACTCTCATTATTGACAACTCGCGAGTCATTTTCCAATCTCCTTCACAGCAAGTCGCGAATCCTTGTATTCGGGGGTTGCGCTTATACAGAGTCGTGATTCATTCGTGGGTTGCTCTACTACATACCCGCGAATGTATTCCTTAACATGAAAACACAAAATAACACGCTAATGGGAGTTTAGTGAAGTCATTTTACTTAATCTCCCTAACTGCTACAACTTCCCCAACCTTCGAGAACTGCCTTATTTCACCCATATAAATACAGGCCTTGGGGAGGGTTGCAGGGACTTACACTTTGGAGTAAAGTTATGCTGGTGGATTGTTTACATAATTTTTTGGAGTAGTGAAACTCAGAATCATTTGGTGACAGAGGATTCCTTGTCTCAGACATTTGGTTGTACTCTGAACTTTCTCATTATTGATAATAAAGAGATTACTTCTTCCACATGTGTCTCATATATCTTGGTTTGATAATTGTTTATGTTTCAGTATTTCATATTTGAATTATCTAACCTTCTAACATATATATATGAATCATTATATATCTGGAAGATTGTCTCTGAACAAGTGAAAGAGGAGTGAACCTTGAAGACTTTGGAAGTGGAGCAGATCGGAAGAGGACTAGTAAGGATAGAACATCGTTTAACAAGTAAGTTCTTCTAACCCTCCTATTTCCTATTCTGCACTTTAGAATTCAATTGTCTGCAAGTGTTAGAGTATGTTGGTAACCCCCAATATACGATTATTAGGTGCATAATACCTTACAACAGAACTGGCGACTCCGTTGGGGAAGCCTAGACTACTGTAGGTCATTTCTGTTATCCTGACCAGTTTTGCTTGTGAGTCTGCTTGTGGTTTGTTATCCTAGATCTTGCTTACTTCAGCGTTTGAAAGTCTTAGCATTTTTTCTTTTCTTTTGAGAAAATTTTTATACCCATTCACGGGTTGTCCTACTAGACAGTCGCGAGTATAAAGTTGCATTCGCGGGTTGTTATACTGCACAGTCGCGAGTCATTCGCAAGTTGCACTGCTAGACAGTCGCGAGTACTACTGAAGATTTGGATTTTTAAATAAGAGTTTGCTTGTGTCTTTTCTTGTTATATTCCTTGTTTTCTGAGAATACTTTCTTTAAGAATGCTGTAGATTTTGCTTGATTTCCTCAGGTAATCACATCTTAGTGCTTTTTGAAAGCCATTTGAGTCTTTTTACTTGGTTTATTTACTGTTTGCATCCTGAAGCTTTTGGCCTGTTTGGGTTCTTGGTCCAAGTGTCTTAGTCCAGATCAGTGATCAGGGTCTTGGACTCTGTTTTTCCAGTCTGATTTTTGACAGTTGCTGGTTTGCACTTGCCTTTTTTAAGTCTGCAGTGGTTTTGTGTCATTGTTTATTACCCAAGCTAGGGTTCCTAGCCTGCTTCTCTTTCTGGTCTGTAGGTTCTGTCAGCCTGTTTGTTTCAGTTTGTAGTTTGTATACAGTTTGTAAGTTTCAAGTTGACTTAAACATAGTGCATTGTAAATGCATAGTAGTCTCTTTGAGCAATTTTTAAAGTGAAAACAAAACATAGTTAGTCTTTTGCATTGTAATTTTTGCATAAGTAGTGTTTGCTTCATTTTAAAATATATAATCTCAGAAAATTACAAAAACATAGGCTTAGTTTCTCTTATCAGTGCTTTAGTTCATCAATACATATTTGAAAAAATGAAAAGAAGTTTTTTTTATAGTAGTAGTTTGCTTTGAATACACTTTACTTTCATTTATTTCTAGCTGAGTCAAAACACCATATAGTACATCACTTCCACTTCCTCTTGAGTAAGAAACAACCCTTAAAATAAACGCATAAATTAAAATTTATTAGTAAGTTTTTATTTTTAGGGGCCTTTCACCTACTAGCTTAGGCTAGACTTGTGGGCTAGGGAGTGTAAACTTCCCACAAGTTATAAACTCAGACGTAGTGGACCGTTCTTTAGGTAAATCCTTGATTCTATCACTGTATCTGGGAAGCTCCTCTCAAACGGGAGTTAAGCACTAGGCCGCGTGGAGGCTTGGACAGAGGAGATAACCCTCCGAATCCTTGTCAAAGCATAACCCAGGACTTTTACGCATCTGGGGATTCTGTCCTAGACAGAGTTTCGGGATCAGCTACCCTGCCCATGCGTACGAGTTCGGCTTGCGACTGTCCCCCCAAACAGCTGGTATTGTCAAGGTAGCCTTTAGTCTCTTGTCTTTTAGGGTTCATACCTAGGTAAACTGAAAGGTTATTTCTGGTTCACCTTGAGTGAGCTTGGAAGGTAACCCTTGTGGAAATTGCAGGAGGGTGGTGGGTGATTCCTCTGCTTGTGCCTGAGAACCCCTCAAGGACGCCAAGTAATCATTCATCAGCTTTCTTCAGGAAAGAATATCTTTATACCCTGGTTTGATTGCTTGAGACTCTAGGATCTTTTAGTGTATGCTCTGTGGATTTGCTTGTGTTTAGTTGACCTTAGGGTGTGATTATAATTCTGGAGGACCAAATTGTTACAAGGTCAAGAAGGTTGAGAAACCTTCCTCCTCTCACTGCATTGGAGCCTCCACCTTTACCCCAAAGGCGGAGATTAGGCACAGACGGTTCTTTTGAACCAGTAGGAGTAAGTGAGGTTCTTGGTGAACCGGAATTGATAACTAACCATTTTGATTTTGACACAATCGAGATAGAAGAATTGCAGGCTGACGAGTTTGCGAGAAATTTTAACTCTCCCTTGACTGATCTTAACGATCCTGTGATCGTCCAAGTTAGACCTTTTAGTTCACTAGTAGTAGGTGTCCCTTTGAGTAGAGCCATGTCTTCTGTGGAAGAGAGTTCTTCTGTGTTTACCTCAACCCTTCTGTTTGAATGGGTACTACCTCCCCCAGTTGGTGCCCCTAGATCTAGTTTGCCTTCTACCCCTTTGACTCCAGCAAGCCAGGTGGTTCAACCACTGGTTCACTCCAAAATAGGAGGTATTTCTGCTAACACAGTTGCTGGGATCCCCAATATACCTACAATCCCTTCTTCCTTCCCTTACACTACTCAGAGTGGTCCGGTTGGATCCTCGGCTTATGTCCAAGGATTTTCTTGGAATGGGGGGCACATTCCCCCATCCAGTCCATATGTAGGTCCATCTCCTTCATATGTAGTAGTGCAGTTTGGGGGAAACACCTCTTATGGGAAAAGCTTCCATACCCCTATTTCGGTTCCATATTCGAGCTCTCCCTTCTCTTTGTTTAGCGGAGGGATACCTGCTCCAGTCTTTTAGACCCCAGCTTCTATGGGGATGGCCCGAACCACTTACACTGCACCTCCCACCCAAAATATGGTGGCCTATGGATGGAATCCGTTTCAAAGCAACCTTCCCACTTCACAATCGGTGTCAGGGGGAAACCCCACCTTTACCTATGGGAATTCGGGGACTGGACCCTCTAATCCCCAAGCTGGCACACCTAGTGCACCGGTTAGGCCCAAACTCCCTTTTCTGGCAACTTTGAACTTGCCAGACTTATCCAAATTGATGAATGACCCGGTGAGGCATGACCCCTTGTGGCCACCTGTTCCCACCAAACTGCCCTCGGACATCCCTAAGTTCTAAGGTAAGGCTGGTGAAGATCCCGGGGCTCATGCCACCACCTTCCATTTATGGTGTTCTTCCAACTCATTGAATTAAGATTTAGTGAGATTGAGGCTGTTCCAGAGGACCTTGACTGGCACTGCGGCAAAATGGTACATTGAGCTGCCTTCTGCTGCTTTTAGTAGTTTCTGGGACCTAGCTAGTGCTTTCCTTAGTCACTTTCAGCTTCTGGTCTGTTACAATTTCGGAACGGATTTGTTGTCCACTTTCAGACAAAACAAGGCAACCCACATCTCGGATCATATCCAAGAGTGGAGGAGGCGAAAGAGTCTTATCAAAGCTACCATCCCTCCTGAGTTTCTATTAGAGTGGTTCCTTAAGTCATTGTTGCCATACATTTCTAAGGATGTTTCCACATCAGGAGTGACTAGTGAAGAAGAATCCATACTCAAGGCCCAGAAGTTGGACTTGATTTATTCACAGTCTAGGATTCTATATGAAATTATCCCTCAGGCACAAAGGCCTTCGCATGAGGCCGAGAAACCCAAGCCTGGACCCCATGCCAATGGTGTGGTTGGGTCCGTAAACTCTCCCACTGTAGAGTCTTTGACAAAACAACTTCACCAATTGTCTGTCAAACATTCTACAGCGGAGGTAGCAAAGGCTTCCCCCTCCTCCCAAAGTGCAAATGTTTTTGCAAAAACCTCTTCGAAGGGCAATCAGCAGCCCGGCGGGAAGAAGAAGAAAGGTAAAAAGGGAGAGGGAAACCAAAATCAAAACAAGCCAAAGCCCGCAAACAATGCTAATGGGGGCAAAAAGGAAAAGAAGAAAGTCAAGTTCCCTTGTAAGTTGTGCCAAGGGGACCACCTTACTCATCTTTGTCCCTTCATGGAACAAGCTCAGAAGCTGCTCCAAGCTTAACCATCGGCTGTCCTGAAGGATCCCTTTCCCCAAGGGCAGAATTCTGCTTCAGCTTCTACCGTAGCAGGGGGCACTCAAGCTGCCCCTGACCCCAATTATATCAACATGGTTAGATCCTCAACTTTGTTACAAACCAGGAACAAAAACTATGAGAAAGAGACCGATGAGAAGGGTAAAGCTGTAGTTGAATCTTCCAACCCTCTCACTATAGAGAAACCTGCGGAAATAATGCCAAAGATACCTAAAGGTGTCTTTAAGAAGAATTTGCATAACCCAAATGCCCAAGCCTCTTCTAACTACTTTGTGGTTGAAGACTTGGCTCAGAATCCGTGTGCAATGTCAGCTTTGAAGGTGCTACAGAGCTGTCCTGCTCAGCGGGATGCCCTCTTAGCAGCTTTAGGTAGCATGGACTCTTCGAGTCTCTTAGCAAAATTTAATCTCTCTGATGTTAAAATTTGCCTCCCTTACCATGTATCTCTATCGATAGATGTTGTCTATGGTGGTAAGACCATTGGATGAGCAGTTGTTGATGAGGGAGCCTCTACTTGTGTTATGTCCCTGGCCTGTTGGAAAGCTCTTGGATCCCCAGAGCTGGTCCCATCAACCACTTTACTTACTGCTTTTGATGGAAGGTCTTTCCGTCCACATGGTATCCTACCAGCTTTTGAGATTAAGTTGGCTGGAAAAGCAATGTCTGTTGAAGTTGAAGTGATTGATGCTCCATTGGACTAGAATTTACTTCTGGGTAGGAATTGGACTTATGCAATGTCCGCTGTTGCATCTGCTGTCTTTCCTGTCGTGGTTTTTCCACATGAGGGCAAGTTGGTCACTATTGACCAACTTGATTTTACCCAAAAAGGCCGCTTAGAGTCTAAATATTCCACTGTGCCATTGGTTGATCAGGCCAAACCTGCTGCACAGATTTTGGGGGATGGAATGTACGCATCATTGATGGGCACATTCGATATTCCAGCTCCAGTCCTTTATATCGGTTCTACTACTATAGGGAAGTCCATTGATTCAGTGGTCGATAGGACTGATCCTTGGGTCCTCCCAACCCCTCAGGAACCAGAAGTGCCCTTATCTGCAGTGGAAGTGGCATATCAAGCTATTACCCAAACCACTGTGGATCCCATTCCAGATCCTCTTACAGTCTCGGATGATCTGGGAGAAGTCTATATGCCCGCATGGGAAGAAAACTCTTTACATTCCATAGATTGCTTAGACACCGTTTTAGCTTTTGATGAAGCTATTCTGGAAGCTATGTGTTCACATGATAAGATATGTGAGGATCTTCATCACCGATCTTATTTCCTTCCATAGCTAAGCAAGATAGAAAACCAAGAGTTTCACGTGAGACTGTCGGATGATGTTGATACACTTGTCAAACCTTTACCTAGGGAAGGAGTGTTTGCCGAGGGGAATATGGCAAACATTTCCGCCACTATACCGATCAACATCTCTGTAAAACCAGATGTCGTGGAAAATATCTATAAAGGTGCAAACTGCTCTCCGGAGGAGATTGCCATTTATACTGCCCTTTTCAAGAAATTTTGTGATATATTTGCGTGGTCATATGAGGAGGTTCCAGGCATTGATCCATCTATTGTTAAACATGAGATCACAACCTATCCTAATTCCAAACCAGTTCGACAAAAATTACGCCCCGTGAACCCACGTAAAGCGGCAGCTATGAAGGCAGAGGTTGAAAAGCTATTGAAAGCAGGTTTTATATATCCCGTAGCTTTGACTGAATGGGTGTCCGACCCAGTTCCTATTGATAAAAAGAAAGGGACTATTCACGTTTGTACGGACTTTCAAGACCTTAACAAAGCTTGTCCTAAGGACAACTACCCTACACCATTTATTGATCAGATCATAGATGCATGTGCGGGTAGTGAGGTATTCTCGTTTATGGATGGTTTCTCCGGCTACAATCAAATCCAAATCAAATCGGAAGACCAGCATAAAAATGCTTTTATTTTCCCTTGGGGTACATTCGCGTATAGAAAAATGCCCTTTGGATTGAAAAATGCAAGGGAAACCTTTCAACGAGCCATGAACTTTGCTTTTCATGACATAAAAGCCATTGTCGAGCCTTACCTAGATGATCTGCCTGCTCATTCTCGCAAGAGGATCCAGCATCCAGATCATTTACGGTTGATTTTTGAGAGATGCAGATACTATAAAATTCGCTTGAATCCCCACAAGTGTGTTTTCTGCGTCGAATCAGGTAGATTGCTTGGATTCATTGTCTCTAGTAGGGGCATTCAGGTGGATCCTTTAAAAGTCGAGGCCATTGTAAATCTGCCTCCTCCTCGTTCACTTAGGAAACTTCAGATTTTACAAGGAAAGTCTAACTTCCTTCGACATTTTATTATTAATTATTCCAAGATCACAAAAGTTTTCATGCGCCTGTTTAAACAGGACACCGAATTTGTATGGGATGAAACTGCACAACTCGTGTTCGAGGCATTGAAAAAAGCCTTGTTGTCGGCTCCTTTATTACGCACGCCAGATTATTCTAGGGATTTTTTATTATATCTGGCTGCGTCGGAGTCTACCATTGGGATAGTGCTGGTTCAGGAGGATGACAAGCTCATTGAGCATGTTCTCTATTATCTTAGCCGTGCTCTGGTTGGACCTGAGCTTAAGTACTCCCACATCGAGAAGTTATCCTTAGCGGCTATTTATGTTGTACAGAGGTTACGACACTACATCTTACTGAGGACCACTACTGTAGTGGCGGATGTAAACCCTTTCCAATATGTTTTATCCCGACGAATTGTTGGGGGAAAATTCAATAAGTGGATAGTCATTCTCCAAGAGTTTGACTTGGTTTTCCAATCCACTAAATCCAAAAAGTCCTTAGTTTTTTCCGAGCTTATAGCAGAATTCCCTACGGAAGAAGATGTAGTGGTTGAGGATGACTCATTCCTAGATGAGCACATCTTTCTTATATCCACCTCTGATCCTTGGTACGGATATATTCTTATATATCTCTAGACTTTGAAGTATCCTACCGCTTACTCTAGGGAAGACCGACGTAAGTTACGCCTTCATGCTAAAAACTACCTCATTATAGGAGATACATTATATCAACGAGGGGTAGATTCCATCTTGCGTCGCTGCCTTACGCATGAGGAAGCGGAGTGTGTGGGGGTCATTTATCTGGGTTAGCAACGGCCTAGAAGATATTACGTGCTGGGTATTTCTGGCCCACCATCTTTAAAGATTGTGTGGAAGCTGTGAAACGCTGTCATCCATGTCAGCTTTACACCAGAAAAATGTGGTCACATCCTGCTCCCTTGTTTCCCGTTGTCTCGGTAGGCCCATTCATGAAATGGGGGATAGATTATATGACATGCAACCTAGCCTCGGCTGGGGGGAATAAATACATCATTGTCGCTATCGACTATTTCACAAAATGGGCAAAGGCAATGCCTACTTTCAACGACAATGGGGAAACGACAGCTTTCTTCATGTTTAATCAGATTATTGCTAGGTTTGGTATTCCCAAAGTGATTTTCACTGACCATGGCAGTCATTTCCAAAATCACATGATGACAGATCTGACCACCATGCTCGGATTTCGATAAGAACATTCTTCTCCATATTATCCGCAAGCAAATGGTCAGGTTGAGGCTGTAAACAAAACTTTAAAAACTATCCTTAAACGTACTATTGATGCAGCCCACTCAAATTGGCACATCATGTTATATCCTGCTCTTTGGGCTTATCAAACCAATGTCAAGACTGCTACGGGTTTTTCCCCCTTCCAACTCGTTCACGGGGTGGAAGCTATTACGCCGATTGAATGCAAAATCCCATCCTTGCAGATAGCTATTCATGTGTTACCTGACACAACTGATCTTGAGGAATAGTTGCTCCATTTAGAACACCTTAATGAACAATGTAGAGATGCGTTGACAGCAAATCAAGCTCATAATAATAGGGTTAAATCTCAATATGATAAAACGGTCAAACCTAGGGTTTTCTCTGAAGGGGAACTTGTCTTGCTCTGGGACCAAGATAAAGAGCCTATGGGGGCAGGAAAATTCAAGGCTATGTGGTTGGGACCCTATTTTGTGTCTAAATTTTTCAGTAAAGGCACATATGAATTAGTGGATTATGATGGGAATAAGCTGCCCGAGCCTAGAAATGGGCTCTACCTGAAGAAGTACTACGCTTAGGCTTAGCACTTTTTCTTGTATATTAATGTATGTATTTTTATGTACATTAGGTTGTCAGTTTCATTTTTTATACTATCTGTTGGTTGTTGCAGATGTCTTTCGATATGTATATAGGTTTTGCTGATGGAGCCAGCCATCACACTTGTAACCTGGTTTCGGCAACATGGGTTATCTACTCCCCCTCAGGACAGCTTGTTGTCGCAGGTGGCGCTTGTCTAGGTCCTGCTTCAAATAATGTTGTTGAGTATAGGGCTGTAATTGAGCTCCTATGGGATGCTTTGTCATGAGGCATCACCCAGCTTGAAGTCCGTTTGGATTCTCAGTTGGTTGTTTCCCAACTCAATCGATCCTATCAGGTGCGTAATCCTACATTGTTACATCAGTTCATGCAAATTCATTTACTGGAAAGACATTTTGAAGTTATTACTTTCAATCGAATTCCACGAAACCAAAATCATTAACTGATGCATATGCTAATTATATTCTGGACTAGCATCTCACACACATTCTTTAAAATATACAGCAAATACATAAGAAACATTTGTAAATAAGCTGACAACCAAACACAAATATATATATATAT
>LPNX010674511.1:0-10641 GCA_001517045.1 Pseudotsuga menziesii | reverse complement strand
CTGTAGAACTTCCTATGACGAGATAGTACACACTTGATGATGACCAGTGGAGATCCAGATCGAGCTATGATCCAGATCCAGTTATGATGACTCTGAGAGATCCAACAGTGATGATCCAGATCCTATCCAGAGAGATGATCCAGATCGAGTGATGATCCAGATCCTGTCCAGAGAGATGATCCAGATCGAGTGATGATCCAGATCCAGTCCAGTGATGTTGATCCAGATCGAGTAATGATCTAGACCCAGTGATGCCATTTTATGATGATCCAGATCGAGAGATGATCCAGATCCAGATGACTTGAAGACGAAGATGACTTGAAGATGAAGATGACTTGAAGACGAAGATGATCCAGTTGATGCAGAGAAGAAGACCAGTGCTGAAAAATTGTGTCGAAAGAATACCTTCCTAGTTAAGAGGGAGTGTTGATGTATATGTAACTTCGGAATGTATTCTTCTGTGTATTTCATATATTGTAACCCGATGTTTATTCCGAGATGTTTCTATTATGCATTTGAGTCATGTGGTCATGCCCCGATGTTCCGATCGGGAGGATTAATAATGTAAACAATTCATATCAAGTCATTAGGTAAGTCCCCACAGTTTAGGGGCACTTGGGTTATTATACACTATGTAAGGTGTCGGCTCAAGCAATTAATTATCAGGTCAGCCGACATCGTTGAGGGCAATTCAAGGCAACGGAAGAATATAAATAGAGAGTGAGAGTCTCTCTATTTATCACTTGTGACTTAGCTCTCTTGCTCTCTCAAGTGTGGCGCACTTTTGGAGAAGGAAATTCTTGGGCTTGATAGAAGACAGAAGGCTGTTGTTGTGAAGGGAGGTCATCTTACTGTTTTGGGTTCACATCTTGTGGTGATACTATCTTAGAGGAAGTTGAGGGGTTTTCTCCATTTATGGTTTCCCCTCCTAAAATCTTTGTGTCTCTTGTCTCTTGTGATGTGCTTATGTGATTGCTGTGCTTGTTATTCTCTCAGTGAAAAGATCTTATCATAATGCCATCTTAAATGTTGAAAAACTAACAGCGCCATGTAAAATGGCAACCCGTAGAAGCTCAATAATGGCACTGTATTCAACAACATTGTTGGAAGATGGCCATAGACATACACCTCCTGAAGACAGTACCTAAACCATAGGAGTATAAATCACCCAAGCAGCAGAGGCTGAGTGTTGAGTGTGACGGCTTGCACCATCCGCGAATCCTATGTAGGTGGAATATTCCATTGACATCTACCAAAAGAAACGGAAACTAATCATAAACCCAATCACAATAAGAAAAAGACTTAACTATGCAAAGTTGTACAATAATATACAACAAGAAACCTTGGCTAAAGATCATGCATAGTATTTTTTGAGATAGAGCCCATTTCTAGGCTCCGCCAAAGTTGTTCCTTCATAATCCACTAACTCATACACACCCTTCTCTAACACATGCTTGACCACGTAAGGACCACGCCACATAGGATTAAATTTCCCTGCCCCCAAGGGTTATTTCGGTTGATCCCACAAAAGGACCAAGTCTCCTTCACTAAACGCTCTTGTACAGACAAATTTATCGTACTGGACCTTAACGCGACATTTATTGACTTCTAGAGCCACCAAGGCATCCCGACGTTGCTCATCAAGTTGCTCAAGGTGAACCAAACGCTCCTCCAATGGGGAAGTGTCTGGTAAGAGTTCTACAGCTAGTTTCAACAAAGGAATTTCACATTCAACCGTCAATATCGACTCCACTCCATGTACTATTTGGTATGGAGAAAAACCAGTGGCAGTCTTAACAGCAGTTCGATACGCCCACAAAGCAGGATATAACATAATGTGCCAATTATTCTTGCTTTGTGTGATGGTTCATTGGAGAATGGATTTGAGTGATTTATTCACTGCCTCTACCTATCCATTCGCTTGGGGGTAGTAAGAAGATGAATGCTCTTGCTTATACCCTAACTTCGATGCCAACTCTTCCATCATACGGTTCTGAAAGTGCGAGCCATGGTCAGTGACAAGCTCTTTCGGAATCCCGAACCGAGCAATAATTTGGTTGAACACAAAGTGAGCGGCTATCTCACCGTCGGATTTTACTGTAGGCATAGCCTCAGCCCATTTCATGAAATAATCCACAGCCACTATAATGTGATGGTGCCCCCCAGCCGAAGCTGGGTTGCAATCCATAAAATTGAGCCCCCACTTAGTGAAGGGACTGGCGGTGATAATGGGATGTAACGATGTAGGTTTTGAGCGCATATTACGTGCGAACACCTGGCAAGGGTGGCACCTCTTGACCGCATCAACACAATCCTTAAAGATCGACGGCCAGAAATAACCCGCTCTTAAAATATTTTGAGTTGTAGAAATCCCAGATAAATGACCACCACATGCCCCTCCGTGGAAATCATTCAGCACTACCTCAGCCTCCTCATGACTTAAACAACGTCATAAAATGGAATCTACTCCATGGCGGTACAAAGTATTGTCCACTATGAGGTAGTTCTTAGAGATGTGACGTAATCATTGTCGTTCATCTCACGAGAGGTGAGTAGGGGTCTTTAGTGTTTGTAAATATATTATGATATCCCCATACCATGGGTCTAACATTGAGATTAAGAAGATGTGTTCATCGACAAACATATCTTCACAAACCAACTCCTCAGCCTCGCTCGGGAAATCTGATATGAGCTCTACAAAAATTAAAGACTTCTTCGATTTTGCCGAGACAAACTCGAGATCGAATTCTTGCAGAATGAAAATCCATTTATTATACTTTCCCCCAATCATCCTTCAGGTGAGGACAAATTGAAATGGATTGACATGGGCCATAACCAAGGTCTGGCGAAGGAGAATATAATGTCTCAACCACTGAACCGCATGTACGATAGCTAAAGCAAGCTTCTCGACATGAGAATACCGAATCTCTACGTCAATAAGGTTTCAGCTTCGATAATATATGACATGCTCTTGGAGCTCCTCATCCTCTTGAACCAAAACCATACCAATCATCTCTAAGGACGCGACAACATATAATAGAAAATCGTGGCTATAATCCAGAGGAATAATTAGCGGGGCCGATGCTAGGGCTTGCTTGAGTGCATCGAAGGACTCCTGGGCTCACTCATCCCAATAAAATGGGGTGTCCTTCTTCAAGAGACGCATGAATCCTCTAGTCAAATTGGCAAAGTTGACAACAAATCTTCGTAAGAATTTTTCCATGCCTTGCAAATACTGAAGATGACGAATATTCTTCAGGGGAGACAACTAAAGTATTGCCTCAACCTTCAAAGGGTCGACTCTTATACCCTCTTTAGAAACAATGAATCCGAACAAATGCCCTGATTTCACACAAAAGATGCACTTATGAGGATTTATTCTAACCGAATAGTGCCGGCATCTTTCGAATACCAATCGCAAGTGATACGGATGACGCATTCTCATGCGAGAATGAGCAGCGAGGTCATCCAAAAATACCTCGATAATTGACTTGAGATTGTGAAAAATCAAGGTCATTGCCCACTGAAATGTAGCTCAGGCGTTTTTAAGGCCGAAAGGCATTTTCTGATATGCAAATGTTCCCCAAGGACAAATAAATGCAGTCTTATGTTGGTCATCAGGTTTAATCTGTATTTGATTATACCCAAAAAGGTCGTCCATAAAGGAGAACACCTTGCTACCCACACACTCATCCAAAATATGATCTATAAACGGTGTGGGGAAGTTGTCCTTAGGACAGGAACGATTCAAATCGTGGAAATTAGTGCATATGCGGATTGTTCCCTGCTTCTTATCCACTAGAACGGGGTTGGAAACCCACTCTGTCAAGGGAACGGGATAGATGAAACCGGCTTTCAACAGCTTCTCTATCTCTGCCTTAATGGTAGGTGCCTTCCTAGGATTCACTGGCCGTAAACATTGTCAAACAGGCTTAGCATTGGGGTAAGTCTTAATCTCGTGCTCGACAATACGAGGGTCAATACCTGGCATCTCATCGTAAGACCAAGCAAAAATATCACGAAATTCCTTAAATAGCTCGATATATTCTAGAATATTAGCATGGGAACATTTCGCCCCAATATAGACATTCTCTATCGTGCCAGGATTGCGAGAGATGTTGATAGGAATCATTGAAGATATGTTCGCCATGTTTCCATCAGCCATCGGACCAGGAGAGCTTAATGGAACCACAAGACTACCAACTCTCTGACTAAGAACCGCCCTAAAATCCTCACACTCTAAATGGTCAAGCTCTGGAAGAAAGTATGATCTATGATGAAGTTCCTCCCACGGTGGCTCAACTCCCGACATAGCCTCCATAATTGCTTCATCCAAAGGGAAAACCGTATCAAGGTAGTCATGCACGTGAGAAGACTGTACTACCCATGCCAGCAGCACATAAGGGTCCTCCTCCTCTGTTCGTGAAGAGGAAGGACTAGGATCTGCAGTAGACTCGATATTAGCTTGATAAGCTATCATGGCTGCAGGCAATGACACATTCGTCTCGACGAGCTCACTCGAAGTACTCGGTGTAGGAAGAATCCAAGGATCTTCCATATGACTCGTGCGAAAAGACACCGATCTCGTAGATGTCGAAGCCTCATCAAAACTAGATCCTATCATGAGGATCGGTGCAGGACAACTAAATCTTCCCATGAGGGATGGGTACATGCCTACACCCACACTCCCAGTTGCCGGCTGAGAATGTTGAATGATCAGGATCGAAGCTCCCGAAGATGCGGTAACAGATGGATTCTTGAATGTCATTTGATCAATCGTTACAATATTCCTGTTATGTGGAAAGCATACAATGCGGAACAAGGAAGAAGCAACGGCTTGCATATTGTACATCCAGTTCCTACCAAGCAAGAGATTGTAGTCCAGGGGCACATCAACCACCTCGACCTCTATCGCAATGGTCTTCCCCCCCAAATGGACTTTAAGGGAAGGAAGGATGTCGTGCGGCCTAAAATATCTCCCATCGAACGCAGTTAACATAGTCGCTGATTTAGACAACTCAGGAGAACCCAGACCCTTCCAACAGGACAAAGACATCACAGAAGCAGCAGTGCCCTCGTCAATCATAGTGCGTTTGACGGTCATATTAATACATTCTACGTGAACCAAAAGAGACACATAGTAGGGCAAGCAAGGCTGAATTGCTGCGGTTTCAAATTTGATCACAGAGGAAGAATCATCATCGTTCACACCAAGGGCAGAAAGCAACGCCTTCCTTTGCGAAGGACAACTCTGAAGCACTTCCAATGCAGACATCGCACAAGGAGTGTGGCCCAAATCCTCGACAATTGAATAATTCTAGGCGGCTTGGGCATTTGGATTATGCCCTGAACGCTTAAGGACTCCCTCAGGAATGCAAGGTGCAGCCTCAGGTTTATCCATAGGTTTCTCAATGCGCAAAGGGGACCCTGGTGGATCAGGCTCTTTGCCTAGGCTAGGTTGTGACGAACCATAATCTTTTGCACAGGTCACAACTTTCGCAGCACGGACCATGTTAATGCACCCACGACCACTAGTCTTCGGCCGATCTTGATCATAATCAGACTGGTCATGGGACTTTGAGTTCATATTTTGATTATACGGTAAAGGGTTAGTTAACACAGTTGGGCCCTGTGCCAAGAATCTCGAAGCTTCCTCAATACGAGGGCACAAGTAAGTGAGGTGATCATCCTTACACAACTTGCAAGGGAACTTAACCTTACGTTTAGCTTGCTTGTCCCCCCCAGTATTTCGACCGTTCTTGTCATTATTGTTAACATTCTCATTCTTATTCCCAACCTTTTCATTATTTTTACCTTTTTTTCTATTTCGTCCGGGCTGATGGTTACCCTTCTGGTCCGACGATTGCACAGAGAGTACACTCGTCATTTGGGCGGGTTGAGACGAAGCCGTAGCTTGTCTCGAAGTAGATTGGTTGATTGAAAATTGACTAACTTGTTTTGCAACCGAATTCGTAGGTTTCGCACTTGCACAACCCACAATGCCATCGGCATGTGGTCCAGGTTTGACTTTGGGATCGAAACTGGAACGAGGAGCATTGGGAATAATCTCATACAACAAACTAGACTGAGCAAAAATCAAGTCCATTTCATGTGCCCTAAAAATCACTTGTTCCTCATTTTTCACTCTAGATGTCGAAACATCATTCACTATATACGGCAATAACGACTTGAGGAACCCCTCGAGGAGGAATTCCAGTGGTATAAAAGATTTAATTAACTTCTTCTGTCTACGCCACTCTTGAATATGATCAGAAATATGTGTGGCTTTATCTTGCCAAAATGTCGACAAGAGTTCAGTACCAACGTCATAACGCACTAGTAGCTGGAAGTGATTAAGAAAAATCATCGCAAGGTTGTCGAACAAAGCGAAAGCACCCCTAGGTAACTCTATATACCATTTCGCAGCAGGCCCTATGAGGGTGCGTTGAAATAGTCTCAAACAGACTGAGTCCTGATGTAAGGAATTTTAAGAGCACCATAGGTGAAACGTAGTAACATGTTCGCTCGGATCCTCTCCCAGTTTGCCCTTGAACTTAGGTATGTTCGAAGGAAGTTTGGTAGGGACAGCCGGCCAAGTCGGGTCATGAGCCACAGGATCGTTCGTCGGTCTCGATAAGTCAGGAAGATTAAGCGTTGTGAGGAAAGGGATCCTAGGATGATGAGTTTGATGGAGCGCTCCCTGATTCATATAGGGTTGATTACCACCATGGCCTTGGCCATAGTGTCCTCCTCCCGTATGACCCGTATAGGGTGGCGTGGAAGCACCATAGTGCAGTGGACCTTGACTAGTAGGAGCTACAAAGCCATAATTAGGAGAGTAAGCAAGTTGTTGATACCCGCCTCCATAAGGTGAAGAACCCTGTCTATACTGCGTCCCATAATAGGGTCCATAGGTCATCGCGTGCGATGCCCCATGAAACACTCCGTAGGTAGGAATATACACTCCGGATGTAGGGATATATGCCCCGAAAGTAGTAACATGACCTCTAGAAGTATGAACATAGCCTCCTGAAGCAACGAGTGGTATGTAAACTTGAGACACAATCGGTCTAGTAACTGCAGTACGGACCTGACTCGTAGCCATGTGCCGACTCGAAGGACCACGTGAATAAGGTGGAGGATGTACATTTGAAGAACTAGGGACCGAGGATGAAGGAATCTGAGTAATGATGCACGTGCTATGTTGCACAAGTTTCTGGAACGCGGGTACGTCGGGTACACTGACACGAGTATCCAATACGGCTAGAATCTTTGCCCAAATTTGTAGGAAACGTAGGGTTGGGAGCGGCAATAATATATATTAATTTTTTTAAAATATATTTAAAAAAATAAAGTTAAAAAATACATAATTGATTAATTTCATAGCTTCAACTATTTTATCCTCTTAATCCTCAAGTAGTGTCATGAAATTCATTCTTTTTAAATTTGCTCACTCCTTTAGGTCCACATTATACAAATCTCACTGTAATCTCACATTGCTCCTAAGAGCTCTTAGTATTTGGGTACCTCTGCATTTTTTTTTATGGTAACTACTACTTACTTCTAATTTGAATGAACTTGATTGTTTTAAGTTCAACTAACAAACTTTCAAATCTTTTGGTATCTTGAATTTGATATGGTTTATGATCCTAAATTGCTATATTAGTCAGTATGAATAACATAAGCTAGCTATAATCATTTGAGATATGAATTAAAGTAGTTCAATATCTTAGTATTGTAAAAAAATCATGTATATTCACTTAAGTACACTTGCAACATATTTTGAGTGTGAATGGATTTAAACATTTAAGAAGTGTGGGCCCTCTTTATTTATATAACCTTGAAAATAAAGAAACTGGCATTATTGATAGATTCAATTGAAATTTTTGTTATTGGTGATTTCTTGACACAGTAAACTTCAATAATTCAATTGATTTTCAACACTTTTCTTATGATTTTGGCCTCCGCATGGTCGGGAGCTTGTAGAAGCTCCCTGTCTATTTGGGAGCTTCTGAAAGCTCCCAAACAGACAGGGGAGCTTCTACAAGCTCCCAATAAAAAGGGAGCGACAAAAGCAAGTTCCCCAAAAGCTCCCGAAAATCTCCCAAGTTCCCAAGGAAGCTCCCATCAAAAAGGGGACGTTTCGTACCAGCTCCCAAACTCCCAGGAGCGGGGAAACGTTGGGTACGGGTTACCAAAATCCCGGGAGCAGTATCCATGCAACTATGTGTACGTGCTACCGCCTATCGTCACTCATCTCATATCTGGTATCCTAATTGGATCACTAACCCTAGACCTAGGAGGGATATATGATGTAGCTTCCACCACTGGTGTTAACACCTGTATTTTACAAAAAATATGCAAGACCAATGGGAGGTGAGATTGTGTTGATTAAATACTTTGGGCTAAGGATATAGTACAAAGGGGGCTTGATAATCTAAAGAGCAGCTGAGTCGGAAAAGATCCTGAACCATGGTCAAAAGGAGAAGCAAATCAATGGTTTATACCCTTTCTGCCATCCATAACATACGAGCAAGATAGGGGAATTTCGGGCCTCTAACAGCCTACACACATCAAAGGTTTTAACATTGCTCAGAGCTGATCTACGGCCCATGTCAAATTCGCTGGCTGAAAGTGCAAGGTGGATAAGGAAATGAAGGGCCAGCGGAATCGCCTATAATCCTCCTGATCCTACGGACGAGGATTGAAGACAGCATTGATCGACGGGCGTGTTGGTTTCCGGAAAGGTAACGTGCACGCGCGATAACCTTTAGACCACCCAGCAAAAATGGATACGTGCTGCTCGATCCGACGGTTGGAGATCGCAGGATGGTGGATCGACGACGGAAAATGATTCTGGAATGGAGACTTGCGCACCCGATAAACCCCCAGCACCCGGCGGAATATGGTACGTGACGCAAGATCGGACAGTTGTTGAACGCCTGGCATCCCATCGACGACCGAGAAGAATTCCGGAGGAAGAACTAGCGTAGAGGATAATTCCGGATTACCCGGCGGAATCTGGTACGCGGCACTTGATCTGACGGTGTAGTAGTGACGGCGGATCACATCAACGGGCGAGGGTGATTCCGCTAAGCAAAGTTGCTCGGTGGATTAAGATGGAAGGGCCCAGCGGAATCGGTAGACGAAGAACGATCCGACGGCCCACCCGCGAAGGCAAAACAGATCGACGACTGCAGATGACTCTGGGGCCCAAAGTTGCACGACGGTTAAAGCAAGGAGGCTCGGCGGAAAAGGGACATGTGGCATGTGATCCAAGGGCCAGGAATTCACACAGAAGAGATCGATGGTCAGAAATGAACCCGGAAAAGAAATATGCGCGAGGGTTAGAGAAAAGTAGTGGTTGCGGAAATAAATGCCTCCCACGTGTCAAATCAGGGTGGTCCTATAAAGGCGAAATTGACATCTTCTGTGATTATTTTATTTCTCGGGACCCGGCGAAAAGGACCTGTCGATTTGGGCGCTTCCAGTTGTCAAGTACCAAGGCGCATTCCGAGCACACGCCTTCACAGTGAGCCAGGTAGGACCTCAAATCCTGTAACTTCTGTGCCCCATTCATAGTATAAATTGAGAAATGGACCAACAGAGTGAAGCTTCTATGTCTAGTCGGGTCCCGGACGAAAGAGAAGAGTTCCTGGTAGACAGACACAGAGGTGTCTATGACCCTTTCCTATCTACAGGAAGTGTGGCTGCTAGTAACGATAGATTGTGGTCCTGTTTTTTACAGGGAAATGATGTTTTAAATGTATGTAAGTCCTTTTTATATTTTTTCACCCTGGAAAAAACCCTCCGTTTCCCTGAATTTGCCGAATGGTGCACGGCGAATTACTCCCCCTCTCAGAGGGTCATAGTGAGTCAGTCTGCGTCTAGGATTTTATGTAAAATTGATGCTGCAGTATTTAGAGAAAATCTTAATCTCCCGAGGATTATCCCGGAAACCGTGAGTCCGTGAATGAATCCATCCTTGCTGAGTTTTTCCAAAGTTGCCCAATTGATGCTCGCTCTCGATTCCTGTCAAGTATCCTGAAGGAAGGACAGTCCCTGGAAAACCTCTCCTTACCTTACCCCTTGCATGTTTTCAGAGCTGAGGTACAGTTAGTGATGTCTTTGGTCTGTCAGGTGTTGGGCCTAGATGACGATTGTCATATAGGTCATGTTATCCTTGGTTTCCTGCTAAAAGTCAATTCTTTGAGTCCCGAGTCCCAGTCAGCCCCTGTACTTAATTTAGACGAGTATCTAGCAGAGGCAATCCACCTCCAGCTGACTGAGTTTCCCAAAGTCCAGTTTTTCAGATTCCAAACACATTTGCTTCATATGTTAATATGCTCCAATGTTACCGAATTGAGGTTCTTGAGTACTCTATCCTCTTCTGATTTGCCAACGCAAATCCACCTGACCGAATTCGCCAATTCGGTCATGTCCGAAGTATACAGGTTGTTGTTCGATGGAGAATTGCCCAGGGTTTTCGACGAGATGAAATATTTGATGCAGTCTTCACCCGAAGGAAGGGTGGGAGACTGATTCTTGTACAAAGATTTCACGGTTTTGAGAGTGTACGGTTATACTGGTCAGCCCTACAGGTTGCCTTCCTTTCTAACTCCAAGAATTTTTGCGTTGGAG
>LPNX010674502.1:180760-237504 GCA_001517045.1 Pseudotsuga menziesii | reverse complement strand
AATTGGATAGTATATTGTCCAGTTCCGTATCTAAGCACAGATTCCACTTGGACAACAAACATCCTAGCTCTATGAGGCTGTGGATCTAAACTCACTATGTACAAAGTATTGCTCAACAACTATGATCAAGCTGCCAGTCTTCCATTTGGAAATTCTTTCTCTTAACCTTGGATATTAGGAGAGACTAAACTCTTCGATTCAGGGATCCTCCTAGTATTGAATAATTTGGGCCCACAACTCCCAATATTCTCTCATACACAGAATCATACAAAATCATAAAAAACAATTTGACATTCTCTGATACACAGAAACAAACAGAAGCATAAAAATAATCAACATAAACTTGAACACTTCCACATATTTCATTTCCTTGTCAGTGAGCATTGTTTTAATTTTGGTTGATGGATATTTGTGCATTGAAGTTTGTTTATTATTATTCTTTTTGGAGAACATGTTTTGAACGCCTATTATTCTACTTCAAAATTTGTAACTATAAACTGCTACTTAGGCTTTGAGTTGCAGATAATTGCAAATAACCTAGAAATAGGTGGTGTGATTGATTCTTTCATTGTGAATACTTCAATTTCCATCTCATAAGGCACTAGTTTTAATGCAATCTTTTGAATACATAGTTTTGGTATCATTTTTCAAATAACTCCACACTTCTTATAGTATAGAAATGTATAAATGCAATTCTTTATATGCGGCATGGTAGTTAGGAATCTCCTCAAGTTGTTTTTACCATTTGTAGGGAGAAGATCCTTTTGGTTTCATGTATGCCTCACAGTAACATATTTAATATATTTTTTCTTTTAGTAACTAGGAGAATCAACAATTGGGGTGAGGTTTGTTGGTCACGCCCATGGGGCATGGGTAAACCAGGGTGACTTGAACTTGTGGCCTCTATTTATGACATGTTCTTCATATCAAGCAAATTGTCACTTGAACTACATCCCTGTGGAAGTTAACATTCTAACTTATTTTCTATATTTTCTCAAGGTTTTTTTTTATATATATTTATAATTAAATCAAAATAATTGTTCATCATAAAGCCATAGTAAAAAAATGCTTACCAAATATCTTCATTTTGTATTGGATATAATATTTTGAATATAAAATCACATGAGATATTTTTATACCTTAGTAATACTTGTACCTACTTATTTTGAATAACATTTATGTTTTTTTAAGTGAAATTTGAATACAACATTTAAAATTGAAAGAATTTATTTTGATTAACATTTATGTTTGTTTTTTTTTCAAATTAAATTAAATACAACATTTAGAATGCGGTTTCGTTCCATCCGAATATGCACATTTAATCAAGTGGTTATTTCATATTTAAAACTACAACCCAAAGCTTAGAAGGTAAAAATTAGTAAAATGGAATTTGTGTTTTTTACTTCATTTACGATATTAAAATTGTGTTTAATAGATAATTATATTTATTACATTGGTAACAAGTAATCTATTTTAAAACTTTAAATATTGCCACACATATTTTTTAAAGAGAGTTTTCCCATTAGTAATTCACTTTTCCTTTTTAAGTGACTATGTTTACATGACTTTAAATGGATAATGGTTCATATATTGGAGATGGAAATGAAATTTTATAGTTGTAATTCACTTTCTTTCATTTTAAGTGACCAAGTCTACATGACTTTACATTGATAATGGTTCATATACTGGAAATGAAAGTTTATAGTTTTATAATTCCATTGCTTTATTCAACAGTCCCATTACTTTAGACAAATTCTATGAACAAACCCTTCTCAAGATGCGTTATTTTTGCATTATAATGATGTGATCATATTAAACACGACTTGAGATCCGGTTCAAAACATTTTTATTAAAGAATGAATGAAGGGGAATTAATACATTAATATGCTGACAACTAATTGAATATCCCACTTCATCTATATAAAATTAGCAATAGGTTTTTTGGATTTTTTTTTGTCTTTGACAATTGTCTTAATTGTGAGGATATATTATATCAAAAACAAGTGCTATGTAGTAGCTAGTCCCTACCGTTTAGTTTAGGGATAACTAAATTGTATTTCAAAATAATGAAGACAATATAATATGGATAGCATAATTACATAGTGAGTGTCATTTAGTTTACACACTGAGTGTCATTTAGTCTAGATATAATGAAATTGCAAGTAAATTTCAAAAGAGTAAAAATAATATAATATGGATAATATGAATAGCCTAATTGCATTTCAACAAAATATACAACATATAATATGAAACAATCAATGATTCAAATTAATCAACAAAATCTAAAACTTTGCAATAAATATTTCATTGTTTAAAAACTATTACATAATGTCATTTTAACAATTTTGATCTATTAAAATACCATGCATCATATTTTCATGAATTGTAATTTTTTGAATTGATGCTCAAACTTCTCATTTACTTGCTGCAAATTATCTTAATATAATAAGAATACTAAGCACATGTAATAACAACCATTAATTACTAGCATTAACCATTAGTTATGCGCAATAGAATTACTTACCTTAATAACATAGGTAATAACTAGTGAGATTGAACCATGATTGCACATATCCTATAAAAGTCATAATGCTATGTATTGATATAACTAATTAAGTGCTCTACGCATTTTTTTTCACATGGTTTCTATGCATTGGTAATCATAGTAAGAGTATATTATAGGAGTTATTTGGTCAAGTATTTTTGTAAAAAAAAGAGCTATAGGGTTCAGACTGATGGCGCCTGTGGGTTTCTGTCTCCTCCTGCTTTTCCTTGCTGCTACATCCTCCTTCCTCTTTTTGCCATGGCACACCTCGCTCTACTGTGCTTCTGGGTACTCACTAATATTGCTGAGCTTTTCCTTTCAGTGGTTTTTATAGACATTATGCCTGTGGGTAGTCTCTGCTTTTTGGTGTGGCGGTTTCCTTGGTTTCTTGCTCTTCTCCTTTGCTCGGCTTTTTCTTGCAGGGTTTTATTTTCTGTTCTGTTCTTCAGCCGGGGTTTTTGCAAAGGTTTGTGGTTACGGAGCTCTGCGGCCTGGCTTGGAGTCCCTCCCCTTCATTGGGGGACTAATACCAACCAAGCATTATCTAAAAAGTGGGAAGGGCATCGCTCCTGTCGCGGCTCTCTTTTGTAATGTGTTTTTTGACGTCCTGCCCACCACCTTTGCATGTTTTTCACTGCTCCGGTTTTTTAGGGTTTTGTGTTGAATTTGTGACCCCTCTCATGTTCCTTGTCTGTAGCTCCTTTCTCCTTGGTCATCCTTCTTGTCACCTATCTTTTGGTTGCGCTGGCCGTTGACATTAGCCTCATAGGCACTTTCTGTCAAGGGTTTTTTTTTCCGTAGTCTGCCCACCCATCATCGAGCTCGGACTTTCTGTACCACCCAGTTTGTTTTTGCCTGTGGATTTTTCTTTTTCTTTCCTTGGACTTTGCTTTCTGCCTTCCTTTCTTCTAGAGGTTGACTTTTACCTCTTGGTTTATCAGCTAGGATTTCCCGTCCTTGGAGTGGGAGCCCCTTTTGGGCAGCATATTGGGCTCATCCTTCTTGTACTATTCACTGATTTATATGGAATGGCGGACTCTGGGGTTTCGATGCACCATCGCGGGAAACACAAATCTAAACGTATCAAGGCCTCTGCTGAACGGTTTCGATATGTTCTAGGGCATGATATTTTCCTTGATAGAGTCTCTACTTTGTGTTCCCGCGCATTGATTGGGCGTCTAGAGTATTGCAAAATGGATAAGCTATCTTGGGTTTCATGGGCAAACTAGAACTGGAAGCCATTATTCATCTACATTCCGACTATCAGTCTTCTCTCCAGAGGGTGGATTGTCTTCGTATTCCTCGATCCAGAACACTGCACCAGGGTTTTGGATTGTATGTGGCGTGTTGGTAAAGGGTCATTGGTGCTCGGCCGTTGGCATACTAATTTCGACCCCCTTAAAGAAAAAGTCAACAAGCGACACCTTTGGGTCCTCTTGCCGCAGCTCCCCTTTCCTCTGTGGAGCAAACCCATCTTGGAGGGAATTGGCAACACCATTGGTCGCTTTGTCTCTGTCAAAGATGACTTTCTGCATGTTTATGACAAACGGATTGCGCGGATCCTGGTGGAGATGGAAATCTCACGTGGCTTGCCTGCGGAGGTTGAACTCATGTGTGGTGAGCGGCTGCTGATTCAGAGACTTGATTATCTCCACGTGCCATTTCGTTGCAGCATCTGTCGCTCTATTGGCCACCTCAGGCACTCTTGCCCTCAGAGGATCTCTGTTGATGATCCATCGGACACCAGCATGTACAGGTCGCCCTCACCTTTACTTCGTCACTAGGCTTCTTGTCACTAGCATTCAGGTACAGTTTTTGACTCCTCTCCCCCCGTTGAAAATGTTCCTGAATCTTTTTTTGAGGCAGTTGACAGCCTGATCTTATCCCATAAAAAGGTTCAAGACCCTCTGTCTCCCGATGAAATAGCTCAAGACCCCTCTTCTCTGGACACTCCTATGATTAATCCTGTTGCTTCATCGGGCTCCCCTGCCACCCTGGTTGAGAGCAACCCTTCGTGTGCTCTGGCTCTCGACTCATTGGTGGACTTTCCACCCCTCTCTGCTCGTCCTCCTCCTTCGGACCCTCCTCCCACCATCTCCCCACTGATGGGCCCACCTTCGACTACCCCCTTATCATTGGATCCACCTCCTCACTCAGACCATTCACATCATAGCCCCACTTCCTCCCCATCATTTTCAGATCCTGCCCTCAAAAAATCTCTTTCCATCTTTACAGCCACAACCCCTCAATCCTCTTCCACCCTTCCACTTAATTCCATCAGATTTGCCAACGTTACTATCAGGAAACCAAAGGGTAAAAGGGAGCCACGTGTCTCTTCTCCGGTCTCTCCTCCGTATATTCCGCTTTTTGTTCGATTAAAGGAAGCTGATAATGGTCATCCTTCTCGGGGTCTTAGAGCGAGCTCCCCCCCACTGGACATGTCTTAATGATCATTCTATCCCTCAATGTCCGAGGCCTTGGAGGCAGGCCCAAAACTCTTGGTCTCCGTTCTCTCATCAATGCCCTTCATCTGGATCTCATTCTCCTAAAGGAAACTATGTGCAGCGATCTTCCGGCTCTCTTGTCTTTCTCGAAAATCTTGTCATCTTGGGAATACTGTGCTATTAGTGCCCGGGGTCTTTCGGGAGGGCTCCTCTCTGCCTGGAATCCTCTTAATGTCAAATGCAGAGCTTACCATACCTTTGCTGGCATCTTACTTCATGCTCACTTCCATGGTCTTCCCAATCCTATACATGTTTTGAATGTCTACGGTCCCTATAAGGATAGAATTATATTCTAGGACAAAACCCTCCGTGGCGGTCTTCTCAATCTCCCTCATCTTGTTTTGGTTGGTGACCTCAATCTCACCCTACACTCCTTGGAGATCTGGGGCTGTAAGGCTTCTTTGGACTAGCAATCTGATCTCTTTCATACCCTCTTCGGTTCTGTTGGCCTCATTGATGTTGCCCCTCCCTCGATCGGTCCAACATGGAGCAATGGCCGGTCTGGTGAGGATGGTATCTGCAAACGCCTTGACAGGTTTCTTATCTCTAATGACCTTCTACCCTATCTCGGGGCCTACAAGACTTGGACTCACTGCTCCCTCTTATCCGACCATTTTCCTATTCTCTTTGAGTGGAATCCTCCAAAAGGTCCCTTTAATTATCCATTTAAGTTCAACAGATCGTGGCTGGAAAATCCTGATTTTATTGATTCGTTTCATCATTGGTGGTCTATCAACTCAGATTTGAATCATTCTTCTGGTATTGAGGATCTCTGCTTGACTCTTAGGAACCTCAAATCTGACACTAAGTCCTGGATCAAGGATAAATCTGCTAGTCTTGTAAAGGTCACCTACCATTTGGATCGAACCATTGAGTCTATCCTTTCCATTGGCATCCTATCAAAGGATCAAAAGGCACATCTTTCCCATCTTAGTGCTGAAAGATTAAGCATCCTGGACCATTATCAGCTCACATGGCAACTCAAGAGCAGACTCAAGTGGGCTCTTCAGGGGGACTCTAACACTAAATCTTTCCATACTATTGCATCTGGCAGAAGGACCCAAAACATGATCTGGTCACTGGAAGATGGTGAGAGTAATGTCATTGAGGAAGACGGTCCTTTAAAGGATCTTGGTAAATATTTTTTCGAGAATATCTTTCAGGATGAGGGTCTCACCTGTCTAGATCAACAACTCAAAGTGATCTCTCTCTTTCCCAGAATGATTCATTCTGAGCACTCCTCTAGAGTTACTTCACAGGTTTCATTAAAGGAGATTGAACTTTCCCTTAAATCCTTCAAAAAGGATCGTAGTCCGGGCCCAGATGGGTGGCCGATGGAATTCTACTTATTCTTTTTTGACCTTCTTGGCCCCACTTTAGCCCAGATGGTGGATTCTACCAAAATTTCTGGGCACATTCCCTCCTCCCTGAATTCCACCTTTATTACTTTTATCCCTAAGAAGGACAAGCCCCGTACTTTTGTCGACTTTAGACCCATATCCCTATGTAACCTTCTTTACAAACTCATTGCCATAGTCATTGCTGGCAAACTTAAACCCTTTCTTGATTTGGGCATCTCACAAGAACAGTTTGGATTTCTAAAAGATCGTCAAATCACTAAGCCTATTGGTATAGTTCAGGAAGTTCTCCACTCAGTTAAAGTCAAGAACTCCTGTGCTTTTGTTCTTAAACTGGATCTCACCAAGGCATTTGACCGTGTTGACTGGACTTATATCAGGCTTATCCTAATTCAGATAGGTGTCACCCTTCTCACTGTCAACTGGATCATGAGCTGCATTACTACTGTAAACTTTGCTGTCTTTGATTAATGGGACCCCCTCCAGTTTCTTCCCTGCCTCACGTGGTATAAGGCAAGGCTGTCCTTTATCCCCACTGCTGTTTATTCTGGTCATAGAGGGTCTCAGCCTGCTCATTAAGGATGCCAGGAACAATGGACTCATCAGGGGTATTAGAATTTCACCTTCCCTTACCCTCTCCCACCTCCTCTTCGTGGATGATGTCATTCTCATGGGATCTGGTACCCTCCAGGATTGGCTGGCTTTCAAGGTCCTCCTTGATACCTTTTGTAAAGCTTCAGGTATGAGAATTAACTTTGATAAGTCATGTATGCTCTATCACAAGTTTAATGATGCCTGTTTCAATGAATTTAGGGCTGTTCTGCCCTTTAAGATGCTTCCTCTTCAGTCAGGTATTACATATTTGGGATACCAATTGAAGCCCCTGAATTACAGAGTTGCTGACTGGTATTGGTTACTGCAAAAATTCGAAAAGAGGATTAATCATTGGGCATATAAATACTTATCACTCGGTGGGAGATTTGTTCTTGTCAATGCTGTTCTCTCTAGCATACCTGTATATTGGATGGGATTAGCTCCCCTTCCTTGTTCCATTATCCAGAAGCTCTGAAGGTCTATGTTCAACTTTCTTTGGGGTTCTACTGATTCATCTTTCAAGTACCATCTATCTAATTGGAATGATCTATCAAGGCCAAAATCTTCTGGAGGCTGGGGTATTAAAAATCTCACCTGCTTCAATCAAGCTCTGCGGCTGAATGTGTTTTGGAAAGCTCTCCATTCCAAAGGTCTCTGGTTCCAGGTTCTACAAGATAAATATTTAAAGGGTGGGATGGTTGTGGATTGGCTCCGGTCAAAATCTTTTTGTTCACGTAATGTTTCATTGTTCTGGCGGGGCTTTCTTCAGGTTCTACCTTGGATGGGCCTGCACCTGTCGTGGTAGGTTGGTAATGGTGAGTGTATACTTCTGGGGATCGACCCGATTGTGGGCTCAGCAGATCCATTATCTTTCCCAGAAGAACTTAGAACGTACTTGGAATATTTAAATATCAACACATTGGCCCAAGCGCATAATCCTTGTTCTAATGATCAGCATTACTGGTACTCGACAACAGATCTTGACGTTGGTGGCTCCTTTGAATCGATCTGGAATGATTTTATTTTTGATCTATCTGCTGTAGGCATTTGATTATCAGACTGCTCTGATAAACTTGTGTGGACATATAATAAAAACAAGGATTCCATATCTGCTAGGGAGGCATATGACTGTATTTTTTATTCGTCATCACGACTGGACCCTATGGATGCATGTCCTCCTGTTTGGCACAACGCACTTCCGCTCAAGATATCCTGCTTTATTTGGCTTGTCCTTCATAATCGAATCCTCACATGGGATAACTTACAGAGAAGAGGGTTCTCGGGCCCTGGTATTTGTCCTCTCTGTTGGTCTAACGAGGAATCGGTTGAGCACTTGTTCTCTTTCTGCTGGGTATGGAAATCTGTCGCAGACTTTTTGTTGACTATTTCCACATTAATGTTAGTATCTCAGGCATTTCTGTAGCTGATATAGTTTATGGATGGGTGGACAAAATTCCAAAGAGCTCGTCTACCTTCCTGCTGCTTTTCAATATGTTGTGGATGGTTTGGAAAGCATGTAACTTGGCGGTGTTTGAAGGGAAATATAGGAATATTCTGAGCATTATCCAGCAGACTTTATTGTCAGTTCATTCTCCAGTACATGGGGCTGTCACCAAGAAATGTCGAAGCAGGAATATTGGGTCTACTCCAGTCAAGACCTTCCCATGTGGCTTTATTGATGGTGCATCCAACAACAGGATTGCTGGTGCTGGTCTGTGCATATTTCTTAATGACTCCCACTTCCTAGAATTTTCGTTGGGTTTTGGACATGGCACTAATACCAAGGCAGAGTTGCTCAGTCTCTGGGCTCTCTTGCACATATCTCATTTGATGGGGATCCCTCTTGCTCAGGTCTATGGTGATTCTCAGGTAATCATCAACTGGGCAAAGGGATCGACTGCTCTCTCCCCACCTGAACTTGTTCATTGGTGTAGGGAGACTAAAAAGCTAGCCTCTAGCTTCCAGGACCTGTCCTTCTCTCACATATATCGAGAGCACAACAAGACAGCTGACCGTCTTTCTAAAAAGGCTCTTTCACCTCCCCAAAAAAAAGGCTGCTTTATGGAATTTGATGAGAATATCCTAGTTTTTAAAGACTATATTCAGCTCTTTTGAGCATGTTTTTTTGAGGTCTTCCTCTCATCGTGGATCCCCTGGCCACATGCATATGTTTCTTTAGGTTTGTAAGGGTTATTTACCCTTGCCCTGCAGCTGTCTTTTACTAGAAAAGTGCTTCTCTTTAGAAAGCTGAACAGAGTTTTATTGGCTCTCGATAGATGTGATTGAAAAGACAGTCCTCATCACATGATGAGACAGTTTTCTGATGGGTTTTTTGGTATTATGTGCCTTTCCTCCTGATGGGAATCTCAAGGTGGGCAGTCATGTTAATGGCCACACGAGGTTGATGTATGTATCAATGTCTTTTGATTCAATTTGAATAACAAGGACATGTTTTTTCTTCTTGAAAAAAAAAATATTATAGGAGTTATTAAATACTATAATATGGATCACCCATATTTTTTAATAATATAATATGCTTCTTGTTGTAGTTACACAAATTTTGAAATTTGCGTGCAAAAATCATAAGTGGGAAGATCAAGTGCTCAAAATTTGAAACGGAATCATTTAGCGGTTAAGCGGGTGTACATCGGGCAGGCAAAATGGGTCAAAGGGCATTGGCCAAGGGTTACGTTTAAATATGGCTCACAATCTGCTCAAAATTGAGACCAATCCATTTCAAAAAAAATTGTTGCTTAGCATCTTCACGGCTTCCTGAATTAGGAGATTAAACAAATAAGATATACACTCCAGTTCCCAAACAAAGTCACCTAAACTTTAGGAGTTTGATTCCCGCTAACTTGTTTTATTACTTTTGCGGTTGTATTTAAGAGTTCATTGTTGAGCAGAGGATTAAATAATACCGATTGCAGATGCAATTATAGCTATTAAATGATCCCATTCACATCAGTCTTTCCTATCATCATTTAGAAATATAAAAATGATCCACTTAAATTTCGTAATGAAATTGAAATTAAATCGTTTGTACTATATTGTAATGATTACGAAATAAGATTTCAACTAATCAGCGAAGAGATAATTATAAATATATCACATTTATAAAAATAAAAATTAATATTTATAATGTTTACAATAGAATATTGTAAATAAATTTTTGGTCAAAAGATCGTTAAAACAATTACAAATAATATTACCTAACTTACTGTGTGTAACACAACTTAATGTGAGTAGACACTTTGCAATTATTTTGGAGTGTTCATTTATCAAAAAATAATATTTTGAAATTATTTCATCACTTTGTATTAATGCTATTAACTTAGATGATAAGACTGTTTTTATTAAAATAATAAATTGATGTAATAATTACACAATAAGACTCTTACTCTATGAACCAATCAACCACAAGATAATTATAATTATATTATAATAATAAAAATTAAAGTTTATATTTATAATGTTTACCTTACATAACGTGAGTAAAATTTTGTTCAAAAACATTGTTAATAAATAATCAACGGCTTTATCGCATTATATTCCTGCCTATGGTAGGGATAATAACACATTTCATCGTCGATCTTGAGATTGTTTGTCACTAAAATGTTGAAATTACAATGTAAAGAGAGAATAGAAAGTGTATGTGTCCATGACAAGTGTAATAACGTGTCATCACAAAAGCAATGATATTTTTGATGAAAATATATTCCAACATTTTTTAGATGAAAATTTACAATGCTTTAATTTTCTATCTTTTGTCGCTTTTGCGACAACAAAGCGTTCAGAACAATGCTAAAATTTGTATCCAAATGTAGTAGTTTGTCTAGATCCACATGTGTTGGAAATGAGAGTTGTCATGGAATCCACTTGGAACCATGGTGGTCAACATGATAGGTTAACTTGCAGGAGACATAACTTCCTCATACAAACTCCGATTTAGGTGATCTTCATGCCATTAGAAATATCTCGGAGTGTAGAAAAATACTAAGGGGGTATGAACTACCTTCATAAACCTTTGGCCCCAAAAAACATCATTTAAGACCTTAAGTGGGCCTAGGAAGGTTATGAACCCCAAATCCTCAAAGTAAGACGTGCTCCTAAAATGGGACCTATAGGCCAATTCATCCAAGCTTTCCACCTAGAAAGCACCCAAAATAGATGGCAAATTAAATATTGATTCATTTTGGATAAGTTGTAGTAGATTATGCACATACACATGCATATACATTGAGATATACCTTAGTAAGGGATTTTTGGAGAAAATGACTTTAACATGGAAGAATTCCAAATACATAGTATAGGTCTTGGATTATGAGAACACAACATTCAAGTGAATTCTATGTCACCTTCCATGACATTTATATGCTATTGTTTAAAGAGGGTCATTGATTTTGGGGAAGTGCGAGACTTTTTATCACTCATTGGTTCCTTGAATTTGTTCCTAACATTATTTTAGCTACTATAATGGCAATTTGGGTTTGTCTTCCCAATCTGCCACTACATTTATGGTATTTTTTTTCTTTTAATTGAGGGTACTAGGAATGCTTTGGGAACTTACATAAAATTGTATCTTCAGAGAGTTGTAGTAGGTTGATGAACATATGGATGCATCTATGTTGATATATACCTTAGTAAGGGACTTTTGCAAAAAATGATGCTCATAAGGAAGAAATTTAAATACACTCCACTCTTGGATTATGAGAATGAAGTAATTTCATCTTCCAATACATTTATAAACAAATGTTTGAAAAGGGTCCCTAGTTTTGGGAAGTGATGCACTTTTTATAATTGGGCTTGGTTCCCTAACTTTGATCCTACCATTATGTTAGTTACTATGATTCTAATTTGGGTTTGAGTATCTTATTCAGAATCCTTTATAAACTTACATAAATTCATATATTGAGAAAGATGGCATGGCTTTATGTACATAAATACCTAAGTGTGGGACTTTTGGACAAAATTATTCTCACGTGGAAAATTTCAAATACACACAAGTCTTGTATTATGAGAACACACCATTTATGTGGGCTGGTGCAAGCTAATGCTGGTCACTTATGACGCGTTTGTTGCAATGGACTTCTGGGAAAACATAAATCTAAACGTCGAAAATCAATATTAGAGTTACCTACACAACTTTTTGGAATATGGCGTAAGAATATGAAATGTGGACAATCAAATTACGTTCTAGAATATATAACTTTTATTTATGGAAACTAAATATAAATCCCAAAAAACGAGGTTCTTATAAGGTTGGTATGTTATTTTTTCCCAAAAAATAATGAATATGTTTGCGTTGGTCCACTCATTTGGTATGCAAATGGTGGGATTTTGCGAAAAAATTATATAGAGTTGTAGATAACAGGCATGCGTAGTGCAGCGCTATTTTTCCATATTTATTTATGTTATATATATTTTTTAAAATGAAGGAAATCAATGACGCCCTAAAATGACAAGGTTGAGCATTGGTCCACGACATCTTGGTCTTAACATAGTCAATGAACGATATTTTTTTTAAAGGATGTAGGTCTTTTTGTCTTCTTGTGCGGGTTCTTTTCCGTTTTCTAAATAAGCGAGCCAATCAAAAGTTATAGCCGAAGCAAATATCCTACCCTTTTTGTTAGATTGACGCTAGTCCATTTAAAATTAAATAAAAAATAGAAAAAAATAATAGATTTAAATAGAAATTACATATTCAGAATCTACAGACAAAGTCATACAAGTGTGTGAATTTTCATTAGTAGTGGACAAGTGTGGCATATGCAAAATCATGCACAAAATAGGAGAAGTGGTACAAAACATGTTTTATGTCATAAGACAGTCCAAACCACTTGGTTTGGAAACCCGAACCTAAAACCAAAGCAGCCAAGTCATCCACCACGTAGGTTGGAAGAAAGGTGCCCGCCAAAATTCTAAATTTAAATCACGTGTGCGCGTAGTTTAAAACGTAACGCGCACGCACTAGAAGTGCGCTCGCGTTTCTAAGTGCTTGCGCGTTAAACACGAGTGCGCACATATGTTAAGTTAAAACTTTGTTTTGAACACGCATGCGCGCATCTGTTAAGTTAAAACTTTGTTTTGAACACACGTGCGTGCATCTGTTCAATTAAAACTTTGTTTTGATTTTATTTTCAAGCATTTGCAATGGAATGATGATGATGATGAGGAGGAGGAGGAGGAGGAGTATGATGATGATGACGATGATGATGAACAATGATGATGATGAGGATGACGATGAGGATGATGATGATGATGATGATGAGGATGATGATGATGACGATGAGGATGAGGATGAGGAGGATGATGATGACGACGACGACGACGACGACGACGATGGTGATGATGATGAGGATGATGATGACGACGACGACGATGAGGAACAATGATGATGATGATGATAATAGGTTTAGTTGAAACTTTGCTTTGATTTTATTTTCAAGCATTTCCAATGGAATGATGATGATGAACAAAACAAAACTATTCACTATTTTGTTTTTTTAAACACAGGGATGTGTGCACGTCCCTGTATGCTATCGCACAACATACGTGCCCGTGTCCACATACGCGTGCGCATGTGTCATTAGGAGCGCACGTGTGCTCCTATTGTCCACATTGAAAATCCGGCGTGGAGGTTCGCTATTATAAAGTTGTAAAGTTGTGCTGCTATTTAAATTTAATTAATAAGAAATGATGAAGATGTTGTATGTCTCTATCAATTGCTTAAAGCAAAACGACGAAATTCGGAAAGAACGTTCAAAGCAATTGCCATCTCCCACTTAATTGGATTTTAATTCAATTAAAAACAAATTTAATTATTTATTATGAATTGGTAGGATTTCGAGGTGAGCTGATGCTGATGTCCACTTACTATTTTCAATTTGAGAAAATGTACTTCAATACATTAAAGACTGGACCCATCAAACAAGATGCGTGACTATCTAGCAAGGTGGATTATTATTTCTAGTTCTACCGTAGGTCGGCAGAGGTCAATATATTGAAAAATAGTTTGAGATTAATTTATTGAAAAATATATTTTACAAATAGTTTGAGATTAATATATTGAAAAAAATCATTATATTTAATGACTTCGTGTATTTGGCGTGTGGGGTTTATTTCTCTGATTAATTCTCGGTGCTATTTATGGCATTTCTGCCGTGTTGTGGGTATCCAAGCTCTCTATATTTGAGAGGGCACATCATGCATGTTGGCGGAGTTTCTTCAAAATGAAAACATAAATACTTCATAAACCGATCCATTACCTCTCATTTATTTCCTTTCATCATTTTTATTTCCATTAGACTCAAATGATGCAGGAGGGGAGTTCTCAAATGCAATGCAAACGGTATTTTATCCTATTTAAATATGAATACATATTTAGCTTGGCATTATTTAAAAAGAAAGAATGATTACATATTTAGCTTGGCATTATTTAAAAAGAAAGAATGATTACATATTTTAATAAAAAAAACAATTCAAATGTTGTCCTATTCTATTGAATATATATTTGACTTGGCATTATGTAAAAAGAGATGACATATTTTAATAAAAAAAATTTAAATTCTATTGTATCCTATCTAATAGGAATATATTTTTGAAGTTTGACTAGAATAGAATAATTTTTTAAATTAAAAAATTAAGACAATATAAGCATTAAATCTCTATGTTTAAGTTAAAATTAGTTTATACCAAATTTTTTTAAATTTTATGTTTTTGTTTAATATTAAATGTTGGATGACAAAATTTAATTCAATTAGATCTTTATATTTAAAACATTCCAAGGTAAGATGGATTTATGCTAGTTTAAATTTTGAAATCCGATTAAATGTATCTATACCAATTTACTTAAATTTTTTGAACATTAAATATGAGAGTGCAAGATTTTATCCACATAAATCGCTTCCATCTAAGTTAGAATCTCTCCCACCTCCTAGTGAATTCCTAGGTTTTAAGAGCAACCTTCTTCTCTAGGTACATGAACGTTTTTTTATGCTTAGGGTATAAAAATAGTAGTTAACTTTGCTTTATAGAGATGCTAAGTGTAAATATTCCTCATTGTTGAAGTATATTGTGTAAATGTTTCTTTGTGAATGTAATAGATAGGAGTCACTAGTGTATTCAAAGGAAAATATATATCAATAGATAACGTAAGAGATAAGGACAAAAGGGAAGATGGTGTGGAGTGCAAATAAAGGGAAAAGAGCTATTGTAAGAGAGACTTCAGAGAGGAAAGAGTCATTGAACAACATATACAGGAGGAAACATTTAGGAAAACAATCGCATAGACAATATGCAGCATGCAAGGCAATGATAATGATCCAAGCAAACAATTGACATAAAATCCATGGAAAATCACTAGGACTGATTTAAGAATATAGAAACTAAATAAATTTGGTTAGTGAACTTGCCCTTTTAGTGGCGGCAGATAAATTTAAAAATTTAATTCATTGATTTTGTATTTTGATTGCTTGAAACATGCTTGAAAAGCCATCTAAAAAAACTTCTTCCATTGGTCATGGTCATAATTTCATTATGATATACATTATTATACTTCTACCAACTAGGTTCCCTCATATGTTCCATCTCCATAGTTTCAGCTTCATGTGGTGTCAGTAGCTTTGGAAATATACCTGTTGGACCTTTACCCATGTCCATGGATGTCATAGGGAGACCTGGAGCCTTATCTGCTCTTAGGTATGAGAATCTCTTGTTTGAAAACTAAACTATATGAATTAGTTAACTGGTAATGTCTACCCTATTATGATGATATTGTAATTTTCTCTTTGCTTGCAATAAGAAATTATGTTATGAACCCGACTAGCTTTATTGTGACCAAAATTATCTATTTCCTTGCAATCTTAGAGCTAGTTACCATGGACGTGGTGCCCTACTTGTTTGCTAGTATGTTGGATACTTTGAAAATTTTCCCTTCTAAAAATTCATGAAACTCTCATATTGCAAATGTTGTTTCATTTTTACAATATAATGTAAATTATATTAAATTATATTGACATGCAAGGTTTTTCAGTAGCATTTAGAATATTTGATTCCATTTGTACTTTCCCTTTAAAGAGTGCAATTTTGTTTCATAAGTTGTGTACTGTGTTGTATTTACGTAGCATATTTAACTCCATTCTACTTTTTCTCCTGTGACCACACTTGAGTATGATTACTAGGATGTAGAAAATGTATAATGTCTTAATATCTCGAACCATCTGTAACAAATGGTGAAGATCACCCAACAATTGCACCTCTACTTTGTCATTTCAAATGGAGAGAACTTTTATTAATAAAGATGGATAAATACAATAGATGATTCAAGCTTTGTAAAGTCCTCCTTTGTCATCAATAGGACTAGTATCTTGCAGATTCCATGGAATCTGGGTAATTATCATCATTATTGTACTCATTTTCATTCCATATACGCTCTTTTGAAGAACTATGTACAACTGTTAGTACTAAACCCTGCAAATTATCAAACAAGCTACGTATGCTATTGTATAATTGCTTACCATAATTAAGCTTGCCTTTTATTGTTTATGCATTGAGAGCATAGGAATGAGATTGGTTTTGGGTTAGATTGCTTTTATTGTGAATGTAATAGATGGGAGTCACTAGTGTATTCAAAGGAAAATATATATCAATAGATAAAGTAAGAGATAAGGACAAAAGGGAATATGGCATGCAGTGCAAATAAAGGGAAAAGAGCTCTTGTAAGGGAGACTTTGGAGAGGAAAGTGTCATTGAACAACATATAAAGGAGGAAACATTTAGGAAAACAATCACATATACAATATGCAATATGCAAGGCAATGATAATGATCCAAACAAACAATTGGCATAAAATCCATGGAAAATCACTAGGACTGATTTAAGAATGTAGAAACTAAATAAATTTGGTTAGTGAACTTGCCCTTTTAGTGGCGGCAGATAAATTTAAAAATTTAATTCATTGATTTTGTATTTTGATTGCTTGAAACATGCTTGAAAAGCCATCTAAAAAACTTCTTCCATTGGTCATGGTCATAATTTCATTATGATATACATTATTATACTTCTACCAACTAGGTTCCCTCATATGTTCCATCTCCATAGTTTCAGCTTCATGTGGTGTCAGTAGCTTTGGCAATATACCTGTTGGACCTTTACCCATGTCCATGGATGTCATAGGGAGACCTGGAGCCTTATTTGCTCTTAGGTATGAGAATCTCTTGTTTGAAAACTAAACTATATGAATTAGTTAACTGGTAATGTCTGCCCTATTATGATGATATTGTAATTTTCTCTTTGCTTGCAATAAGAAATTATGTTATGAACCCGACTAGCTTTATTGTGACCAAAATTATCTATTTCCTTGCAATCTTAGAGCTAGTTACCATGGACGTGGTGCCCTACTTGTTTGCTAGTATGTTGGATACTTTGAAAATTTTCCCTTCTAAAAATTCAGGAAACTCTCATATTGCAAATCTTGTTTCATTTTTACAATATAATGGAAATTATATTAAATTATATTGACATGCAAGGTTTTTCAGTAGCATTTAGAATATTTGATTCCATTTGTACTTTCCCTTTAAAGAGTGCAATTTTGTTTCATAAGTTGTGTACTGTGTTGTATTTACGTAGCATATTTAACTCCATTCTACTTTTTCTCATGTGACCACACTTGAGTATGATTACTAGGATGTAGAAAATGTATAATGTCTTAATATCTCGAACCATCTGTAACAAATGGTGAAGATCACCCAACAATTGCACCTCTACTTTGTCATTTCAAATGGAGAGAAATTTTATTAATAAAGATGGATAAATACAATAGATGATTCAAGCTTTGTAAAGTCCTCCTTTGTCATCAATAGGACTAGTATCTTGCAGATTCCATGGCATCTGGGTAATTATCATCATTATTGTACTCATTTTCATTCCATATACGCTCTTTTGAAGAACTACGTACAATTGTTAGTACTAAACCCTGCAAATTATCAAACAAGCTACGTATGCTATTGTATAATTGCTTACCATAATTAAGCTTGCCTTTTATTGTTTATGCATTGAGAGCATAGGAATGAGATTGGTTTTGGGTGAGATTGCTTTTATTGTGAATGTAATAGATGGGAGTCACTAGTGTATTCAAAGGAAAATATATATCAATAGATAAAGTAAGAGATAAGGACAAAAGGGAATATGGCGTGGAGTGCAAATAAAGGGAAAAGAGCTCTTGTAAGGGAGACTTTGGAGAGGAAAGTGTCATTGAACAACATATAAAGGAGGAAACATTTAGGAAAACAATCACATATACAATATGCAATATGCAAGGCAATGATAATGATCCAAACAAACAATTGGCATAAAATCCATGGAAAATCACTAGGATTGATTTAAGAATGTAGAAACTAAATAAATTTGGTTAGTGAACTTGCCCTTTTAGTGGCGGCAGATAAATTTAAAAATTTAATTCATTGATTTTGTATTTTGATTGCTTGAAACATGCTTGAAAAGCCATCTAAAAAACTTCTTCCATTGGTCATGGTCATAATTTCATTATGATATACATTATTATACTTCTACCAACTAGGTTCCCTCATATGTTCCTTCTCCATAGTTTCAGCTTCATGCGCTGTCAATAGCTCTGGAAATATACCTGTTGCACCTTTACCTATGTCCATGGATGTCACAGGGAGACCTGGAGCCTTATCTGCTCTTAGGTATGAGAATCTCTTGTTTGGAAACTAAACTATATGAATTAGTTAACTGCTAATGTCTACCCTATTATGATGATATTGTAATTTTCTCTTTGCTTGCAATAAGAAATTATTTTATGAGCCCAACTAGCTTTATTGTGACCAAAATTATCTATTTTTCCGCAATCCTGGAGCTAGTTACCATGGACGTGGTTCCCTACGTGTTTGCTAGTATGTTGGATACTTCGAAAATTTTCCCTTCTAAAAATTCATGAAACTCTCATATTGCAAATCTCTTTTCATTTTTACAATATAATGGAAATTATATTAAATTATACTGGCATGCAAGATTTTTCAGTAGCATTTAGAATATTTGATTCCATTTGTACTTTCCCTTTAAAGAGTGTAATTTTGTTTCATAAGTTGTGTACTGTGTTATACTTGTATAGCATATTTAACTCCATTGTACTATTTCTTCAATGACCACACTTGAGTATGATTACTAGGATGTGGAAAATGTATAATGTCTTAATATCTCGAACCATCTATAACAGATGATGAAGATCACCCAACAATTGCACCTCGACTTCGTCATTTCAAATGGAGATAAATTTTTTTAATAAATATGGATTAAATGCAATAGATGATCCAAGCTTTGTGAAGTCCTCCTTTGTCATCAATAAGACTGGTATCTTGCAGATTCCATGGCATCTAGGTAATTATCATCATTATTGTACTCATTTTCATTGCATATACGCTCTTTTGAAGAACTGTGTACAACTGTTAGTACTAAACCCTGCAAATTATCAAACATGCTATTGTCTAATTGCTTACCATAATTAAGCTTTCCTTTTATTATTTCTGCATTGAGAGCATAGGAATGAGATTGCTTTTGGGTTAGATTGGTTTTTTACTATGATTTTTTTTTGTAGTACTTGGAAACCACATTATAGGGTTGATATATTGTCACACTTGGACCCTACTTTCAAACACCGTGATTCTCGATGGAATTGTTAAAAATACAAATAAAGAGTTACTTTAGTGTATCCTCTAGTAACTAAGGATACATAGCTTGAAGTATTTGTAAATGAATCTCTACTTGATACCTATAACTACAGTTACTGGTTGAGTATTTAGTTCTTATAGTACATACATACGTTATTATGATCTCCACAGCTTGGAAATTGTCAAAATAAATGCATACCATTGGTATGGAAAAGGGGCACTCAAACCACCATTCGCATCTACTGTGAGATTTTGGATTGAATCTAACAAATAATATTACATAAATCATAGTTTCACAGTACTCTGAGTTCCATAAATGAACTTTTACTTTATATTTTTGGCCCTCTTTAAGTGGAATCTTAAAAATATGAAAAATAATCAAGGATTCGATTGAAATTTTCCAATGATGTTTGACCAAATTTTGACATAGCTCATCAAAACATCCCTTATCAAGTTCACATTACATTTTTTGTAAAAACAAAAATCAATTTTTTGTGGAAAATATATCTTTCTAATGTTGTTATGACATTTCTACACTAAGAAACATGTACTATGTTGTTTTTGCACTAAGTAGTATATTTTATGCACATACGAGTTATCATTGAGATATCATATTTGGTCTCTATACTATTAATTATGTATTGTGTTGTTTTGGTGTATCTGCACTATTTTATTTCTACACTAAGAGAAATATGATGTCGCTTTTACATCAAGAGCTACTTTTGATAACTACTTGTTATGATGTACTTACACAAGAGGGTGATAAATAAGTTGAATCTTGAATTATCAATGATTCAACCAGCAGTTAGCATGTTGTCGAACTTCGACAAAGTCTAGCACTCCGACTACTTTGATGGGTTCAACATCGACTTCGACAAGTCTGAACCTCGACACAACTGACTTCGACAACCTTGAGAGGTTTCACATTCGATATACAACATCTCAACATGTAGTGTCGACACCGATGATTGACGAACATCGAGAGATTGTCTCTCTGTCTTCCAGTCGTTTGCAACGATTGAACTTCCGAACTGTAATAAATTCTTTTGTAACTGAATGTAACGGGTAGTCACCAAAGCATCTCAGCATTCTATATAAACATGTACACTATAGTAGTATACAACAATGAATGATACCGATCATTCTCCATATAGAAGAAAACAATAATAGAAGTTGGTTCGAATTCTTACAAATTGTTTGTGCGCATACTTTCTGTCGATATAGTGTATTTCCTGCTTTACTTGTTCCTTTTTTATGCTTTTTCCATAACAGTGCTCGACTCATTCTATAACATACCCATATAACCTACCAAAAATGCATAATAAAAAAAAATCGTTATATAAAAATATATGTCATTAGTCATAAACCCTTGTATTTCTTCTCTGTCACACATTCAACATAACAACAATACAAAGTCTCTTTAAAAAAATGCATTTAGGGTTTATCCTAACTCCTTTAACGGGTTTGAAATCAAAATCTTAAGTTTATAATATTTTTCACAACAGGCCTTCCGCAACGGACTTCTCCATAACATGCCTTCCGCAACTGTCCTTTCTGTAAACAAAACTCCCTTCCGCAATTTCGCTTCCGAAATGCGGATTGTGTAAGTCGCTCAATTCCTTAAAAATATTACCCTTCTACATTTCTGCTTCTACAATGCAGATTGCGTGTTGCGGAGCCCCCTTCATTTTAATTAATATTTTTTTTCTTTCTGCTTTCTGCATTCTGCAATGCAGATTGTGGAAATCCTTACATTCAACACTTTTTCATTTCCGCTTTCGCATTCCACAATGTAGATTGCAGATTACAGAAACCTTAGCATTTTCATGATTTTATCCTTTTCGCTTCCGCATTCCGCAATGCGTATTGCGGATTGCAGAAACACGTATCTTCTTTTTAGTTTTAACTTCCTCCTTTCACTTTCGACAATGCCGATTGCGGAAACTCTTAGGTTCTTTAGAAATTACCTTCTGCTTTCTTCTTCTGCAATGCAGATTACGGATTGCGGAAATCTTAATTTTTCTTACAAAATAACTTTCCGCCCTCCATTTCTGCAATGCAGATTGTGGATTGCAGAAACCTCTAAACTCTTTACAATACTAACTTTATGCTTCCCACTTCCATAATGCGGATTGAAGATTACGGAAAGCCCAAAAATATTTACAATCTTTCCTTTCGCAAACCCGCTTCTGCAATGCGGATTGAGGGTTACAGAAGTGCTTAAGTTCTTCACCAGTTTTACGCTTCCGCGGGACTTTTGAGACCAAGGTTCACACTTGGTTTCCTCTGTTTTTTCTTGGGTAAAACCAAGAGATATCAACCTTCAATGGCTACGCAACCTTACACCGATTTCTTTACTTAAAACAAGTTCAGGCTTAGGAATTCATAGTGGGGTCTAGTAGCCAGTTTCCTAAGAAACTGCAACTGACACACTTTCCTTCACAACTTTACCATTCATCTAAGGACTAACAGTATCACATAGGGGCTTCACTATACTGGAATGGGTTTAAACCCAGACAACACTCATACTTCTGACAGGGGTCCCTTACACTGGTCATTAATAGTGGAGAAATGAGGCACCCGAGAAACTCATTACAGAAACAATATTACACTATTACTAAGACCATATGACAAATGCAGTCATCGTTAACTAAAACAGAGCAGGGAATTCATCCTTGGTAAACCATATAACAGATTTAGTCACGACTAACTTAAAACAAAGCAAGGGGATTTCCCCATTAGTAAACTTCATAACCCATGCAGTCATAGCCATTCAAAATGGAGTATGAGTATTACACCATTATCAATCCATAAAATCAATGTAAGTTACCGTCCCTTAAACCGGCGTAGGGGCATCACACCACCTCATAAGAAACACATTCATTTAGCCTAAGAACTGGTATTATCATTTTTATGGATGTTGAAACACACATTCATACACATACAGATATATCCTGAGCTCAATAGATTTGTGGAAACATAAACACAGTAATGGAACATGTTTGTAAGGAGAGCTGAATGAAGAAGGAATAGCCATGTTCCACCCAACTGTAGATTAGGCACAGATGTTCTCTGTCCTCGATCACCCCCGAGATAAACTATGCATGCCAAGAGCGGTGACAACCAATCTCAGGTATAGTTCTTGAGTGAGAAATCAGTTTCCTAACATAGAGTGCTCATGCAACAAGTATTTCTTCCAGTCTTTCTGTTGACGACTAGAAATTCGCAGGAAACAACAACAAGGTATTCTCCCCAGTCAACGTTCCCAACTAGCCCGTGACTATTTGGTGTGGGGAATCCGTCCGGTTTGCGGTCCGGCTACTGTAGGTTAAGTAACAAAAAACTAAATGGTTTTACTGGTTGCGGCCCGGTCCACCGTATATATTTTTGTATTTTTGACTTAAAGTATGATATGCACATGCCTAATTAACATGCATATTTGATAAAGAATGCTAGGAGTATTCACAAAGTGATGCGCAGGTTCTTACCTTTCGTCTTAAAACTCACAAGCACCTAAATCACACACCAAGCAAGAAAAGGGGTACTAACTAGGCTATCTCTAGAGAGCTAGATATTAATTCATGAGTAATGCAATATTGTTCACGTGTTATGGAAAATCACAGATAGCTGTTCTTATAACCAAAACATACAAACATGAATAAAAGTATACATGATAAGATAGCTCATCAATAGTTAAAAAGAAAAAAAAATCCATTACTCATAGTGGAAAACATCACAGAATATACTAGAGAACGTTCAGGCAATAACATAGGTTCAGAAAGTTAGAACGCTCTCACAGTTAATGAAACACAGTTGAAAAGGAAATAGTTCCCATTCAACATCGCCTATTTAATCACATTGAAACATTCCACATATCACCTTCTCCAATAGGCAAAATTTACAATTGCTGGTTGTAAAACGAAATAGTTCCTCTTACAAATAATAGTTCACAAGTTTTTCCAGGGAAAAATCCCCCGTAAGTTCTAACTTTCCTATATTTAAAACAAATTAGCTAATTGCTTGGGCTTCCCCCGAACGTGTGACCTTTCGGTCCCCCAAGACGTTTAATATCCCCATTTTATCTTTTCTGTGTGCACTTATGATCCGCTTGGTAACTAACAGATCTTGCCAGGTCTGGGCCTTTGTCGTCATTGATTTTGCCTTCTCTTTCACTTGCTCTCCTTGGGATCCTGCCAGTTTCACTTCGATCTTTGCCAACACTACCCAACTCCCTTCTGCCACTTGTCTCCCAAGTATTCCTTTGCGTCGCGGTAGTCTGAACAGTCTCTTGAGTCCACCTGCAATTGATCAACATTTATCATTCATTGGGACTGCATTTTACTAACATCAAATTACATCAACCAAACGATTAATCATCAAGAGAGACCATGTAATGCATTACTGTTATGAGAACTATCAATGACGGAAAGAGAAAACTCATCGGTGGCTTAACACACTAAACATCGGATGGGTAGTCTCATTTACAACTGCATAAGCGGGTCCTAACAGGCGACGGGCACTGCGAGACTGTTAATCCTATCGAAATTGGAAGGGCTATGACCTAAATTTTGGGCGGACAAGCTTTCAGTCGGCAATTGAAAAGACATCGACGTTGGAAGATAAATGCGTTACACAGCCGCAAGGGCAGAAGAAGAACGACTACGACCTCCGATCCAACACAAAGTGATGAAGATCCAATAAAGCATCGGCGGGAGGAGCACTTACATGGCAGGTACCTAGTTGCTTTGGGAGCCGCAACGATGAAAGATAAACAAACGAAAGCCTCTGATAATATAAACAAGTCAACAAAAAGATGCGACAACAAAGAAGTTAAGATCATCGCTTGATTTCCGCAATGAAGGCCCCCCTAAGGAAACAGAGTTTCAACAAGTTGTTTAAATGACCTCTGAAATAGTGGCTAGCATGAGAAGCAGGCTTCCGAAAAGAGAACGGAGTTCAAAAGGCAACAACCAGACTCTAAACTCTGCGATCCACAGTAGTTTCAAACATAAACAATTTTTTAAAAACAGGAAGAGAGTTCTCCTCAAAATAATCCAAAATTAAAGCATGACCAAAAATGTTCACGGATCCAAACGATTCAAAGTAGCATTAAGATCATGAGGGGGGTCCAAAATTTGAAAAATTTGGAGAAAACAGTTGCCGCTGCAACAATTGGTGATTTCCTGGTGAACCTATATCTCTGGACGATTATTCCTTGAGTGACCGACTATTTAACAACAAACGTACCTATTGAATTCTTCCAGCTATCTGGATTTATCAAATAACAAAGATATGTACCTTTAATTATTTATGATAGTCCGATTTGGGAGAGTGGAAACCAGGATTTCCAAGTCAAGATAACTCTTTGAGACCGAAAGATGAATTTCATTGTTACTTCTGTCTTTAGGTAGCTGCCAGCTTGGACACCACAGGATTGTAGCATATGGTAAATAGAAATATTCATTTGTTCCTCATTCCCATGCCATTTTAGCACTTTTCGTGTTTTTGGACTTTTGTCCTTTTCATATGAGTCCTCCTGCATGCCTTTCTTTCTGAATTTTAATTCAGGCTCCTCTATCCCAAGTGTCCTTTTGTGTGAGAGGTGTATTCATGTTTCAGCTCACGGACGGAGAGGAACTTTCGACGATTTAGTACTTATATGGTTCTGCATTTGTTTTGATATATAATGCTTTCATAGGAGTTTTTGACTCTTATCTACCTTTTGGCATTCATTTCTTGGCATGGGATCATTTGTATCTAATATACTATTTACCTTGCTTCTTTCCATGGGCCCTTTGTTGTCACTCCTTGGGACATTATAAATGTGACATGGATGGAGCCTCAAAATAGTATTCCAGACCCTTTGATTCGGGTTTATTTCACAAGGGTTAAGCAGGACTTCAATGCGTACATAGCTGTTTGAGAAAACTGCTAAAATGGAAGAAGTTCTTTTAGATAAACAACAATACACAGTCTTATACCCAAGAACTTTAATCATTCCAAAATTCTGATGTTCCTCATGCAATCGTGGGTTTTCCTCCTTTATTGAAATTGGTAGAAATTTAAACTAAAACAAAACTGAACACCATGACTCAAAGACGACGACCAGGCCAGATTATTTATATACAATATAGAAGAACACAAACAAAACTCAGGAAAAATAAGATTTGAGAACTAAGCCATTTACTGGTAAGTTTTCTTTCCACCCTTGTAAATCTTGCAACCTATAAGTTGAAGGGCCAAGCTTTGCCGCAATCTGGTAAGGACCTACCCACAACTGCTGTAATTTCGTGTGTTTTCCTTTTTCATCATGGGGGTGGTCCCACTTCAGAACCAAATCTCCCACTTCAAAGTCTTTTGTTCCTGCCTTGTGTTTATCAAACCATCTTTTTATTACCTCCTGTTGTTACTTAAAGCGCTCCCTGGCTTTAGATCGAGACTCTTCTGCCTTCAGAAGATTATATATCCTCATTTGCAAGACTTCATTATCCGATCCTCTAGATTCTTGAGCTATTATGGAAGAGGGTAATATGATATTGGGGAGAAGAATGACCTCTTTTCCATACACAAGGGTAAACGGAGACACTCCTATTGAAGACTTGGGGGTGACTTTATCAGCCCAAAGGGCATTTGGTAGCGCTGAGTGCCAACTCCTCTGGTTTTCTATCACATTCTTCTTTAAAATCCTAATCAGATTCTTGTTAGTAGATTCAGCCAAGCCATTTCCCTGTGGATAGTAATTGGTAGAGTAATGCAACTTTATTCCTTTCTCGTGAGCAAAAGCAGTCAATTTAATCGATGAAAAGTAAGTAGCATTATCAAAGACTAAAGAAATTGGAACTCCAAACCTGGTCATAATATGGTCTTGCAGGAAGTTTATGACCACGTCCTCATTTATGTTGCACAGTGGGATGGCTTCGACCCAGCGAGTGAAGTAATCGGTTGCAGTCAGAATATACTTGTGTTGTAGGGAAGAATTCAACTTTGTCTCCCCAATAATATCCAACCCCATTGATCGAATGGCTCGGTGATCATCATAGGCTTCAGTGGTCTAGCTACTTTAGACTGTCTTCCGCTACACCTTTGACAAATGTCGCACTTCCTGACATGGGCGTGTGCATCTTTGAAAAGCGTGGGCCAATAGTATCCGGCTCTGAGAATTTTGTGAGCTGTCGTATCTCCCGAAAAATGTCCCCCAGCAGGCCCATCATGCAAATCTGTCATTACCCTTTTCGCATCTTCTTTTTCTAAGAATCTAAGAAGAACTCCGTCGTAATTTTTTCTGAATAATATTCCTTCAATAATTTGATAGGAGGCTGATTTAAGACGCAATGCTCTTCTTTGCTTAGAATTCCAATGTTATGGCAACGATCCTGTCTGAATATAATGCACAAGATCTCGATACCAAGATTCAGGGGCTGTGAACAGAGGACACACATCCATCAAATGTAATTCAACTTCATCTTCCCAGGCATGTTCTTCATTGTTTCCATTTTCAGTCATTAGTCTGCACAACCCTTTCCCTTTAACTATCGAAGCTAGCTTGAACTCGAGGTCATACTCTTGAAGAGTTGTTACCCAATTACCCCTTATTTCTCCTAACTCCTTCTGTACAAAAAGAGACCTCACAGCTGGGTATGGGATGATCACCTTGGTTCGATTTTTTAGTATGTAGGGCCTGAATTGTTTCACTGCTTTAAACACTGTATAAGCTTGTTTATCAATAGCTGGGTAATTTAATTCGGCCCCTTGTAGACCATTTCTCATGAAATATATGGGGAATTCATCTCCCCCATCTTCCTTCTGAGTAAGCACAGCTGCTAGCGAATCATCAGATGCAAAAGTGTACAAAATAAAATATTTATCGAAATCTGGGCATTTGAGGAAGGGTGCGTGCGCAACAATGGTTTTAATCTTGCTGAAGGCATTCTTTTCAACCTCAGTCCACTTGAATTGTACACTCTGCTTCACCATTTGTTGCAGAGGTTTGACAATTTGAGCAAAATCTGGCACAAACCTTCGCACGACGTTTATTGTCCCCATAAATGATTGCATGCCCTTTTTATTATGGGGCAAGGGGATCTGTTCAATGGATTTTATTATTTCTGGGTCTATGGAGATTCCCTTCTTTGAAATTACGTGACTCGACAACTTACCCTCCATAACAAAGAACACACACTTCTTGGGGTTGAGTGAGATACCATATTTCTGACAGCGTTCAAAAATCTGCTTTAGATGAAACGCGTGTTCTTCTCTCCTCTTTGAGAATATCGTAATGTCGTCGAGGTACACTACAGCACTATGGCCAATCAAACTGTAGAAAGCTATTTCCATAGCCCTTTGGAACGTAGCTCCAACATTTATAATCCCAAAAGGCATTCTTCGGTAAGCGAAAGTTCCCCATCTAGTCCTGAATGTTGTCTTCAATCTGTCTTCTTCGACTACTAATACTTGATTGTAGCCTGAAAATCTGTCTAATAAAGAAAATAGTTCAGAACCTGAGACCATTTGTAGTAGTTGCTCCATGGGTGGAACAGGATAATTGTCTTTATCCGAAGTGCGGTTTAAATTTCTGAAATCCACACGTAGCCTGATTTCTCCAGATTTTTTCCTCACTGGTACCAGATTTGAGACCCATTCAGAATGTCTGACCTTAAAAATGATTCTAGCATCCAATAATTTCTTAACTTCACTCTGGATTAGAGGCTTCAATTTTGGGTGCATTTTCCTTAAAGGTTGCTGATAAGGTTTGACTCCAGATTTGATGGGGATAACATGCTGGATGATACTGGTGTCATATGTCTTCAGATCTTCATATGTCCAAGTGAAAACATCTTTATATTGATTAAAAATAATGATGAACTTATCTCTTTTTGCTGGTGAACAACATTTTCCAAGATTCACATATTTGGGCTTTGTCTCAGTCCCTAAATTTATCAATTCAAACTGTAGAGATGAGCTGTGAGTCTTCACATTTCTGGTCTTCTAAATTTCTCATTTAAATCAAACATCCACTCTAAGGTTTTGACTCCTTTAGGGATGAAATTATCAAATTTCAACTCGGCTTGATGTTCTTCATCATCAATAATCGCCCCTTTAAATACCTTGTCATTCGTTAAGCATTCTATAATCTGTTGATCGTCGTCGAACATTCGGAGGTTGGTAATCATGTCTGGAACCGAGGGCCTGAAAAGCAATTCAACGGAGCACCGATTATTAGTAGGCACAAGCCTAGCAGCTGATGTGGCCAACAAGTCAGCAGCTGCGTTCTTAAGTCTTGGAATTGATATAATATTAAATGCATTAAAACATTTGAGTAAATCCCATACCTCATTTTGATAAGCTTTTAAGTGAGGAGAAATACAATGTATTTGATTCGGAGTCTGTTTTACAATTATTTCAGAATCTCCAAAAACTTTCAGATTATTTACCTTTAGTTCGATTGCTTTCCTTAAACCTTGGACCAACGCTTCATATTTAGCTGTGTTATTTGTACATTCAAAGTCTAGCCTACATGAAAGAAAATGTTTGTTCTTCTCGGGGTCTATCAGGACATAGCCGGCCCTCGACCCTTCTAACGTTTTAGATCCGTAAAAAAAAAGTGTCCAGAAATCGCTAACTACTGTACGGGAATCTACTCCTACTGCTAAGTTTACTATTTTACAGTCAATTTCATTAGCCTGTGAAAACCAAAGGAGATCAGGCTGCGCATCTGATGTATCACTGGCTTCTTCTGCTTGGTAATTTCCCGGTTCTAACTCAATAAAGTAATTTCCCAGTACAGAATCCACTGGTTCATTTTTTTCCTCAAGCTGGGTAACGTTGTATTTCATATGGGGCCCCCTCAAAATTTTGATTTGATTCGGGCTTCCTTTATACGGGAACCATAGATGTGACCAGTCCGAGGCAAAATATCCGTTGAGCTTTTCCGACCAGTCTTTGCTTAGAACAAGCCCATAAGCGTTTGGTATGTCAGCCACCATGATATCGATAACTTGACACACCCTATAATTTGAAGACAGGCGGACTAGGACATCCTCCATTTCCCCAATTACCTTCACATTCGTCCTATCCAACTGAACAACCCTCCAAGTGGATGGCTTAGGCTGCCCATTTATCCTTTTGCAGACTGATATTGGCATGACGTTAGCTGATGCCCCTGAGTCTACCAGGAAATTATGTACGTTGTGATTAAAAATTTCAAAAGTGAGGAGGAAAGGAGGATTCTTGTTCTTAGGCATACCCCCAATGCTTGCTTCCCCGATTTCTTCTTCTTCCTTAGGTTGATTGTCAGCGGGAAACCTCTCCTCTGATGCTTCAAGCTCTTTCAAAAGTTTTTCTTTCTACTGCGACACCTTACACATTTCAAATAATGAGATATTTGCCCTTACCTTCTTTATATCTTCCACGATGTCATAATCCATCTGAGGTTCAGTGGGATGCGTTTTGTCAACATTCATCTTTTTTTCATTGGGCTTGGCCAACATATCATTTTGTCTAGGATCTTGACTGGTGATGGTGAATTCGGGAATTTTATCAGCTGAGGAATTATTTTGAAATTTTTTAACGTTTCTCTGAAGCCTTTTAATCTTTGGGAGCATGAGACTGTTTTCTTTAGCCAACCCTTGGCTTCTTGTTGTTATATTCATTTCCATGATGTCCTCGTATCCCCAATTCCTTTCTTCCTCAGCATCGAATAATGAAACAGAGTCCCACAAAACCATGGTCTGATCCTCTTGTTCTTTTGTTGACGTGTTATTGTCTTTTCTTTCTTCATCTCCATCTTCTGTTAATTTAGAATCCAACAACTGATTCATCAGTAACGTCATTGAATTTATCTATTGAGGACAATTCTTTTCAGAGTGAGGTTGTTGGTGGAAAGTGCAAAAATTGTCCATTCCTACCTCTGTTAAATTCATAGATGCCGAATTGTGCGGAGGGGTTTGGGATTGATTGTTATCCTCCTGTTTCTCGTAATAGGGCTTGTAGAACCTTTGGGCTTCCTTTTCCTTTTCCAGGTCTATGATTATGTTAGAAATCTTCTGCATCATTTTTTCCATACTTTCAAAATATGGTGATTGCTCTTCCTTAGGCTTAGTAAACAACAAGGCTTTCCTTCCCACATTTTTCTCTCCTAATCGTTCGGGATAATCTTCGATACTTTCCCTTTCAGCCTCTACCTTGTCCACCTCCTCATAGGTCTCTGCTAAAGTGGGCTTGGCCTTCATTTTGGTGAACATGTCTAACTCGGGTCCTAAATCTGAGGTATAATATTCAATCAGGACTTTATCCGAAGGTCTGTCAGCTTCAGAAAAATTCTTGCAGTACGCTGTGAATCTTTGGGTGAAGCTGTGCACCTTCTCCTTTCTCTCTTTCTTTAAGGTGCATAGTCCTTTCATGAGGGCTGCATGGGTCTTTTGCATTGCATACTTACTTCTAAAAATCCTCTCGAAGGTATCCCAATCAGGGATAGAGTTTGCAGGAAAACCAAAGTACCACGATGCTGCGGCTCCTTTAAGGGTGTGCGGGAAACGTCTACAAACTACATCCTCATACTCCCCAGCCCTTAACCCTTCTATTTCCAAATAGAAAATTTTCAAGTGGTCGTCTACTAGTATCTTCTCACTTGGGTCGAATTTGGGCAGCATCTTTTCAAAGGATTGAGGTAAATCATGCAATGGAGGTGGTAGGTTTAAAGGTGATCTGGCTTTCCAGGCAGGTGGTGGATTCGGTGGGTTGGGTGGTTGATTCATGTTTACGCCTACCATGAGTATGGGTGGAGAGTGAGGAGGTGAGAAAATAGGAGTATGAGCAGGAGAACTGTGAGGAGTATCGGGGCCTACTTGATTCAAGGGCTGTGCAACTTCCTGTAAGGCTGTTTCTACAAGTTCTTCCCAATCCTCAACCAACACTAAGTCTTCCACTATAGGACGATCTTTCCTTTTATATTCTCTTCTGGGTAATTTAGGGATGATCGGCAATCCTCCAATCTTGTTTACATTATCCCTAGTGTGTCTTCTCAGATCATTAACAACTTTGTTGTCGACAGAATACAAATGTTCTCTACCCCCTTCTTCTGAAATTGGATTATGAAACACACTGCTCTCTGAACTGTTACCGGTGGAATAGTCTCAGGAAAATGGGTTTCCTCGGCCAGCCATGCACTAGCGGCCCTCCTTCTAGTGCCATAAACTGTTGAGGCCTGGAAATTCGCAGGAAACAACAGCAAGGGATTATCCCCAGTCAACGTTCCCAACTAGCCCGAGACTGTTTGGTGTGGGGAATCCGTCCGGTTTGCGGTCCAGCTACCGTAGGTCAAGTAACAAAAAAATAAAGGGTTTTACCGATTGCGACCCAGTCCACTGTATATATTTTTGTATTTTTGACTTAAAGTATGATATGCACATGCCTAATTAACATGCAGATTTGATAAAGAATGCCAGGAGTATTCACAAAGTGATGCGCAGGTTTTTAACTTTCGTCTTAAAACTCATAAGCACCTAAATCACACACCAAGCAAGAAAAGGGGTACTAACTAGGCTATCTCTAGAGAGCTAGATATTAATTCACGAGGAATGCAATATTGTTCACGTGTTATGGCAAATCACAGATAGCTATTCTTATAACCAAAACATATAAACATGAATAACAGTATACATGATAAGATAGCTCCTCAACAGTTAAAAAGAAAAAAAAAATCAATCACTCATAGTGGAAAACATCACAGAATATACTAGAGAACGTTCAAGCAAGAACATAGGTTTAGAAAGTTAGAATGCTCTCACAGTTAATGAAACACAGTTGAAAACGAAATAGTTCCCATTCAACATCGCCCATTTAATCACATTGAAACATTCCACATATCACCTTCTCCAACAGGCAAAATTTGCAATTCCTAGTTGTAAAACGAAGTAGTTCCTCTTACAAACAATAGTTCACAATTTTTTCTAGGGAAAAAGCCCCCTTAAGTTCTAACTTTCCTATATTTAAAACAAATTAGCTAATCGCTTGGGTTGCCCCCAAATGTGTGACCTTTTGGTCCCCCAAGATGTTTAATATCCCCATTTTTTCTTTTCTGTGCACACTTATGATCTGCTTGGTAACTGACAGATCTTGCCAGGTCTGGGCCTTTGTCGTCATTGATTTTTCCTTCTCTTCCGCTTACTCTCCTTGGGATCCTGCCGGTTTTAGTTTGATCTTTGCCAACACTGCCCAACTACCTTCTGCCACTTGTCTCCCAGCTATGCCCTTGCGCCACGGTAGTCTGAACAGTCTCTTGAGTCCACCTGCAATTGATCGACATTTATCATTCATTGGGACTGCATTTTACTAACATCAAATTACATCAACCAAATGATTAATCATCAAGAGAGACCATGTAATGCATTACTGTTATGAGAACTATCAACGACGGAAAGAGAAAAATCATCGACGGCTTAATACACTAAACATTGGCCGGGTAGTCTCATTTACAGCCGCACAAGCAGGTCCTAACAGGCAACGGGCACCACGAGACCGTTAAGCCTATCGAAATCGGAAGGGCTATGACCTAAATTTTGGGCGTACAAGCTTTCAGTCGGCAATCGAAAAGACATCGACGTCGGAAGATAAATGCGTTACACAGCCGCAAGGGAGGAAGAAGAACGACTATGACCTCCGATCCAACACAAAGTGATGAAGATCCGATAAAGCATCGGCGGGCGAAGCACTTACATGGTGGGTACCTAGTTGCTTTGGGAGCCGCAACAGCGGAAGATAAACAAATGACATCCTCCGATAACATAAACAAGTCAGTAAAAAGACGCGACAACAAAGAAGTTAAGATCATCGCTTGATTTCCGCAATGAAGGCCCCCCTAAGGAAATAGAGTTCCAACAAGTTGTTTAAATGACCTCCAAAATAGTGGCTAGCATGAGAAGAAGGCTTCCAAAAAGAAAACGCAATTCAAAAGGAAGCAACCAGACTCTAAACTCTGCGATCCATAGTAGTTTCAAACATAAACAATTTTTTAAAAACAGGAAGAGAGTTCTCCTCAAAATAATCTGAAATTAAAGCATGACCAAAAAATTTCACGGATCCAAACGATTCAAAGTGATCACACAACAAGAGTTCACTCCTTTCCTCAACATACTCAACAATGTCCTACCTCATCCCAAATGATTCGATTCTATAGTTTTTGTTTTTTCCTAGGTATTTTGCAGCTAACAACCAATTCCTCATGGAATTTATGCCGCCCACTACACCCATGATTCCTCAGGGCGTGTCTAGTGCCATATTGGCATTCTCACTCCTGGTGTAACCTCCCTGAGATTGAATCTTCACGTCCCCTACTCTCACATGCATAGTTTCCTCTTCAACATGGTTGTCCCCATCATTCACATGTTTTATTAAAAGCATAATTTTTCAGTTACATATGTCCTCCAAGGACCATTTGGCGGTTTCCAGAAATAACCAATCTCATAAAACAAATAAAATAGTAATTCAAAATATTACAAAAAAAATGTTTATTTGTTGGGGGATATTACATCCTCTCCCCCTTTTGGAAACACTGTCCACAATGTTCTTAGTCTTCTTCCCTAGATTCTGGAAATAAGCCTAGGTACTTGTTTCACAAAACTTCCTCTAATTCCCAGGTCTCCTCCCCTGGGCTAAAGTGCTTCCATTGGACAGGTTTACTAATACCTTCTATCTTTCTAACAATTTGATCCTCGGCCACATACGTAAATGTTTTATTAAAAAAAATTAGTAATACTTTATAGTTTTCTAACCAGTCCATGCCAATAATCATATCATATGACCCTAGAGGCACAATATTCAGATTAATCCTAGTCACATGATCCTATAATTTCACTTCACAATCAACAATAAATTCAGTTACGTTTCTTTTTGCTTCAGTGGCCAGTTGGATTGCCAAGGTTTTGCATGCCTTACCTTGGTGAGCTGGCAACCCTCCATCATTCTAGGAGTGATGTAACTTAAGGCACCCCCTGGATCAATTAGTATAGAAATATTTTGGTTATAAATAGTACCTTCAATATCCATAATTGCATATTAGTGGTCTGCTTGTCGATCTTGAAGGGCTACATTTATTTGGTGGAAGCTTTTTCCAACTTCCCCAACTATGGAAGATTCTTACAAGTTCTTAAAAATATTGTTTGTTTCCTTGAGGCATGGGAAATTTCTTCTTAAATGTGGCTCTCCACATTCCCAACACTCCAGGGGTTCTTTAGGGGTTCCAACAGTCTGTTTGGGTCTAAGGTTTACAGGCTTATTACTCTTCTGCTGGAGTTGCTTGTTTCTGTTGCAGGAATGTCCTTGCAGGCCCCTTGGCATATTTCAGAAGGGTGGTGGTTGGAATCCCTTCTTCCACTGGTATAAATTTTCTTGCTTCTTATCCTTCCATGCCCTGGATATGTGGTTTCGTTGCTTATATTGTTCAAAACACAATCTGGCCTTCCTTAGCACTTCATCTAAGGTCTTTGGGTTATCGAACTCGATCCATTCTTTGTAAGATTGTGATAGACAACTAAAGAATCATTGAACCTTCACCTTTTCTTCCTTAATGTAAGGCACAAACTATAGTAGGTCCAGAAATTTATTGATGAGGTCCTCCATAGTCATTTGGCCAAGTTTCAATTCATAGAATTCCTTTATCTTTCTCTCATAATAGATTTCTGACAAATATTGCTTCTTGAATAATTTCTTGAACTTTGACCATTCTAGGTTCTTCTCTTTTAATCGATGGGAAATATTTAGGTCCTTCCACCAAATACTGGCTTTTCTTCTCAGATTGTAGACTTCCATTCTTACCTTCATGTTACTGGAGTAATTGTAAATCTGGAAATAATTTTTAATGTCGAGTAGCCAGGATTATGCTTTTTCTCTAGTATTTGATTCCCCGTCGAAGCTGGTTGGCTTGATCTTTTTAAATTCCCCTTCAAGGTGGCCAATATTTCTTTTACCGATAGGTTTGACCTAATTTTCTGAACCTTGTGTATCATTTGAGGATCTATAATCTTCTTTATCATCCCGTCCATTCTCCTAGTTCTTCTTTGTCTCAGTTCGTTGCTCCTTCCTATTGTTCCTATCATGCAGGATTTGTAGCAACATCTCGTTGATTTCCTGTTGTTTTTCCTGGGCCTTTTTGAGCTGCTATTCTTCTGCTTTAAAGTTCTGCATTTCTATGATCAAATTCTTCATTGTTTCCAGTACTTTACTAGCTTCCGAATGTTCTCGTTCTAATTGTGCTCTGTGTATTGTTGGTGCACGTTCTTTAGGTGGATATCCATTTTCATTTCACGAATCCAATTTTGTATCATGTTTATAACAATTTTGCGTAAATACAAAACATTTTAGAAAACATTTTTGGTTAGAATGATGTTTCTATGTTTCGGCGAAACTAGATGTTCCCAAAAGGTGACACGGTTGAACCTGTACCTCTGATACCATATATAACATACCCATATAACCTACCAAAAATGCATAATAATTGAAAAAAATATTTATATAAAAACATATGTCATTATTCATAAACCCTTGTAGTCCTTCTCTGTCACACATTCAACATAACAACAATACATAGTCTCCTTAAAAAAAAGCTTTTCTGCAACAGGCCTTCTGCAATCAAAATCTTAAGTTTAAAGCTTTTTTGCAACAGGCCTTCCGCAACAAAATTCTCCACAACATGCCTTCCACAACTTCCCTTTCCACAAATAAAACTCCCTTCCGCAATTTCGCTTCCAAAATGAGGATTGTGGATCGCGGAAATCATTCAAATCCTTAAAAATCTCACCCTTCGGCATTTCCACTTTCGCAATGCGGATTGTGGGTTTCGGATCCCCCTTCGTTTTAATTAATAGTTTTTTTCTTTCTGCTTTCCGCATTCCACATTACAGATTGCAGATTGTGGAAAACCTTACATTCAACTCTTTTTCATTTTTGCATTCTGCATTGCGGATTGTTGAAATCCTTATATTCAACACCTTTTCATTTCTGCCCACCTTTGCATTTTCATGATTTTATCCTTTCCTCTTCTGCGTTTCACAATGTGGTTTGCAGATTTGCAGAAACACATATCTTCTTCACAGTTTTAATTTTTGCCTTCCATTTTATGCAATGTGGATTGCAGATTGCGGAAAGCCTTAGGTTCTTTATAAATTACCTTTCGCTTTTCGCTTCCACAATGCAGATTGTAGATTGTGGAAACCTTAAGTTTTCTTACAGAATAGCCTTCCGCCCTTTGCTTTTGTAGTGTGGATTGCGGATTGTGGAAAACTCTAAACTCTTTACAATACGAAATTTTCGCTTCCCTCTTCTACAATGCAGATTGCGGAAAGCCCAAAAATATTTACAATCTTTCCTTTTGCAAACCCACTTCCGCAATGTAGATTATGGGTTTAAGAAGTGCTTAAGTTCTTCACTAATTTTATGCTTTCGCAGGCCTTTTGGCCCAAGGTTCACACTTTTTTTCCTCTGTGTTTTTCTTGGGTAAAACCAAGGGATATCAACCTTCGATGGCTTTGCAACCTTAGGCTGAGTTCTTTTACTTAAAATAAGTTTAGGCTTAGGAAGTCATAGTGGGTTCTAGTAGCTAGTTTCCTAAGAAACTACAGCTGCCACACTTTTCTTCATAGCTTTACCATTCATCTAAGGACTAACAGTATCACACATGGGCTTCACTAGACTGGAAGGGGTTTAAACCCAGACATCACTAGGTCTTCCCACAGGGGTCCCTTACACTAGTCATTAACAGTAGAGCAATAAGGAATCCAAGAATTTCATTACAAAAATAGTATTACACTATTACTAATCCCATATGACAAATGCAATCACCATTAACTAAAATAGAGTAGGGAATTCACCCTTGGTAAACCATATAAAAAATGCAGTCACAGTTAATTTAAAACAGATCAGGGGGATTTCCCCATTAGTAAACTTTATAACTCATGCAATCATATCCATTCAAAATGGAGCATTAGTATTACACCATTAGCAAGCCCTAAAATCAATGCAAGTTACAATCCCTTAAACCAGCGTAGGGGCATCACATCACCTCATAAGAAACACATTCATCTAACCTAGGAACTAGTATTATCAATTTTATGGATGTTGAAACACACATTCATACACATACAGATATATCTTGAGCTCAATGGATTTGCGGAAACATAAAAATAGTAATGGAACTTATTTGTAAGGTGAGCCGAATGAAGAAGGAACAACCACATTCCACCCAACCATAGATTAGGCACATATGTTCTCTACCCTCAATTGTCCCCGAGCTAAACTATGCATTCTAAGAGAGGTGACAACCAATCTAAGGAACAATTCTCGAGTGAGAAATCACTTACCTAACATAGAGTGCTCACGCAACAAGTATTTCTTTCAGTCTTTCCTAAAACATAGTGCTCACACAACAAGAGTTCACTCCTTTCCTCAGCATACTCGGCAGTGTCTCCTCCTCCTCCCATATACTTCTATTTTATAGTTTTTTCTTTTTCCTAGGTCTTTTGTAGCTAACGACCAATTCCTCATGGAATTTTCGCCGCCCACTACACCCCTGATTCCTCAGGGCGTGTCCAGCACCATACTAGCATTCTCATGCCTGGTGTAACCTTCCTGAGATTGGCTCTTCACATCCCCTACTATCTCATGCATAGTTTCCTCTTCAACATTGCTATCCCCATCATTCACCTTTTTTATTAAAAGCATAATGCTTCAGTTACATTTGTCGTCCAAGGACTAATTGGTAGCTTCCAGAACCAACCAATCTCATTAAAAAAATAAACTAGTAATTCAAAATATTACAAAAAAAATGTTTATCTGTTGTGGGATATTACACATTTAGTTGAATATTGTCCCCAACATGCACCTGGGAATGACCTGGATTATTGGTATCAGAGCTTGTTCATAGTTGAAGTTACATAAGCACTTCCATCAAAGTTATTTGACTTATGTCTATTCAGACATGCTCACAAACTAATCAAAACAAGCAGACACTTCCTTCGACTTCAAAAAAGATGGCCGACAAAGAAGACAATAGACATGCAATTGACGAGACAAAGGAACTCATAGAAAAAACACTGGCTCGCCAGGGAACCGAAATTTTCGCCCATTTCAGTGATATTCTCATGCGATTTGCTTTGACCTCCAGGGAATCCTCGACGCGACCTCACTTCGATAAAATCATCCCCTTCAAAGTGAAAATGAATCTGTACATGCCGAATCTTGAAGGAAATATTGATGCGGAAGCCGTCCACAATTGGGTATAAGAATTGGAATCTTACTACTCCGTGAATCAACTCTTCGAAGTGGAAAATATCAAAATTGCATCCTTAAAGATGTCAACCTCTGTACACTGATGGTGGCAGAATTTATTGACACATGGGTAAAATTTGTCGAATATGCCTGAAAGGAGTTCTACTCGCCCAAGTATCTTGAACAACAGTATAAGAAGTGGCAGTAGCTAAAGCAATGGAAAGGCCAATCCGTGCATGGTTACACTGACAAGTTCTATCGACTCATGGCTAGATTTTGCGTCCAAGAAGAAGAGAAATTACTTGTCCTAAATTACATCAGTGGTTTATTGCCTTGCATTCAACAATAAATGGATTTTTTGACTGTTAGTATGCTTGCAGATGCATTTCATTCAATCAACAAGCTTGATGATAAATAGAAAGGAAAAGCATGTTTCATGACCAATCTGAGAGGTCGAACATCCAACAAGAAGTCACTAGCCGACTCTGACAAGTTTAAGAACCCTTCTCATAAGACTCCTCCAAAGACTGATCATCATAAGAATAAATTTCATGAAGACAAGAAGGATCGCAACAAACAGTCTCCTACCAATAAATGGTGTGATTATCACAATTTAGCATGGCATGATACGTTAGAATGGAAAGATCGAAAGACATTTTTGGAAAAATTTTCAACATCCGACTTGACTGATAGAACCTTGGTATAATCTAACCCAAATCCAGCGACCCTCTTGGATTCAAATTTGACTACTCCGACAGCCTCAACTATCGTTGATGAGGAGGAACGGCAGCACCTATTCCCTACACGGATATGGATTCATAAAAATCCATTACATTTGATTGTGGATAACGATAGCCAGAAGAACTTTGTTTCTGAAACTCTTGTGAAGAAACTTGGTCTTGTCACCACTCCACATCCTCAAACTTACAACATTAGTTAGATGAGGGATGGATGGGAGCTAAGGATCACATGCCAATGTAGACTCACCTACTTCATTAATCCTATTGAATATGAATTAATCTGTGATGTGGCACTGCTTTTTGTAGCCGATGCCTTGTTTGGAAAACCTTACTTGTGGGATAGACATGGTACATATCAGTCCCGACGTCAGAAGGTGGTTGTCAACATTTAGAACCAATGGGACGACATACTTGAGCGACAACCCACATCAATGGTTTGTATGATATCTGCCAAACAAACAAATAAGCTTATCAATCATGCTTAGAAGTTTGCATTAATCATGATAAAGCCTCAACATTCTAGGAATATTGCAGCAACAAGTCAACTCACCGACTAGCGCAACTCCCGACAACAGCAGCAGATCGACCACATTCTTGAGGAATACCAAAACGTATTTCAAGATCCAAACGGAGTACCTCTACATTTTCAGGTAAAACACTCCATCGAACTTGTTCCTTGTTCTTCATTACCGAACGCATATTTTTACAGAATATCCATTGTCAAGAACACAAAGATTCACATTCAAATACATGATTTGATCAACAAAAGTCATTGCGACCCAACTCCTCTCCTTGTGGAAGTCTAGCTGTCCTAGTTCCAAATAAAGATGGGGCTTGATGCATGTGCATCGACTATCGGGCTCTCAACGAAATTTTAGTAAATAACATGTACCCTTTTCCAAGGATAGATGAACTCGTCGACTGTCTGAAATGTGCTAAGTTCTTTATGAAGCTCGACCTCAAGTCAAGATACCTCTAAATTCCAATCGAGTCCACCGATGTATGGAAAACGACTTTCAAGACCAAGGAAGGATTGTTTGAATGGTTAGTCATGCCTTTCATCTTAACCAATGGATTTGTAACCTTCATGAAATATATGGATGACCTTTTATGACCCTTCATCGGCAAGTGTGTCATTATCTATCTTGACGATATCTTGATTTTTAGTCGATCATGGGAAGAACATGTCAGATAGCTCTGACAAGCATTTGACACTCTCCAATGACATCAACTATATATCAACATGGAAAAATACTCATTTGCGATGACCAACATCAAATATATGGGGTATGTAATTGACTATGCAGGAATTCATGTCGACCCAGAAAAAGTACAGATCCTCAAATATTGGCCCATTCCTCAAAACATTCATGAACTAAGAAGTTTTCTTGGTTTGGCGAATTTCTATTGACGGTTCATACTTGGCTTCAGTCACATTGCATGGCCTTTAAATTAGCTGACAAAAGGAAATGGGGAAACTGTCCTCAAATGGACACCGATACAACAACAAGCTTTTGAACAACTCAAAGAGAAGCTTTGTACTGCCCCAGTACTTGTGTTACCTTATTTGCATCAACCCTTTGAGATTGAGATGGACTGTAACACCCCGTAAATTAAGAATTATTATTAATTCTGTTGGAAAAATAATTTATTTATTATTTTTAATATTTTTGACAGAAAAGTCAAGAATAAAACATTTTGTAATATAAACCATTTTATTTAATAAAATATGTTGAAGGGGTACAAGAGTGGATATAGTTGTTGAAAAGTGTTTGCTGACCCATAAGAGGAAAAATACAGGTGGCAAAAACCACTGAGTGAGAACTCAGGATGCAATAGGCATCATCCCCAAAAATCAAGTCACAACTCCTAGTTGAGTGTTAAAGAGAAGAAGGCTCATAAATGACCAAGGCCTAGGAAAAATAATATAAATTAGTATGTCCATAAGCAAGAGGAGGCTAGCATTGGACATGGATTAACATCTATGAAATGCAAGAGATGGTGCATTGATATTTTTCTCTTGTGGTTCAACGAACATGCTCAGGGATTCTGGAGCAAGTAAGTTGGCTGCTCTGGGAGTTGGTTGGTAGGAACAACTTCTCAACTCTCATTTTCCCAGCATTGGTGCCAAGTTTATACTTTATATTTTAATGCTGTAGAGTATGTTAAAATCCTAGATATGTAGTAGATTAATTATAATTGTTTTTTATTAACCTACTGTTGTTATACTTGTATCTTGTACTTAATGAAGTGAAATCGTCTATTTTTAATCTGCATAGTAATTTCCTACATTCGACTTTATAATTCCTAATTGCATCATTTTCCTAGATATTTTCTTACTCTGCATGTTTGAAATTAAATTAGCGACTGGATTTACAATTTCTGTCGATAATTATAGATCTGCATTACCTTTCCATTTAAGAGAATGAAATCCATTTACATAGTGTTTATCCAAATTCCCTACATGAATCTACAATGTCAAATTATAAAATTATTATTATATAGATCTGTAGTTTTTAGCATAATTATAGACAGATTTCATCTAAATAATAATAATAGTATTATAACTTATGAAAGAACTAAGTCAAAGTACTAAGCATCGAATATGATTTATATAGGAGAAAGCTTGGTTTCTATAGTAAGTACTTACATAGAAAATACCATAACAAAACTATACAGATCCCATAATCAAACTAACGTTAAATTAGGATCTAATCAATATTATAAACAAATCCCATCAAATCGTATTGTTTTTCTTTAAGCAATCACAAACCCAAAGGGTCGTATGGATAAAAGTCATTAACACTATATTAGAAGGTCATAAGTCCACATCGTGGCCACCTCTGTTTATACAGGAGGTAGAGCCTTGATCTATGACACTCGATAACAATACAATATAGAGGTCACGGGATCGAATACCTCCAAGGTATTTGTTTAGTTACTAGAATCAAGAAGAAGGTTATGGGATGACCGCTAGGTTTTTCAAAATACCAATAAAGAATCCTAAATCAAATATAAATTAATGGATCAAGGATCCTTTAGATAACAAAAGAACAATCTGTTTCAAATCTACAAACTGGCTGATAAACTAGATAGCACATCTATTATCACGACAGTGAAATCGATATTGCTGGTAAGTCCAGATAGTGGCTACTGAGTTATATTACATTTAAAACAGTTTGATATAACCTCCAAGCACTCACAAGCATTTAACAATAAAGATGCAATCCATAAAACTCTACCCTAGTGTACTGAGGAAACACCTCGACCATTTCTATTCTAGATCTCATTACTTATTGAGATCATGGGATCGAGTCCCGTAATAAAAAAATTAATTAAACATACCAACACTAATATCAACACTTTCAGAATCACAAGTTTAAACCATTAATTGTATTGCATAATGAAAATACTTTAGATGGTCGTAAGCCTATCCTTTAGCTACCATCACAATCTTATAACCGCAGGTATAATAAATATATACCAAAATTATAAAACAAAGGAACTACATTTCTTTCCATGGATGTAAGACCATCTATGATGGAAGCTGAGGGTTTCAATATAATCCACATAAATAATTACATACAACAAATTTCAAAACAAAATTTGGTTAAAAACCAGCCGAGGTCAGCTCCCAATTCTTTAATCTGTCAAAAGGATATATCAGAGTATATATACATGCATACATAGTGGTTATAAGACCATTATAAATGATTTCGACTATAATATAAAAACCAAAAATGTATCGAAAACTACACAGGCATAAGATCTGTCAAGGGCACCCCAAAACCCTACCAGGGTTTAAACAAAACAAAAATAATTCATAACATTTACAGTGCCAATATTGGCTATAAGTTGACACAACCCGTTAAGGATTTTCAACACAACCCTGGACTAGTTTAACTCAATAAGAGAGACACTTATCTTAATCGTTGCGGCTACCAAGAAGCCCTCACGACTTCTGCCCAACGAGACCTGCAACCATCAATTGGTTGGGTCAGTAAGGACTCTGCATATTTAAAAGAAAATGTAAATGAAATAAGTTGAAACAGGGTTGAGTGCATCTTACTTGAGCATTTTGAAATGCGGGCCTGGGAGGAGGTGACCTTGTTTCCTTACTCTCCAGTGCCGAGACCTGCAATTTAAAACCAATTACGGTTAGTGCACATTACATTAATAATTCAGAACAAGATTGAAGAACTCTCAGCATTTGGAATTTCTTAGCTTGGCTTTGGGAAACGAGGGCCAGGGATCTGCTCCTTCAAGCACCCTTATCCCTCCATAGCCTATAGAAACAAAACCTATCAGTAAATCAAATAAAATGAACTATAGAAGAAAAAAACAATCATTTTAAGTTGCAGACGGAGGTTCAGTCATGCTTACCTTGGGGACTATTGTTCATGGCGTTGAAAGCTTCGATCAGATGTTGGAGCTCCAGTTTGGATGGAAACCTATCAGGTTATATGAAGAATCTATGCTACCATAGTGGAACCAATTTTTAAACACCATTAACCTTGTGAAAAACTAAGTTGAACAACATAGGAAACAGAGCTTGACCTTCGACCGACTTCCGACAAGTAAAACAATGCAAGTGAAAAACCCATATAGAGTAAAGGCTTTCAAAACCCTATCCAACTCGAGTAATCTCACCATCCAAGTGTAGGGAAGGGATAACATCCTGTACTACCTCGTGGTCCTAGCTGTGCTGCCATATTGCATCTCAGACAAACTTAAATGTCAACCGGAGGACAACTTTATTGCATGGCCAAAATTATTACGACAAAATCATTGTGAATCTAAACCTTGGATAGTGTAATAATAAAATCAATTATATAACCTATTCCATGGATCGCTGGGTTAACATACCATGCATCAACCTTAAAGCATGATATTCAAACCTTGCTTCGAAACCATACCATAAACCTTGTATCTAATGCACATTCTAGAACTTTCGTGGGGTTGGGTTGGGGTCCTATGCCATCGTGGGTTATGGACAAACCCATACCCATCCTTGGTATGTTACCAAATAAGTTTACAAAGTTTCCAATACCTTAGCACTCGATTAGGCTAAGGTATTTGGAAAGGTCTTAAATCATAATATAGGACTAGTATTAAAACTTTAAAACCATATTTCATGTATGATATAGGATCTTGCTCTTTAAACCATGGCTAAGGTAGTATCTACTCTTGCACATAAAAGACTGTAAACAGATGCATCAAACCAACTTATGTAGGATCATGAATATTTTCTTTAACTTCAAGAACATGCGGTTGCATGCCAAGCACAAGTAGGTAAACCCTCATTTTATTCATATTAAGAGGTCACCATACGGAGAACCGTACTTTACAAACCCTAAGCCTCTCACGCTTAGGGGCATGTTTTTACATACATAGTGTAACTATGTTAAAGCCAAGCCTGGAAAATAAAACAATAATTATAAAACATGTAAACAAAGTACATCACCTGTAGGAGTATGGCTGAAGGTACTGGAAGGAACTGGCCATCATAAGTATCAACAAATCCCATCGTAAGCAACAAGAAAATAGATATTAGAACCAACAGTAATTAAACATATAATTCTGCTAAAGTAAATGTAAAAATAACACATGTAATTTTTTTATGTACGATTTTTAGGTGTGTTACACGGACACATCGGACTATGCCCTCATCGTAGGGATCACTTAGTGAGATCACCCAGTCCCATTTCATTCTGAAACTTTCAACGACACTGTTAGAAGGTATTCAATGTATGAAAAATAAATGTATTCCATTGTGCAAGCTCTTAAGAAATGGAGACACTACATTCTTAGAAAGAAAATGGTCATCCTCACTGACCATAAGCCTTTACAGTTCACCCCATCCTAGTAGAAACTACATAAAAATAAACAACTCAAGTGGATTAATTACCTGCAACAATTTCAGTTGGTAATTAAGTATTGAAAAGGCAAAGCCAATGCCACAACTGGTTGTCTCAGCCGACCACCCATTACTCTACTGTCTACAGTGATGATTATATAGGGTTACAACACCACTACTTGGCCACAATTTTATTCGGTAGAATGCAACTTATCTGCAATTTATCAACAGCTTCAAGCCGACACGCTGTCTACTACTGACTACTTCCTGAAGCACACCTTTCTATACAATCTTGGACAAATTTGTGTACCAACTAGTGAGCACCGACAAAGGCTCATCTAAGACACACACTACAACAAGACTACAGGACATTTTGGAGTTGCAAAAACACTTATTATCCTCCAAAAGTAATTTTATTGGCCTTCACTTAAATCTGACATCAACAAGTACATTCGATTGTGCATAGTTTGTGCCATTGCTAAATCGCCGAATCGACGACAAGGACTGCATACAATACTAGTTCCTAGTCGACCATGGGAATCTATTTCTATGGACTACTTGACGGGATATCCTACTACAAAACATTAGCATGACGTGATATTAGTAGTAGTTGATATATTTTCCTAGATGACTATACTCATACCATGCAAGAAGACTACGACATCACAACAGACTGCTCAGCTCTTATCCAACATGTTTGGAAGCATTATGGCCTCTCGATGACCATTATTTATGATAGAGATGCTATATTTGTCAGCACCTTTTGGAAAAATCTATGGCAATAGCTCGACATGAGACTTTCTTTGTCGAAATTCTTCCATTCATAGACAAAAGGACAGATGAAAGTTGTAAATCGCTAGGTAGTACAGTTGCTTCGCATGTACAACCACAAGCATCGTTAAACATGGGATTCCAACCTTCCATACATACAAAACAACTATAATCATGCTCAACACAGTTCTATGAGCAAGATTCCATTTGATATCTGTTATCGATTTCAACCCTCAGCACCTTCAACCTGATCAGTTCCTCGACACAGTCGAATGACACTGATTTTGAAGGACGAGAAGTTGACAAAGCATTAAAGTTCAGAGATCAAATCTACAATATCCAAAAGCAAGCACATGAAATGTTGCAACAAGCTAATGAAAAATATAAGGCCTGGCATGAAAAGCATTGTATTCCTCATTCATTCCATATTGGGGATCAAGTCTGGTTACATCTAAAGAAGGAGCGCTTCACTAGCCCATATAGAAAGATGAAACCCTTGCGATATGGTCCATACAATATCCTTAAACAGATTGGAGAAAATTCCTTTCACCTCGACATTCTTGCATGCCTTGGCCTACATCCATTCTTTAAATGTAGATCTACTTCGATCATACCATACACGATTGTTGGAACATAACGACTTGCAAACAACAGAATGGGTCGACATCCATCAATATGTTCAGGAACCTCTCCTTTGTGACACCATTGTGGGATGACGCATACACCATACAAGGACGAACTCCGTTCCCTTGTTTCAAGTGGCTAAAGATGGAAAACTCCCTGCACAAGGAAATGGTACTCTGGTATTGAAATAGCCAACAAGTTTCCTCACCTGAATGAATACACAATGGAGACCATTGTTTCTTAAGGAAGGAGGAATGATCCAACCAACAGTTGGCATGTTGTCTAACTTCGAAAAAGTATAGCACTTAGACTGCTTCGGCAGGTTCATCATCGGCTTCGACAAGTCCGAACCTCGACACAACCAACTTTGACAACCTTGACAGGTTTCAGATTCGACATACAACATCTCAACATGCAGTGTCGATATCGACGACTAACGAACATCGACATATTGTCTCTCTGTCTTCCAATCATCTACGACGGTTGAACTTTTGAACCGTTATAATTCTTTTGTAATTGAACGTAACAAGTAGTCACCCAAGCGTCTCAACATTCTATAGTATGAAAAAATAGTATGTTAGGAGAGAGACCATTTTCAGATGTTCAATCAATATTGAAATTTGATGGTCACCATTTCTTGTCAAATACAAAATTCAAAATGACTAGATATTTCCATTTCCATTTAATTTATGTTCAAACAAATGTAAATAATGTTGAACATAAAATATTGCAAATGTGAGACAAATGGGTATTTACCTCAAAGATACCAAAAACCAAAGCTTAGAGAGAGATGCACTAACCCCAGATGTTGATTTTTTTCTTCAAAATGATTATTTGGCTCTCCAATATTCTAATTTGTATTTCCTACCCACTTAGTATATTAAAAATTAGGCAAAATTACTTTATTGGAGACAACCAAGGTTCCCCTTCCCTTTTACAATTTTAAGTTGAGTGAATCTTATACTCAAGTGATAATCACCACTTTAGATTCAAGGTTGGGCTAGGATGGGAGACAAATAATTTGGTTAAGTTATTTGCTTGAAAATCATTACTTATTCTTGCTATGGAGACATCATTTTGCTTTTTCTATATTGTTTCTAATGATGGATAGCAATACTGTTAAACATGGATTTGTAAGATTGGTACTTTCATAAGATTCATTGAACATTTTTTTTCTTCAATTTCCTGAATTGATGAAATTTGTGATGCATATTCTAATCTTAATAAGATTGACTAATTTATTTTTTAATTCTTCATATTTTCTTTTACCTAAAAAGCAGTAACTAAGCTTCACACAACTCTTGTTATGATATAAAAGTGGTTGCGATAATTGACATATCATAATATACGAAGTCTTTTACTTCTATGTAGTTGATTGTGATAATTAACCTATATCTCTATATAATAATAAAAAAATAAATTTATTTGCTTATATGTAATTGGGAAAGTGAAAAGGAATCTTATGTACACTTCTCGTACTCTGGTATTTATTATTATATAACATAAAGGTGATGTGATAGTGAATTTAAACCGTATTATATTAAAGTTTTTTTTATTAACTTGTTAGTGGGCAAATTGGAGGGAATCCTTACCGGGCAAATTGTAGGGAATCCTTACCTAATACTTTTATCTTTAAGTGTTGTAAAATTGACAATTATAAAATGATTAATAGTTATTATAAATGTGATGTGATAATTAATTTAAATTATATTAAATTTTTTATTTAATTTGTTAGTGGGAAAGTAAAGGGAATCTTACCCATTCTTTTATTTGATTTGTATGCAAAATTGATAATTATAACATGATTAAGATAATTATTATAAATTTAATGTGATAAATTAAAGTCATTATGGAAGCGGAGGGAATATGTTTTAGTGATAATATTTTATGTGTTTTTATTGGAGTAAGGATGATTATAAAAGTGATGGGATAATTAAGCTATATTATATTACATTAGCATACTTCTGATGTGGGGAAATGAAATGTTGAAGAAAACTTATATGTTGTAAAAATGAGAGAAAGTTGTGTATATTTAGATAATATAACTTTATGTGTTGAAAGCAAGTTTAGTGAATTTATGGAGAGCATAGTAGTCGATGAAAATTAAAGGAAAACCCTAGTTTAAGTACTAATAAGCAATAAATATAAACCTGTGTAATGATGGCAAGTAAAATGAAATGTACATTAATTTGTCAAACAAGAAAGTATACATATGTGAGAAAAACAATGAAGGGATAACTAGTTATAAAGTTTGACTCTAATTATATTGGAAATCAACAATGGTATTTCCATTTGGTAGGGGGGGAGCAGGGATTGAAGGTTGCAGTTTTAAGTGTGAAAGGGATAGAGAATGAAAGTATGCATGTTCCTTTTTTCGAATTGTGACATCTGAAGTGTCTTTCATCTTTGCATAGCGGTCGAAGGAGAATGATGGTGAAATTCACATTCCTTCTAATGTTGTAGTGCATGACATTGCTGTGAAGGTCAAGCCTTAACGTTTAGTGTTACCGATGTCAATGGTTGACCTTGTTAATGTCAATCCTTGGGATTTATGGATAGTCAATGCCCAATCCATTTTAAAGGGGATTTGTTTTTTGTTACTTTGATTTATGGGTGGAATTGCTATGTGCTTTGGTTGAAATTGGTCCCATGGAGGGCCAATGTATTTATCAAATTCCAAGACAACATAGGTTGGCAACTTAGGAGGGTTGGATCGAGGTGTGTATACAATTTGCATGACCACTCCAAGTGCAACATTACTAGTCTCGATTGGACCCATAAATTGCAAGGTATCATTACGTGTTGCCTCACACATATCAATATTCATTTTTCTTGTTGATGATCATCATCTTGTTGTGCATCTGACCCAATGGTGTAAATTGCGACAGATTGTGCAATAGGAATAGCCAATGCCTAGAGCATTTGTTATGGTTATTTGCAAGAATATTCGTTGCAAAGAGATGGATTGTTGTGTCAATGTTTGAACAATCCTATGTTGAGAAGAATCTATTAGTCCTAAACTAGAGGAAGTTCTAGTCTTCCAAGGTTGGTGTAACATTGTGGATGTCTGTCCAAACCCTAGCATCTAGGGGAGGGTGGGAGTTTGTTTTGGTTAAATCCGTGCTAAATTCTATACCAATATTTTGGGTTTCTTTCACTTACATTCCAAAAGGTGTCTTGGAGCAGAGTACTTTCATCTGTTTGAATATTTTTAGAAATGAAGAGAAACTTGAGAACTTAGAGAATGATAGCATCAATTTGGTAAAGAGAATTTGATTTCAATCAACAAACAAAGAAGCTCTTGTACACATTCACTTAAATGTTTTCCTTATCTCTCGATCAAATGTATGGAGAGGACCTTCAATGCTTTGGTATACTTACCATTGTTTATGGAGATGGGCCTTCAACATTGTGAGATATGATATTTGACGATGCAAACTTGGGTACCTTGAATGCTTCATTGTGGACTCCTACAACAACCCTCTTAATGTTGAGGACAAGATGTGCCCATATATGCAGGCTACAGGAAGTCCTTTTGCGTATGTTGTCATTGAACAACAAGATATGGTTACTCTTTTGACCATGGTCCTTTTTATGATCAATGAGGCTATAACATAGTTGGTGTTCATTTCGAAAGATGTGGATGGAGGACACTGCGAACAAGAGTATGATAATCCTACTTGTTTTTCATTTTTGTGATTTTGAGATCTTAGAATTTTCAAGAGAATCCATTCTTTTAGTAATTTTGGTATTTCAAATTTTCAAGTATTTAAATTATATATAGAATGACTAATATGCTCTACTATCTTATGATGTACTTATACATTTTGTATGCATTATGAATTATGTTTCTAATTTATTTTTCCTAAGATTTCTACTTTTTTAGCATAGAAATATATTTATATAGAAATTTGAAGGAACAACGGAGATTCCCAAATTCTAGACTATTCAAGATTGTTGCCACAACTGCACTAAATCCTTCTACCAAATTCCAATTCCAATAGGCACCCACTGCTCATGTAAGTTCAAATGTTAAAGAAAAGAATAGATGGTAAGACATAAAAGTAGCAAGGGAAAGATTGAGACTACTAAAAGTAATTATCAAAAAACCATTGTGCCAAGAGGCACTTTCTCCATTCCAAGTGGATGAGATGTTTCACTTCTATAATGGTGATGTGGCACATGTGTTAACTAATACACAAATAGATTCTTGTAACTAATTATGAAAATATTTATTTAATATTAAAGTGTCTCCATCAATAATAAAGAGCTTCACCACGGGTCAGTGGAATTATAATTTGAAATTGATGTATATTTATATAAATGTGTTTTACATTGCAACCAATTTAAACTTGGAGCCACTTTATGAAACTCTTTATGATAAACAATTTAAATATTAAATAAATATTTTCATAAATAATTTCAAGAATCAATTTGTGTATTAGTTACTTCTGCATATGTATTAAGACACACACACACACACACACACACTCACACACACACACACACACACACACATATATGTGGCATGCATATCAAGAATAACTATTTGAGTCTTAAACTTGATTAAATGTTTGCTTAGGAATAGTTGGCCTCTAAATAATTATAGTGGAAAATTTATAGGATTATATATTTCAAGTTAATAATTTAACAATTAGTTAGATATTAGTTTGGGTAAAGAACTATTTTACTTCCTAATTAATTAATTAATGCAAATTTTTCCTTGGAATAATTAATAAAAAATATAGGTTGCTTACACTCAAGGGAATCTATGATCTATTAATCTACGTCATTACATGAAGATTTGTGTAATGATATAATATTCCTGGGATTTGAAATATATGCATTGGGAAATGCAATGTGGTCTAATAGTAATGTTAAGATGCATTTATTTTAATGATATCACATTTTGTATCATATCATCCTTGGAATTCTTCGATAGTATGACAATTTATGGTAATCTTTTACTTCCATAATGTGGTTAGGTATAGTTTTTGTGTACAAAATAAAAAAGAATTTAAAAAATTAGCTACAAGTGTAGATAAAATCACCACTGTTAAATAATTAAAATGATAATTTCTAATTAACAGAAATGGCAAGTAATAGTGGAAACTCTAATTTGACTATATATTGACATCTACTATTTTAATGTGGGAATTTAGTAATAAAAGTTTGTTGCATTGCTTCAATTTCATGAATTTATTTCTTAATATTTGTTAAGATACCAATTTATTTCTTAGTATCTTTAAGATGCATTACTTACAATAAGGGGCATCTACGATCTATTGATCTATGTATTTAATTGGAGATGTCAAGATACATTGATTTTGAGTATATTAGATTTTGTATGATATCATTCAATTAAATATACATGTAACTCATCATTAAATTTCATTAAAGGAAACTGAAAATGATTGTTTCTTTATTACAATTCACCATTTTGATCATGTCATTTTTTAAAATTTTTGAATACAATGATTTCAATCTGGTAATTTTGGTTTTAAACAACATTGTTTTGATGCCTACAATGCCGTTGGAAACAACAGAAATCCATCTTAACCATAGGACTCCATAGATTCAATAGAAAACTATTCTAAAAAACAAAAAAACTAGTAAAATTCTTCTCAAAATGTGGACTGAATTTGAAATCTAGTTTGAATTTGTAGTCTTAAATGATAAACCATTTAGCTATATTGCTATCTATATCCTTGAGTTTGTTGTCCATCCAATTTTTTACATACAACCCACCTAGCAAACTAGGACACCTCACAACTATCCTTATTAACTTTTATACAATTGCTTGATTGTTAAATTTAGCATTGAGCTATTTTTGACCAATCTTTATTAAGCTAAACATCAGATTGAAGCTGGTATCTTTTTAGAAAATGTAAAGTGCAAAATTTAAACACACAAAAATCCTTTTCTCAAGTTAAAAAGAAAATAACATATTAAAATATAAACTTTATCTAAAAAAAATCAAAATTTGAATACAAAATATTTAATAAAATTAAATATCCACAATCAAAAGATAAAAATTATTGAGCTTAAACTTCTCCGGATCTCAAATTCTTGAATGGAACCCGCAATGAAAAATCTAACTGAATGACATAAAAGATAAAAAATGTTTAGAGTTTATATTAAAAACAAATCTAACTATTGTTTAGAGTTTATATTAAAAACAAATCTAACTATTGTTTAGAGTTTATATTAAAAACAAATTTTAAAAGCATATTTATTTTAATTGTTAATGGTTACCAGAGGTTGGCGTCAGCCTTGTTTTGTGTTGCCCACCCCCCAACGGTGGGTAGACGTCAGCCAAATTTAATGTATCAAGAATGCTGGCCATTGAAATCTGTAATGACTGCTAACCTTGGACAAGGTAGTGAGGTTATTAGTATTCAGTAAACAACGTGTGCCCACGGAAAAACACTAGCAATGTTTTCATCAATTCTACGTTGGAAAACTCTTGAGATGCAAAGCGAGGATAACAAAGAGGAGATGGACGAGAAGAAGGGTTCTCTGGCTCAAGAGTCAGTGAACTGTGAGTGTATGTTGTTGAAGAATATAAGCGTATTGGTCAATGCATTATTAAATAATTAGTTAGTTGAGTAGTTGATTTGGTCACCTTATCTTGATTAGTGACCCATAGTATTTTCTGGTCCATGGTATTGTTGTTATGTAGTCATATACATGTTGCTGCTAAATAATGAGAAGACAATCAATATGCCCATTGTGTGTTCCATCATATTATGCCTTTTTTTATTTAATATTTAACATGGAATTAGAGCATATGGCCTAATCCATTTCTTGGGTAATCATTTTCACAAAGTGGAAAGCACACACACACACATAGGTTATGATTGAAGCTGGAACACATCAACGTGGAGAAATTAGGCATATATTTTTTTTCTCCTCTTGGAGCGCCACTGCACCCTGTCCCTATCGAAAACTATGGTACCTCAGCACTATCTGCACTATTTGTTAAGACAAAGTGCGGTACTATTCTCACGTTATCTTCATACAAAGTGCAGTACCACTGCTCTATTCTCTTAGCCAAAGTGTGGTACTATTCACACTTTCTCTGCATACAAAGTGTGGTACCACCACTCTATTCTCTTAGCCAAAGTAAAGTGAACCTTGGTTACTTGCACCAATTTTTGGTACCACACCCATCCAATGCCATGTGTTAACTATACAAGGCGCATTACCTGTTTTATACAGTTTAAAAAAAAAGAGATAGGGAGATCTCTAGTTAGTCATACCATCATGGATACTACCAACACAAGTAATTTTGGTCAAGATCGGTACCAACTATGAGTTTTGGTCAAGATGAAGACGTTTCTCCAGCTCAACAAATGTTGGGATATGGTTGAAACTAAGTTCAAAGAACAAAATAGAAATGCTCTAGATGTAGTGAGTAATGCCCAGAAGAATTTAGTAGAAGTTCATTGAGACTGAGATCTCATAGCCAAATGGTTAATCCAAAGTTGCATCGAGGAGTCCATTTTCCCACGGATCTTAGGAGCTACCAACACCCATCAAGCTTGGAATCTTCTTGCATATGCCTCCAAGGGAATAGACCGAGTAAAAATGGTAAGATTGCAAACCCTCTAAATTCAGCTTGCAAGTTTGAAAATGAAGGAAACATAAACTGTAAATGAGTTTATGAATATGGTTTTGGGTATTATAACCCAATTTCAAACCTATGACAAACCTCTAGAACAAGAGGTAGTTGTTCAGAATCATGGGTAAGTGTCCATTGCATTCATTTCCTACTGAGGAGAAGTCTCTAAGTTTATGCTTACCTTCTTGTGACTCGGTCCCAACAGTTGTATCCAAATTTGGTCATATGTCTAAATCGGGAGTCATGTCTAAATCGGGAGTCCATCCAGTCTATTTATAGTATAAAGGAGGAATGTTTAAACTTGACCTAATTGGGGCACATGTTTCAGTTACCAAAGTGTGGGGAACACTAATTGAGGCTCACTGCCACTTATTGCACTTGATTGCATAAGTTTAGGAGTCTCCTAGATCAATCCCTACAATTTAGGAAGCAACTGGGAGTGCCGAAACCAACCAAGATCAGTTCACTTCAGTTAATGACTAGTCAAGCCAAGTTAGGAGTCAGTTACATTCAGTTCTAGCTCTCTACATTCAGTTAAATAATGGTTTAATTAATTGCACACATGTGGGGCGTTTTTCTCACCTACCACAGTCAGTTAACCATTATTTAATACTAAATGTAACACTTGGTTGTGTTTTAGAACTCCGGTTATGATTTAGACAAGGACAGTTAACTACTGGGTCCTCCAATAGTGATTTAGACAATGTCTTGGTTACCTACAGTCAAGTAGAGTCATCAATTCGAACTTCCTCATGCCGATTCGAATTGCTTGTGGCTATTAAAGCCATTTTACATCATTGTAATTATTATCTGGATTACTTTTTTGATTAATGAAAGCATTCACAGCTGCAAGCCTTTTGCACTGTTTCATTCTTCAATGGCTGAGTAAATTGTGAGATCTTCTTTGTGAGTTGTGTGTGTGTCTACAGATCTATATGCTCAAATTTAACATGGTATCAGAGCCTCGATGGACAAGGCACTTCTCCTCCTCAGATCTCCTACTGGATCATTTTTTTGTTTTACAGGTACAACTTCGAAATGAATTCATCAGTTCCTCTTCTCACCCGATCCTCAGATTATTTTGAATGGGGGGTGAAGATGACTATATGTCTGAGAAGACAAAAACTCTTTTCAGTGTCTAATGAATTCGGTAGAAATTCTTTTGAGAGTGATAATGACTGGCTAAAGGCAAAGGATAAAGCTTTTGAAATAATGGAACTGGCTCTTTCTCCTAGCATGCGCTACCTCAGTAGATATATTAAAGATCCAAAGGAACTCTGGAGAAGATTGGACATAACCTTTGGATTTGGAAGCACATGGAGCACATCCAGCACCAAAAACATCCTTGATCCAAAAATCTCGGCCTCCACTCTCTCTGATGAAGTTGTTCAAGATGAAGAAGAAGCAGAGACTTCTACACAGTCAATTCAAATTGAGGACAGTCTCCATGCAGTGACTCCTTCTCCTGATGCTCCGGAAGTTCATGAGATCTCTGATATCTCATCTTCTCATATTGCTGAAACAGAAGAAGACATTCGAATCTCTGATATTGACAAAAAAATTCTGCTGCACTTCCATGCAAACATTCACCGGTGATTTTCCTTTAAATTCTGTGCAAAATTTACTAGTAATTGCTTCCGAAATGAAGAGAAATTTGATTTTTCTTCCTCTAATGTTGCTGCTAGTGTGCAAATATGTGATACCTTGGATATTTTGGAAGAAATATAAAATTACCAGAGTGATCCATTCGCTCCCCATGATCTAGTTTTTCCAGCAAATTCCTGCAGGATTGCATGCACCAAAATTCAGAATTTTGAAGAAGAAGAAAGTTGTGCATCCACCGTCTCGGTTAACCATTTACTTGAATATGATATTAACCTTATTGGATCTGATATGATATTATTTAGATTTGATCTGATATTTCTTGGTTTAATATATCAAATTCATAATCTTTCAGTACCGCTTGTAGCTGTTCTCATCAACGGTGTGAAGAAACAAGTACCGCAAGTCTCCTACAAAACTGCTGCTGGGGATTTGATTCCGTTTCACAGTTTTGGATCTGTTTTGAACCTGTTTAGATATGATTTACTTTCTGATCTGATATTATTTGGTTCATATTTTAAAATTCAAAAGCATTCAGTCATGCTTGTAGCTACTCTCACCAATTTCGATGTGAAAAAT
>LPNX010674502.1:120946-180521 GCA_001517045.1 Pseudotsuga menziesii | reverse complement strand
ACTTTACTTTACTTGATGTAATGGGTGACCTATGGTCTTAGTTACCAGGGCCCACAGTTTGTCCAAGTTAGCATTCAGGGGGGGTGTTAGGATTATTAATCCTCCCTTGTACAAATTTGGTCATATGTCTAAATCAGGAGTCATGTCTAAATCGGGAGTCCATCCAGTCTATTTATAGTCATTAGCACCATTGGTTAAACTTGACCAAATTGGGGCACATGTTTCAGTTACCAAAGTGTGGGGAACACTAATTGAGGCTCACTGCCACTTATTGCACTTGATTGCATAAGTTTAGGAGTCTCCTAGATCAATCCCTACAATTTCGGAAGCAACTGGGAGTGCTGAAACCAACCAAGGTCAGTTCACTTCAGTTAATGACTAGTCAAGCCAAGTTAGGAGTCAGTTACATTCAGTTATAGCTCTCTACATTCAGTTAAATAATGGTTTAATTAATTGCACACATGTGGGGCGTTTTTCTCACCTACCACAGTCAGTTAACCATTAGTTAATACTAAATGTAACACTTAGTTGTGTTTTAGAACTCCGGTTATGATTTAGACAAGGACAGTTAACTACTGGGTCCTCCAATAGTGATTTAGAAAATGTCTTGTTTACCTACAGTCAAGTAGAGTCATCAATTCTAACTTCCTCATGTAGATTCGAAATGCTTGTGGCTATTAAAGCCATTTTACATCATTGTAATTATTATTTGGATTAATTTTTTGATTGATGAAAGCATTCACAGCTGCAAGCCTTTCGCACTGTTTCATTCTTCAATGGCTGAGTAATTTGTGAGATCTTCTTTGTGAGTTGTGTGTTTGTCTACAGATCTATATGCTCAAATTTAACAAAAGTTGCATCGAGGAGTCCATTTTCCCACGGATCTTAGGAGCTACCAACACCCATCAAGCTTGGAATCTTCTTGCATACGCCTCCAAGGGAATAGACCGAGTAAAAATGGTAAGATTACAAACCCTCTGAATTCAGTTTGAAAGTTTGAAAATGAAGGAAACATAAACTGTAAATGAGTTTATGAATATGGTTTTGGGTATTATAACCCAATTTCAAACCTATGACAAACCTCTAGAACAAGAGGTAGTTGTTCAGAATCATGGGAAAGTGTCCCTTGCATTCATTTCCTACTAAGGAGAAGTCTCTAATTTTATGCTTACCTTCTTGTGACTCGGTCCCAACAGTTGACCAGATCATCCATCCTATACAGACTGTGGAGCCTACTCTCCACTCTGTCGATCCATTTGAAAGTTTAGACATGTGTCCTATCTCGGATGATCTGCTTTCTTCAGATGAAGTCTTCCTAGAGTCTTTGATATAGTGTGACCTTCTTTTGGATGTTGGTTCAGTTGTGACTAAGTCAAACCCTGATTTTCTTAGTAAGCCTGATCTTTCCATGGATCAATATTCTTATGTTGTCTTTTTGAGTTTTTAGACTCTCCCTTCGAATAGCAAGTCAGTGATCCTGATGAGATTGATTTTTCTTATGAATTTTCCAACTCCTGTAACACTGAGTTTGTTCCTGCAGACTCTATCTCCCTTGTTGATTTTTTCTTTTCTTCTGAGGTTGATCTTATTGATTATAAACCCTTGGATATTGGAACTATAGAGTCCTCTTTTGTTGATTATTCCTTGACTACACCTTTTGTAGAAGATAGCAAAGTTGCATGTGTTTCTACCAAAGTGATTTGGATTGGATCTTTTCTTCTGAATGTGTTTCTGATGTTGGTGTTTCTTGGAGACAAGATTTGTAGTTGGATTCACAACTATTTACTTGCCTCACCTTGTTGTTCAAGCTGTAACTGCATTTGCATGTACCCTTCTCGCACTTTTGAGCATGATGTCGGCTTCCACGCTCTTAGCTCATTGTTTAAGCCCTCATCTCTATTCTCATCATCGCTCAGCCCTGTATCATTTTTCCTTTGCAACTTGACACCTTTTACCTTGAGGAGACATTACTCGAGTGTCTTTATCTTGCTCATGTTCCTTGCATTGTGCATAGGTTTGTTCCTCTCACTTAGAACTAGTTTTACCTACTTCTGATACTCGTCTCGTCACATTTAGAGAATTATTTCTGCTCTCCTTCGAGCTCGTTAAAAACAGGAAGGAGGCTGCAAGTTGACTTTTCCAGACTCGTTAAAACTTCACGGGAAAGATATGGAGTTATCTTTAATCCCTAGTCGGACTCCTTAAAATTGAATAGATTGTCGAGTTAATTTGTTTGTTCAGACTCATTAAGGTAAATTGAACAATCATCCGCATAGGTATAAGTTTACCCCTTTTTTCGGCCTTGTGGATTACTTAGGAAAAATGAATACTCTATTTTCTTCAAAAGCTAGAAGAGTATCTTTAGGAATAGGTATAACTCTTTTCTGGACCTAAAGGACTAAACTTACGGAAAAGGACCCTTTTCAAGCTTAGTTTTCTTTTTTTCGTGCTCTGGACCTAAACATGAAAAAGATTCCAAGTGTACTTTATGTCTTTGTCATGCTCACTAAAACCAAAAGAACAAAGCATCAAGTTTACTATTGTAAGCCCCATTTCTCGTAATCAAATGGATCTTTTTGAGTGATCTTTCCTTCCTTCACTCTCGTTAAAATCAGGCTACATGTCGCTTCTGAAGGTGCGTCGGTCTGGTGGTAGTTTACCCCTTTTCTGGACCTTGCCGACTAACTAGGAAAAAGGCATACCTTAGTTCACCTCGGCTAAGAGAGTTATCATTTGTATTGTTTTACACTTTTTCAAACGTAGGAGACTAACTTTTGGAAAAAGCACCCCCCCAGAGTCTTTAGAGTTTTCGGACTCTCAAAAATATGAAAACACCATTGAGCATTCACTAATTTAGGCTTGTAAAATCCATGAATCAGTGCTTTATCAAGCATTCTTTGGTCTCTTCTTTGAGATTTCCAAAAATGAAGAAGGTCCTGAGTTTTCTTTCTTGGACTCGTTAAACCGTTACAAGAAAGAGGATAGGGAATTTCATTCACATGTTTTTTGCATCATGGCAGCAAGTCTTGTCTCCTTGAACAAAGCACTAGTTTTGAGTCTATCAACAGTTGGGTTCTAGTCTTCGACCTTATCCAGATTCAGAGATTTTACTCCTCTAGTTGGCTCCTTTTTCAATTATATGGGGAATCTGTCAATGTCTCCTACATTGCAAATTTGTGTCATTGGTCTCTTTGTGTCAAAAGCTGCCTAAGTCACTTTTGTGTCATTCTCAATGTTTAAGGATAAACCTTTGTCAACCATTCTGTAGTTGCCTTGACCTTTTGTGTTGTCTGTTCCCTAGTATTAGTTTATTATATCATATCTTTAGCGGTCTTTGTCATGAAATTCTGTACCAGTTCCAGATCCAATTAGTCTTTGAATTACCTCGTGTTGGATGATGGAGAATTCCTTAATGCATTCCTTCCAACGGATCTCTTCCTATCGACTACAACACTGCTTGATCTGAAAATGAGATTTAGAGTTTATGACAGTACCTTGGGGATTGTAGTCATCAATGGAAATTTCCCTTGCTATTGGGTAGTGGGAATACCTTACTGTCTCCTACTCGATGGATTCTTCAAGTGTTCAACTTCAAGTCCCTGTATTCACACTTGTTAGAATGTACTAAGTACCTTGGGGACCATTTTCATTAATGGTGGTTTCCCTTGCATTTGTTCATGGTTCTCATCACTGACCGGTAATCAAACGGTTTCCTCCATGTTCAACTTTAGCTCCTTTATTCGCATGGTTAGGATTCGTACATTTTGGGAGGTTTGGATTGAATACCTTGGGCCGACAGTAACATAGTTAATTTTTGCTATTGCCTGAGTTGCACAAGACCTTGTCACACTTCATATGAAATTTGCTGAGACATAGATCCACCTTATTTTTGTGTGGCTATGATCGATTGTTGAGCATGGATCCACCTTGTTCATTTGTGGCCATGAATCCTTTAGATTTGCTATGGTGCCTTTTTGCATATTGAGTGACCATGATAGTTTCATCAGTTATACATATGTTGGATCAACCTGTATCTTTATGGTGATATTTTTTATATGAACTTGTATGTCCCAGAGATTAGTTTTGTTTGACATTTATCTCTCTTTCAAGTACCTTTGTTCGAGCCTTTAGATCTTGGATTCTCTGCTCTCTCCATACTTAGTTGTTTTCTTTATAATGTATTTTGGCTATTGTCTTCCCCTCTAACCTCATACATTAGGGGGCATCTGTTATAGCCCAAAATGAGACATCTCTTCCTATGACCACTTTCCCATGATTTCGTCGCATGTTGACACTTCCATGACAACACTTCATGAAAGTCATTGAAAGTGACTGAAAAAATACCTATATTGGAGGACCCATCTCTAGAGTTTTGTAACTCCATTTGACCTCTTCTCTACACCGTTGGAAAATTATTTGAGTCAGCTAAAACTTTCCAAAAGACATCAAAGTATAAAAATTCCCAGAAGTACCCTAAAAATGAGATTTTGTGATGTAGACACGAGTTTCCTTAAGGAAACCCGAGTATTCCACTTTTTATACGCGACTTGTTCAACATGATACTCGCATATTCCGTGAATCTGTGACTATTTAAATTGCAACCCATAGATCATATGTGAGTATTTTTACTTAAACTCGCGTATGTCCCTTGAATACGTGACTGTTGTCTCTGAAACCCGCATATTTTTCCTGTAGATGTCAAAAAAAGAAGTTTCTTCAATTTTGGGTAGTTTGGGTGGTTATGTAACTGAATCCTTTGGTTGTAACTACTTTTTTTTCGACCCTATCTCTTGAGAAATGTATAAATAGATGTAGGGATGTCCATGAGAGGATACTTGAATATTTGCATTATTAGGTTGGAGGAATTGGGACTCTCATTCCCCCCACCTTTTGCCTAGAATCCTTCTCCTTGTGTTGTAGAGCTTGGAGGCTGTGTTCCTTGGAGAAGAGAAGCAACAGATTTTAGATCAAATTTTCATGAGGTGCCCAACTTGAAGAGAAGTTATATTTGTACTTTTTTTCATGATTAATAAAGATGTGATGTCCTTCTTCTTCCTAGATATTTGTTCAATGTGTGATTGAATCTTTGTTTTTGACCAGATGTTTATGTTAATCATAATAGTTTCTCATATTGTTTTGATTATCATTACTTTATATGTGGTCATATTGGTTTGAGGAAGGTAGGGTTTGTATTGCAGGTCTCTTGGAGCAAGAGGAGGATTGAAGGGCTGCTTGGATCAACCTTCGTTTGGCTAAGGTATGAACCATTCCAATATCTGGAGCTTGCTTATATATACTTGCAGAACTATATGCATCTCTCTTTCAACCCCGGTACATTGATGGCCTCTTAAACCCTATCCATAGGAAACTTTCATCTACAACAAATTTCTTATAATGTGATAGTTCCTCTAGCACAACTCAAACTTTGTCCATACCTCCATATTTCCCTTGGAAGCGTCAAACTTCTCAATTTTTTTCTTTAAACCTTTACACCATGAACAATGAGTTAATTCCATATGATCCCCTTATGAAGGAAATTAAATCATGTGTCTCATTAGGTACTCAAATGGATCCTTCCAAGGATTCAAGTCTTATGAAGATAAGAGGTTCCTAGGCCTTTTTCTTCGCAAGGTGTTTGACTTGCAAGAATGAAAAAAATGAATATAAGTTTGTATATTGATTTTGAATTATGAAAATACAAGTTAATAATAAATTTACTTTTATCAAGATAGTTTGAATTATCTCTTCCTATAGTTGTTATCAAGTTCCTTCCACAAATCACAATACATTTATTGACTTGTATTATGTCAATGTCAACTCAAGAGGACATAGTTGTGTCACTTTGGATGTCGCTCTGGAACCTTTTTGAATATGGTATGATAGTTTATGCTCATTTAGGTTTTATGGTCATTATAATGATGGTGGTTGTTTGTTGCAGTCAATTATTTTTTATTTGAAATCTTTAAATATATGTCAACTTTTTTGACAATTTCATTTAAGGGAGAATAGTTGTACTTGTTAAAATGAAAACATAGCTTAGAAACTCCCAACAATTCTAGGGCCCCATGAAATTGAATATTGTGTGCATAACCTCTTTGAGGAAAAACATTTGAGCTTATAGAACATTTGATTGTCCACTTGAGCATCCACAAGTACTAACAAAGCTCAAAATTGGGTGGCCCATCTACCAAAGTACCCATATGTTTAAACCATCCCAAAAAACATTATGCGTACATAATTGAGAATCGATGGTACAAAAAACAAGGTTTCCTTAGTCCAAACTTCCTAAGCATAAACAAAGAGTCGCCACTTTGTGTGACATTGGGTGGAAGATCATCATGGAGTTGGATCCCAACCTATAGCAATAATAATTCATAGAAAAATACTATTCTCTTTTCCACTTCATCACATCTACTTTTCTTCCTATTTTGTTTCCCTTTTAGCATTTTATTGCACCTATTGGGGCAATTGCTAGTTTTCTATAGGTTATGTGACCTCTTGGAGAAGAGTCCAATAACTAAATTATAAAAGAATAAATCAAATTAGGTATTTTGCAGTTAACGAGAAAGAACGCCAGGAAGATACCACACTAAAGAAGTGAATTGAAATCATCCCTTGTGAGTAATATAATAGTAGGAGATTTTTATATTGTATAAGGATTTGAATGTCCTTTCTTATCCTACAGGGATTTAGGTATTCAATCATGATGACTTAAAGAATATTCTTATAAAAAAATTTAGTTAGGTTTAGATACCGAGCCAAGTTAACAATGATAACTTACTATGCAACTCTTTACAATCATTTTAATAATAGTTACTACAAGTACCAAGATGGATCATGTTAAGAACCCATGTCAACCCTTCTCTTTATTTTGTTAGTATATTTTATCGGACGCATATGCTTTGTAATTCGTCCCATCAGTATGTTGTATTATCCCACATTCATGTGGAGTAAGTAATAGTTGTTAAGTTGTCTAGTTATTATGTTGCATTATCCCACATTCATGGGGGGTAATAGTTGTTTAGATTAGACTTAGTATATAAGTATGTGTTGAGGCTAATGAAAGCATCGAAGAGTTATTTTGTATTGAGCTTGCTCAAAGGAGGTTTCCCCCTCGAAGTGGCCTGCGATTAATAAAATCTCTTCTGTGATCCATAATTTCTATTATATCGTGCATTATTATTGTTTATTGTAGGAGGTTCTCCACATCTGGTATCAGAGCACTTTCCTTGGCACAAGTGGGAATTTTTTTTTTTTAGAAAAAAGGGGCCAAAATAGGGAGGTGACTTTCACATCCGTTTTTTAAACTTTATATGAAGATTAAATAAAAAGAAGTTGCATATCTAAATTCCTCTTTAAAAAATACACAGTTTCAAAAAAAAAAAAATCATCTCATTTGGAGTTCTAGAAGTGGAGATATCGCGGATTTAAAATCAACAATTTTTCAGAAATGCAGTGACAGCTGCGGAAATTGCAGAGCGAAAATATTTTGACCAGGTGCCCAGATTTCTATTATGATAACGTGGGTAGAAGCAGAGTGGTTGTTCCAGTTCCAGAAACAGGCTATAATAGCAATTCTGAGGAGATTAATTTTTCCATGGACTATAGTTTTAAAACTATTGTTTAGAGTTTATATTCAAAACAAATTTTAAAAGCATATTTATTTAAATTGTTAATGGTTACCAGAGGTTGGCGTCTGCCTTGTTTTGTGTTTCCCACCCCTTGGCGGTGGGCAGACGTCAGCCAAATTTAATGTATCAGGCATGCTGGCCATTGAAATCTGTAATGACTGCTAACCTTGGACAAGGTAGTGGGGTTATCAGTATTCAGTAAACAACGTGTGCCCACGGAAAAACACTAGCAACGTTTTCATGAATTCAAAGTTGGAAAACACTTGAGATGCAAAGCGAGGATAACAAAGAGGAGATGGACGAAAAGAAGGGTTCTCTGGCTAAAGAGTCAGTGAACTGTGAGTGTATGTTGTTGAAGAATGTAATCGCACTGGTCAAATGCATTATTAAATAGTTAGTTAGTTGAGTAGTTGATTTGGTCACCTTATCTTGATTAGTGACCCATAGTATTTTCTGGCCCATGGTATTATTGTTATGTAGTCGTATATATGTTGCTGCTAAATAATGAGAAGACAATCAATATGCCCATTGTGTGTTCCATCATATTCTGTTTTTTTTTCTTTAATACTTAACATGGAATTAGAGCATATGGCCTAATCCATTTCTTGGGTAATCATTTTCACAAAGTGGAAAGCACACACACACACAGTTTATGATTGAAGGCGGAACACATCAGCGTGGAGAAATCAGGCATATAATTTTTTTCTTCTCTTGGATTGCCACTGCACCCTGTCCCTATTGGGAACTATGGTACCTCAGCACTATTTGTAATTTTTGTTAAGAAAAAGTGCAGTAGTATTCTCACTTTGTCTTCATACAAAGTGCAGTACCACCGCTCTATTCTCTTAGCCAAAGTGTGGTACTATTCACACTTTCTCTTCATACAAAGTGTGGTACCACCACTCTATTCTCTTAGCCAAAGTGCAATGAACCTTGGTTACTTACACCAATTTTTGGTACCACACCCATCCAATGCCATGTGATAACTATACAAGGTGCATTACCTGTTTTATACAGTTTAAAAAAAAAGAGATAGGGAGATCTCTAGTTATTCATACCATCATGGCTACTACTAGCACAAGTAATTTTGGTCAAGACCGGTACCAACTATGAGTTTTGGTCAAGATGAAGACGTTTCTCCAGCTCAACAAATGTTGGGATATAGTTGAAACTGAGTTCAAAGAACCTGATATAAATTCTCTAGACGTAGTGAGTAATGCCTAGAAGAATGTAGTAGAAGCTCATTGAGACCGAGATCTCATAGCCAAATGGTTGATCCAAAGTTGCATCAAGGAGTCCATTTTCCCATGGATCTTAGGAGCTACCAACACCCATCAAGCTTGGAATTTTCTCACATCTGCCTCCAAGGGAATAGATCGAGTAAAAATGGTAAGATTGCAAACCCTCTGAATTCTGTTTGAAAGTTTGAAAATGAAGGAAACATAAACTATAAATGAGTTTATGAATATGGTTTTGGGTATTATAACCCAATTTCAAACCTATGACAAACCTCTAGAACAAGAGGTAGTTGTTCATAATCATGGAAAAGTGTCCCTTGCATTCATTTGCTACTGAGGAGAAGCCTCTATGTTTATGCTTACCTTCTCGTGACTTGGTCCCAACAGTTGACCGGATCATCGATCCTATACATACTGTGGAGCCTACTCTCCACTCTGTCGATCCATTTGAAAGTTTAGACATGTGTCCTATATCAGATGATCTCCTTTCTTCAGATGAAGTCTTCCTAGAGTCTTTGATATAGTCTGACCTTCTTTTGGATGTTGGTTCAGTTATGACTAAGCCTGACCCTGATTTTCTTAGTAAGCCTAATATTTCCATGGATAGGTCTTCTTATGTTGGTATTTTTGAGTTTTTAGACTCTCCCTTCGAATAGCAAGTCAATGATCCTGATGAGTTTGATTTTTCTTATGAATTTTCCAACTCCTGTAATACTAAGTTTGTTCCTGTAGACTCTATCTCCCTTGTTGATTTTTTATTTTCTTCTGAGGTTGATCTTATTGATTATAAACCCTCGGATCTTGGCACTATAGAGTCCTCTTTCATTGATTATGCCTTGACTACACCTTTTGTAGAAGATAGCAAAGTCGCATGTGTTTCTACCAAAGTGATTTGCATTGGATCTTTTCTTCTGAATGTGTTTTTGATGTTGGTGTTTCTTGGAGATAGGATTTGTTGTTGGATTCACAACTGTTTACTGGCCTCACCTTGTTGTTCAAGCTATAACTGCATTTTCATGTACCCTTCTCGCACTTTTGAGCATGATGTCGGCTTCCACGCTCTTAGCTCATTTTTTAAGCCCTCATCTCTATTCTCATCATCGCTCAGCCTTGTATCATTTTTCCTTTGCAACTCGACACCTTTTACCTTGAGGAGACGTTCCTCGAGTGTATTTATCTTGCTCATGTTCCTTGCATTATGCATAGGTTTGTTTCTCACACTTAGAACTAGTTTCACCTACTTTTGATACTCGTCTCCTCGCATTTAGAGAATTATTTCTGCTCTCCTTCGAGCTCGTTAAAAACAGTAAGGAGGCCACGAGTTGACTTTTTCGGACTCGTTAAAACTTCACGAGAAAGATATGGAGTTATCTTTAATCTCTAGTATGACTCCTTAAAATTGAATAGATTGTTGAGTTAATTTGTTTGTTCAGACTCGTTAAGGTAAATTGAACAATCATCTGCATAGGTATAAGTATACCCCTTTTTTCGGCCTTGTGGTTTACGTAGGAAAAACGAATACTCTATTTTCTTTGAAATCTAGAAGAGTATCTCAGGCATAGGTATATCTCTTTTCTAGAACTAAAGGACTAAACTTATGGAAAAGGACCCTTTTCAAGCATAGTTTTCTCTTTTTCATGCTCTGGATCTAAACATGAAAAAGATTCTAAGTGTACTTTATGTCTTTGTCATGCTCACTAAAATGAAAAGAACAAAGCATCGAGTTTACTATTGTAAGCCCCATTTCTCATAATCAAATGGATCTTTTTGAGTGATCTTTCCTTCCTTCACTCTCGTTAAACTCAGGCTACATGTCACTTCTGAAGGTGCGTCGGTCTGGTGGTAGTTTACCCCTTTTTTGGACCTTGCCGACTAACTAGGAAAAAGGCATACCTTAGTTCATTGGGGCTAAGAGAGTTATCCTTTGCATTGTTTTACACTTTTTCAAACTTAGGAGACTAACTTTATGAAAAAGCACCCCCTTAGAGTCTTCTTTGGAGTTTTTAGACTCTCAAAACTATGAAAACACCGTTGAGAATTCACTAATTCAGGCTCGTAAAATCCATGAATTAGTGCTTTATCAAGCATTCTTTTGTATCTTCTTTGAGATTTCAAAAAATGAAGAAGGTCCTGACTTTGCTTTCTTGGACTCGTTAAACCTTTACAAGAAAGAGGACAGGGAATTTCATTCACATGTTTTTTGCATCATGGCAGCAAGTCTTGTCTCCTTGAACAAAGCATCAGTTTTGAGTCTATCAATAGTTGGGTTCTAGTCTTCGACCTTATCCCGATTCAGAGTTTTTACTCCTCTAGTTGGCTCCTTTTTCAATTATATGGGGAATTTGTCAATGTCTCCTACATTGAAAATTTGTGTCGTTGGTCTCTTTGTGTCAAAATCTACCTAAGTCACTTTTGTGTCATTCTCAATTTTCAAGGATAAACCTTTGTCGACCATTCTGCAGTTTCCTTGACCTTTTGTGTTGGTCATTCCCTAGTATTAGTTCATTATATCATATCTTTGGCGGTCCTTGTCGTGAAATTCTGTACCAGTTCCAGATCCAATTAGTCTTTGAATTACCTCATGTTGGATGATGGAGGATTCCTTAATGCATTCTTTCCAATGGATCTCTTCCTATCGACTACAACACCTCTTGCTCTAGGAATGATATTTAGAGTTTATGACAGTACCTTGAGGATTGCAGTCATCAGTGGAAATTTCCCTTGTTATTGGGTAGTGGGAATACCTTATTGTCTCCTACTCGATAGATTCTTCAAGTGTTCGACTTCAAGTCCTTGTAGTCACACTTGTTAGAATGTACTAGGTACCTTGGGGACCATTTTCATTAATGGTGGTTTCCCTTGCGTTTGTTAATGGTTCTCATCACCGACTGATAATCAAACGGTTTCCTCCATGTTCGAATTTAGCTCCTTTATTCTCATGGTTAGGATTCGTACCTTTTGGGAGGTTTGGATTGAATACCTTGGGCCGACAGTAGCATCGTTAATTTTTGCTATTGCCCAAGTTGCGCAAGACCTTGTCACACTTCATATGAAATTTGCTGAGACATAGATCCACCTTGTTTTTTTGTGGCTATGATCGATTTTTGAGCATGGATCCACCTTGTTCATTTGTGGCCATGAATCCTTTAGATTTGCTATGGTGCCTTTTTGCATATTGAGCGACCAAGATAGTTTCATCAGTTATACATATGTTGGATCCACCTGTATCTTTATGGCGATATTTTTTATATGAACTTGTATGTCCCAGAGATCAGTTTTGTTTGACATTTATCTCTCTTTCAGGTACCTTTGTTCAAGCCTTTTGATCCCGGATTCTCTGCTCTCTCCATACTTAGTTGTTTCCTTTATAATGTATTTTGGCTATTGTCTTCCCCTCTAACCTCATACATTAGGGGGCATCTGTTATAGCCCAAAATGACACATCTCTTCCTATGACCACTTTCCCATGATTTCGTCGCATGTCTACACTTCCATGACAAGACTTCATGAAATTCATTGAAAGTCACTGAGAAAACACCTATATTGGAGGACCCATATATAGAGTTTTGTAACTCCGTTTGACCTCTTCTCTACACCATTGGAAAATTATTTGAGTGAACTAAAACTTTCCAAAAGACATCAAAGTCTAAAAAATGCCTAGAAGTACCCTAAAAATGAGATTTTGTGATGTATAAGCGAGTTTCCTTAAGGAAACTTGAGTATTCCACTTTTTATACGCGACTTGTTCTACATGATACTCGCATATTCCATGAATCTGTGACTATTTACATTGCAACCCGCAGATCATATGAGAGTATTGTTACTTAAACTCATGTATGTCCCTTGAATACACGACTATTGTCCCTGAAACCCACGTATTTTTTCTGTAGATGTCAAAAAAAGAAGTTTCTTGAATTTTGGGTGGTTATGTAACTGACTCCTTTGGTTGTAACTACTTTTTTTTCGACCCTATCTCTTCAAAAATGTATAAATAGATGTAGGGAGGTCCATGAGAGGATACTTGAATATTTTCATTATTATGTTGGAGGAATTGGGACTCTCATTGCCCACACCTTTTCCCTAGAATATTTCTCCTTGTGTTGCAGAGCTTGGAGGCCGAGTTCCTTGGAGAAGAAAAGAAACAGAGCTGTTGTTTTTGGCCAAGCGGTTAGCATTTTTAACTGTGCCATGAAGTGAGAGGTACTTCCCCAATACTCAAGCCTGAGACAACCTTGGTGGCCGAGTGACTACCTTTGAACCATTAGGAAGCCGAATATACATGTGGTCCATATCAATTTACAGTTGATAACACGTAGAATTCCAGGATTGTCACAGTTCATTTACTCCAATTCAAGTTGATAAAGCACAGCTTTCTAGCATTGCCACATATCATTTCTTCAAAAAAAATAAAAAAATCAAAACAAAAAAATTCTTCAGCCATATATTCCATTATTTATCTCCGTTTCCCTTGAAAATTCACTATAACCCCTGTCATTCCATTCTACATATTTCATTCATTGAGGACCCTATCCCAAGTCCACTTCCAGAAGCCCGAAATTCCATCTCCTTCTTTCACACTGCTTCTAAAATTCACATTTTTTGTTTCCTTGTCCCTCAGAAAGTGTCCAAAACCTAGTTACCCACTCGCGTTTTTCCAAACTCAAAATTTTCCTTTTCTAAAACCCTCTTTGTTTTTGCTTTTCCACCCATTTCTGATTAAAAAAAAAACTTGCTTATGGTTGTCCCCCGCGCAGAAGCAACATAAGAAAATAGAAAAATAGAAGAACTTGTCACCTTCAAGACCAAACTCGAAGATCTGGATCAAATATTTCTCGACATCCATCTTCAGTGTTCAGCCATGAGCAACTGGAAATAGCCTGAGTCTTCTGCAGGCACTGTATTCTCTGCTTCCAACAACTTTTGTGGGTCGAAGATTGAATTCCCTCGCTTCAATGGTGATGATCCAAGTGGATGGATACATAAGGCAGAACAATACTTTAATATGCATAGCACTTTTGATGTCACCAAAGTCCCACTTGCATCATTTCATTTGGAACGTGACGCCCTTCAATGGTTCTGTTGGTACATCAAGGATCAAGAAGAGCCCCAATGGATAGATTTTTGCCAACTCCTTTTGCACCTATTTGGCCCTAGTGGTTTTGATGAATTCACAGGAGCACTCACCAAAATTCGCCAGACTGACACTATGAGAGAGTATCAAATAGAATTTGATAACTTAGCTAAGCACACAGAAGGATTTTCTGATGCATTCTAGAGGATTTGTTTTATCAGTGGTCTTAAGGATACAATTCGATATGACGTTACAATGTTCTGTCCCAACACAATGATGGAAATCCTAGGGTTGGCTAAGTTGGCGGAGGACACGATTAGGGCTTAGCAACACCCCAAATCCACTTTTGTTCCATTAAAAAATATGGTTCCCCAAATACATCCAATCCCTCTGACTCCTAGAACCACTCCTATGAAGCATCTGTCTGAAGCCAAGATGCGGGCACATAGGGAAAAAGGACTTTGTTATAATTGTGATGTTAAATTCACCCAGGGACATCATTGTACTGAACACAAGCCCTATTTCTTGGATGTGGCTTCTCCGCCTGCACTTGAAATTTGTGACGCTTCTCAGGATCCAGTAAACGATCAGGTAGACATTCTGCAGCCGCCTATTGAACCTCAGATTGCTAAAAAATTGATTGTTTTGTCCATCCTTTTTGCAGCTTTAAAGTCATGGTTGCAAATGGGAGCACCTTACCTTGCAAAGGAAAGTGTCGCAGTGTGTGTATCTCTATTGGAGATTATAACTTGCACTCTAACATGTTTTCCATACCCCTAGGAGGTTGTTATGTGATTTCAGGCACTCAATGGTTACGCACACTTGGACCCATATTATGGGATTTTGTTGAACTATGGATGCATTTTTTAGTCAATGGGAAAAAACACACATTCAATGGATTACAACCAGGGTCTCTCAACATCATCAGTTCACATTGCTTGGAAACGATCCTTAAGAAGAATTCACATGGTGTCATCACTTAGCTCCATTTCATTTCGATGCAACCTTCGGTAGTCTCAAATACTCCCTTGGATCTTTAATTCCGATGCACCCTTCAGATGCCTGATTTTTCCAATCCCTTCACTCTTGAGAGTGATGCTTGCGATAATGGACTTGGTGTTGTCCTCTTTCAAGATGAACATCCCATGGCATTCACTGGTAAATCCCTTCCTGGAAAGAATTTATCCACCTCCACATATGAGAAGGAAATGATGACTATTTTGCACGCAGTACAGAAGTGGTGGCCATACCTCTTAGGGAATCCTTATTGCATCAAGACTAATCACCAGAGTCTAAAATATTTCTTGGAACAACGGGTCTCATCCCCAACACAACAGAAATGGGTTATAAAACTCAGCGATTATGACTATGAGATCAATTACAAGAAGGCTAAGGACAATCTTGTGGTGGATACTCTTTCCCGCACTTTTGATGCCCCTGTCTTTCTTTCAGCTATTGCTATGCCTATTCCAACTTGGTTACACTCTGTTCAGCAAGGCTATGTCAATGACTCCTCATTATCTGAAATCATCCAACTGTTGGCCAGTAACCCTTCTGTGGTACTGCATTTATCTTGGGATTGATCTTCTCTGAGATACAAGGGTCGTCTGGTGCTTCCCTAGAGCACATATATTAAACATGCAGTCTTTTATGAACTCCATGCTTCTCCATCGGCAGGGCACTCTAGGTTCATGAAAACATATGAGAGGGCATGATGTCACTTCTTTTGGAAGGGAATGAAACAAGAAATTCAACATATGGTTTCTGAATGTGCTCCTTGGCAGCACCACCAAGGTGAAACTACACTCCTTTCCGAATTGCTCGAACCTTTTCCCATCCCTACAAGGATTTGTACATATATTTCAATGGATTTCATTCAAGGGCTCCCTAAATATGGAGGGAAGACCGTAATCTTGGTTGTGGTTGATCATCTCTCCAAATATCATCATTTTTGTGCTCTCAGACCTCCATATACCACCTTGTCACTCGCACAAATTTTCATGGACAAGATATTCCTTCTTCATGTAATCCCTTCTTCCATTGTCTCAGACCGCAACGCACCTTTCACAAGTCATTTTCTCCTTACTGACACCAAACTGAATATGAGTTCAGTTTATCACCCACCAATAGATGGTCCGAATGAAGTCATCAACAACTATTGGGAAACTTATCTTCGTTGTTTCACCTCTGAAGAACAACATCTGTGGGAAAAGTGGCTCCCTCTCGCTAAATGGTGGTACAATACTTCCTACCATACTGCATATCAAATGACTCCATATGAAGCAGTTTATGGTCACACACGTCCAGTACTCCTTCCATACACCCCCAACAGTTCATCAGTTCAGGCCGTTGACATGGTTCTTCGAAACCGACATTAGATTCTTCACCTTCTTCAGGACAATCTTCACATGGCCAGAACCCGCATGAAACACCAAGTCGATCAGCACCGTTCTGAGCGCACTTTTCAAGTCGGTGACATGGTTTTTCTTCGTCTGTAGCCTTACAGGCAATCCTCCTTGAAACTCAACGGGAATCAAACACTCGCTCCAAAGATCTCTAGTCCATATACAGTTCTTCAGAAGATTGGGTCTATTGCTTATAAATTGGCACTTCCTCCTTCTTCTCGCATTCAGCAAGTGATTGGCACCAACATCAGAGCAAAAATTGTTTTACCAGAACGGGATAATGAAGGATCCATAATTTCAGATTCGGTGGCCATCCTCAATAAACGCACTTGTTAGCTTCGCTCTTGGTCCATCACAGAGGTCTTAATTCAGTGGCACAACATGCAACTAGAGGATGCTACATGGGAACCGCTCCTTTAGATTCAGCAACAGTTTCCACATCTAAAGCTTTGAGGAAAAAGTTTTTTTTAAGAGGTAGGGGATGTTAAGAACCCGTGTCAACCCTCCTCTTTATTTTGTTAGTATATTTTATCGAAAGCATATGCTTTGTAAGTCGTCTCATCAGTATGTTGTATTATCCCACATTCATGGGGAGTAAGTAATAGTTGTTAAGTTGTCTAGTTATTATGTTGCATTATCCCACATTCATGGGGGGTAATAGTTGTTTAGATTATACTTAGTATATAAGTATGTGTTGAGGCTAATGAAAGCATCGAAGAGTTATTTTGTATTGAGCTTGCTCAAAGGAGGTTGTCCCCTCGAAGTGGCCTGCGATTAATAAAATGTCTTATGTGATGATCCATAATTTCTGTTATAACGTGCATTCTTATTGTTTATTGCAGGAGGTTCTCCACAGATCAAATAAGTGATCGAAGCCAAACATCAACAAAACCGACTTACTTTGTTCTAAAAATAGGCACTATAAAAACTTACAGTGTAATAACCAAAGAGAAAAAGAACCAACATGAGAGGATTTAAATAAGGGTTTGAACCATAAATTGTGAATTACAATATGGAAATAACTTTGGAATGCAAAAATGATAGACATGGGTGAAAAGTACTTGGAACATGAAAACACAATCGGAAAATGAAGGCGTAAGTGGAGGTGAACATGATGGATGTGAGCCTAAGAACCATTTTTCATGGGCATGGATGCATCCTTGACGTGAAAAGGGTTTGAGACAAAGGAGACTTGAAGTTGGTGAGCATAGAGAAGTTGCAGAATCCATGGGATTGTGAATGCCCAACGTGCAAATTCATAAATTTTAGAAGAAATATGACATGCCTCAAGTGTGATAATAAACATCTAGCATTAAGAAAACCCTTAGTGTTTGAGTCCCTTGAAATGTGGATCTAGTAGTTGGTTAAGATATTTTATTATTTCTTCTTGGAGAATTTTAAGGATCTAGAATTAATCACTATTTAATTATTTTCCATTGGACAAATTTGTATTATTTTTCATTGGAACAATTTGAGGATCTGGAAACCACTTATTGCTATGAAGAGTGGTTAAGGATGTAATATTCAAATTGGAAATATTTAATGCTTATTCTTTGGAGAGAAGTGTGGGTTTACATCCCATTCAATATTATTTTATTAGTAAGGATGTTGAGGTATACCTTTATATAAACGGAAGATATTAGTCTGTTCAACTTATGTGCTTTACAAGAATCCTTGTGTTTTCCAAATCATTTGAATGAGTGGTATTAGATACAAAATTGGTTCTCTGTTTTTATGTTTGGATGAATGTTTAAAACAATTTCTTTTCTTTCAAGTGTCTTCTAAATGTTATGTTATTTCTTCTTCATCATATATTATGTGATTTAGAAAGTGTTATTTTTTTTCAAAAATATAGATACTTAAATAGTGGGTATGTCTACCCTTTTCTCTAGTTATGTATTTTCGGCTACATCCCTCATTGAGCAATCCCACCCTAACATTGCTTATGTTTTTTGGACCATTGATATACCAAGTCTCAAGGATTCTTGTAATAATATGCATCCTCCTACCCCACCTCAACCATCACTTTCTTTCGTACCATTTTTAGGCTTGGCAAGTGCTATGTCCCCTTCACCTATGATTTCTCTCAGGTGAGTGGCGAGTAGAATTCAAATTTGAACCAGTGTCGGTCCTTCTAGAGTGTTCCCAGGAGTGCTTAGTTAAAATTGCCCTTAAAAAAATTGGCATATTATTACCAATCAAATCTAATTAAGAAGGGAATACTTTATAGCAACATTTCAAAGGAAGGACAACTTTTTAAATTACCCGTCAATATTAATTTCAATTTAAGAATCATTTGACAGTGGAGAATTGAGATTTGAGTGTAGGAATCCATTCTTTTTTGTTCAAGTTTCCTTTGGAATGGCCCATCTCATCCCAAAACAATGAAATATTAAGTCTTACTTCGATTTTTGTGAGAAATGTAAGCAATAGAAATATAGGAGGAATCCATGAAATTTTAATGACGTAATTGTAAACTTACCATCTACCAGCATCATTTGTGACTTAAATAGTTATAAATGCACTCCACACATTCCTTTACAAATGAAGACTTTACATACACAAATACATCACGTGGAAAATAGTTTCTCCCAATTGCTAAGGAGCTATATTGGAAAAAACTAAAAGATGACATTTTCCATAGGCCATTTTACTCAATTTTAGTTGATGAAAGCGTTGATCAAACTATGGAGAACCACATATTTCACAAAAGAAGGAATATGTCCATGCGTGACAAAATTGATATGCTTGCTTTAAATAAAATATGGAACAACTCAATCTATTTATGATGGAGTGAGAACTTTTCTAATAGAGATGGATATATCTTTGATAAAGTTAGTTGTATTTGGCTCTAATGAGACATATGCCATGAGTGTTAATTGTGAAGGTTTATATTCTAATATATGTCGAGATGCTCCTTAATTATTAGATATCCATTTCATAGCTCATAGAGAAGCATTAACAACAAATAACATTTTGTCTCATTTTCCAGAGTTGCAGTATATCGACAAATTTGAAAACAAAGTTTATTCATGGTTTGAGAAATCTCCTAAAAGACATGGAGAAGTAAAAGAGCTAATGGAATCATTTCAATTCACTAAGGTAGAGTTTTTACAAATTCATCGAATTAGGTGGCCTTCTAGAAAAAAGGTAATGGCAAGACTCATCAAACACATGTCCTATTTTTTAAAAGATTGAAAGTTAGGAGAGAAAAATATGTATGAGGGTATTGTTCATATGTGGAGATAAAATTATTTAGTGATAAATGCATATCTTTTGAAAAAAAATATGAACATAATCTACAAAAAATACATTATGGTGCACATTTTTTTAAATTTATGTTGGAAAATTATATTTTTATTAATTTTCTAAACAATTTGTTTAAAAATTTTATCGCATTTTGTACACATGTGTGTGCACGTATATATATATATATAGGGTTACAAAAAATAAAAAACAACAATTACCCTTTTGAAGAGGATGCGTTGATTTGGGGAATATATTTTTTGAAATTTTTTTGTTAGTGTTTTTTATGTTGATTTTTCTTTGCACTAATTTGAAGTTGTGGACATGGTTTTGTAAGTGTAAGTTTGAAAAGGAAATAAATATCATATGAACTCAAAAATTCGTATATTATATTTCAATGGATAGACGATTTATTGACGAATCCATCAGTATGAAGTACACCACCTAACTAAGGTGCATCCCAAGATACGGTTTAGGCCTCGCAAAGAGGTCAATAAAATTAAATTTGCAGAAAATGGGGGCTAAAAGCCTATTTTAAAGCCCTCAATTGAGGGTTTTAAATCCCTCAATCGACATTTTATGCACATTTTTTAAATAGCTCGATTCAAGGGTTCATGTGTGGTTAAGTTAGAAGCTTGATCAAGCTTCTATAAACCTTTATCAAGTTTTTTAATAATAAAAAACTTTATATGGACTAAAATAACTATAATTCAAATACCTCGACCATGCTAATATCTTATGGAAATTTACATTAAGCTCGTGCAACAAAATAGTTACCAAACTAATAACTTATAAATTACAAATAATAAAATTTTTTTTTTTTATCGAGCTAACAATTTTTTTTTTAGTAAAAATCTAATTTGGACATAGAAACAAAATAATAAATATAATTCATGGCATCTAATACCATGTGCTACCAAAACCATGTGCCATTAATCACTATAGCAATCAACAAAATAATAATTTTTACCATAACTTATAATCTTTTATGTTGACAAAAGAAAAATAAAAACCTAAAAATAAAACTTTTGTATTTTTATGGTGACAAAACCCTCGATTGAGATAATTATCTCAAATGAGGGTCTAGTTAAAAATAAGGTTTTTATTATAAGTTATATAATTTTATGTTGAAAAAACCCTTCATCGAGCTAATAGATCAATTAAGGGTTTAGTTAACCTTCCATTGAGTTCTAAAGATTGATTGAGAGTTATTTAAACCCTTGATCAAGCTTTTGGAAAAAGGTCAATCGAGGGATTATTTAAACCCTTGATTGAGGGTTTGAAAGCTTGATCGAGAGCTTAAATAAATCTCAATGGTGCTCGCATTTTTGACAATCCGCACCTGCATCTTTCCAAAAAGTGTTACCCATTTTCATGACAACACCCATGAGTTGTAAAAAATATTCAAGTGTAAGTTTTCATTCATTTACTTGCTGATGTGCTCATTGAGTTAAATAATTTCAATCATAAGTTCCAAGATGGTCATGTTGATATTACCTCTATTGGCATTATTTTAAATGTTACTATTAAAATTCTTTGTAAATGGTTTCCGGGAGTCATATTTGGAGCAAGTGCAATGTGGCATCATAATTTTTAATTAGAGCGCAATGATGAATTATTGAGTAACTTTGTAGATAGCACAAGCATGGTACCTTTACATCCATTGAGGTTTGAAAATTTACCAAATATACCATTCGAGATATTAGATGATTGCATTCTTTTAGGAATTTTTTTTTGTGATGAAGGTGATTTATATCTGTATATGACATTCATAGATCTACCTATATTTAATGATCATAGGTTTTTTTGTCCTCGACATTATTATGAATAAATGGATGAGAGAGACTCTTAAATGAAAAGAGGGTTCAAATGCTTACGCAAAAATTTTAGTGTTGGGGACTCACCTATCGTGGATACTGCTAAATGTTTTGTTGAGATGGATGGATTTATTTGTACTATTTATAAATCATACTCTAAATGTTTGGAGCATGGGATCTATGTGGAGATGAAGCTGGATTGTTTGAATTCTTTCCCTGTTTGATACGATTATGGCAAGCTATATTTGTTATTCCAACAAGTACATCAGTGTGTGAAAGAGGCTTCTAAAAATTAAACATGATAAAAATGATGGTAGATTAAGAATTTGATTGGAGACATTGGATATGTTATTGTTTTTCTCTCTTAGTGTACCTCATGCTCTAAATTAGGTAGATTGGAATGATATTTATGATCTATGGAAACAAATGAAAACTAGAAAGCTTCTTCCATTAGGTAAATATATTGATGTTTTCATATATGTAAGTTAAAATACTTTTGAAGAATATCAGATGAGTCCAAAAAAATAATATTTTCTTATTATTTTTGCTAGAATGTGCTCATTTATGTAAAATAATAATAATTTGGTGGACCTTAATTTTTTTTCATGTGGTTCACAACCTCGATAGTTAGCAATTGGGGCTCGATACATCCACAATCATAATTATAGGGGTCCACATGAAGGGGGCTCACCCTATCGGCTCCAGTTTTGGGAGCCTAGTCCCGAGGGAACTAAAGAATTGGATTCAAGAGAAGTGAACCTACAACCTTGAAAACTATGGTATTGGAATAGGAAACCCCAACCAACTAAGCCACCCCTTGGGGTTATTTGGTGGACCTTACTAATTTCAAAGAAAATTATTTTTATTTCTTAGGTTTTATTGAAAATTTAGCCTTTTTTCATGTTGTGAGTGCTTAATTGTTTAATATTGTAAAAAGTTGGAAGGGTTTGTTATTTGGATTATTTTTTAAGTATTTAGTTAATTTATACTTTTCAATTGAATTACAATTATTTATATGAACCTTCATCTTTGAAGGGATGAAAGAATATCATCCCTTCAAATTGAAATTAAGACCCGCTCTTCAAATTTGATGATTGGACCATCACTGGCGAGCAGTTCATTGTTGGCCTTAGCATATCCTCCAAGTGGAAATCAAACCAACACACCGTAGAAAATTATCAATTCCTGTTAGAAAGTTCATGCAATTGATACTCTGTCAAACAACTATCATTTTTCAATAAACAAGCTATACTATATCAACACTTGGCATCAACTATGCATTGTCATTTAACAATTGAAACGCTTACTGAACTCTCTCTTCTTATCAATCCTTCACTTTCCATTTTTGTGTTGATGGTCACCTTATAACTAACATGAGCATGTTCAACCTCTATTCAACAAAAATAGGTCAGGTGATCATGCCCATTCCAAGAAAGATTATCTCCAATGCAAAGTTCCAAGGGTAGGTGGATGGGTGGGAAACAAATGGTAATACAAGGATCGCAGAAAAAAACACAGTTCAATCATTGGTTTGACACTCAAAATTATTATGTTAAGTGTTGGGAAATGCTTGATTACTCGATGGAGAGGAAAGTGTTGGAGGGATTGTTCAACACCCATAAGAATGATGGTCACCTTGTGGCAAGGGAAGAACAACTCTTCTTCTAAAGGACACTAACAAAACCAATATAGTTAGTTGGGTTTCCAACCACATACATTCCACATCATATTCAACTTGCTACAGGTGAGGTAGATTCGTCAATCTATATGGTTGTAAGAGTAGTCTCGATCCTTTCAATGTCACTTCATGCTATTGCATATATATATATATATCATGTCTAGTTTGAACAAGAAAGTCAAAGTGTCTAGTTTTAACATAAAGGTTATTGTAGCCAAGAAACTTCTAAATTTCACTCAACATACCATTTGTAATCCCCCTTTGACATTACTTTTATTTTTTATATTTTTATGTAATGAGTTATAAAAAACTCAAAATGACATTTGCATAACAAACTATATACATATATATATATAAGAAAATGACACTTGGAGAATTCAGCTACATGAGGGGACACAACCATGGCACAACAGAATATGTGTAAGCAAGCTAGAGAGATATTTTACAATCAAATCCAATCTAAAAACTTGACAACCAGAAAAGTCATAGGGATTTATGGATTGATTGGAGATTTGATTGGGATGGCATAAGACCTAGGTAAAAGCTATAAAAATTGGTGCACTCGAATAGCACGGGACCTAGTGTTGTGCATGGAGAAACTATATTGAGTGCATGTGTTGAGTGTTTCTTTCTTCTATAAGTCCATCATTGAACCTGTTACGGGCTCAAGGAGAGATTGTCGCGTGGAATTTTTGCTTGTTGTTCTAGTGTGCACGATGGTGATCCAGCTCGGGGGTGGATTTGATCTAGGTGTGGTGCTACTTTCTTCTATGGTTGGAAGGAGTTGATTCTCCAAGTAGTTATTTTCGACATCATTTTCAAGTAACTATCTTTAAATTCCATGGACTAAATAATGCAAAGTATTGTTTTAATTTATAAATTACAGATTTAATGCCTATGTGCGTTTTATTATCTATGCTTTTGATGTGTAGAAAATATGTTTGATGTTCCCAACCGACTTAAACCTCTGCATATGATTTCCATGCTTGCATTTGTATGCTTCGTGGTATATGCTTGACCATAGTTAACACTCAGCATTGATTTCATTTGCTTGATAAGTAAACATATAGATACAATCAAATCAAAACCTTCTTCCTGCGATTCCATTGCTCGATCTGCATTAATATGTTGATAATCATAATCGGATCTAATGCTTTGCATATGCCGTAGTATACGATTGGTCTGTAAATATGGAAGTGTGTGTTCAAATTTGCGTCGATGTTTCCCCCAAACGTATTATGGATCTATCCAATCCATGTCTGCATCTGATGATTACCCAAAACGTTTTATGATGAATTGTATGAAACTATGTCCAAATCTCAGTCTGTGTTGATGTATTCCCAAAAACGTTTTATAGATCTGTCCAAATCTATATCCGTGTGAAGTTAATACATATCCACTTTGGGTTTTGACTATGATTTTGAGGGATTACCAAAACGTATTTTGAATTTACCAAAACATTTATTTGATCTGTGGATTTAAAATCATATCTGATCTATATAACATATGGGCATTCGTTTTATTTTTTATTGTGATTTTGATGAACTATCCCATGTCTGCATGAAGTTAATATTCGTTTTAATGGGCATTCGTTTTATTTTTTAATGTGATTTTGATGAACTATCCCATGTCTGCATGATGAACTTTGGGTTTTGACGGCGATCTTGAGGGATTACCAAAACGTTTTGATTATCAAAACATTTATTGGATATGTACATTTAAAATCAGATCCGATTTGTATAATGTCTGGGTTCGTGTTTAATTTATTGGGTATGTGTTGTTATTTTGGATTTGTAGAACAATCTAAGTTTGCGTTGATAACCTGATTTTGAGTTGTTTTCAATCTGTAGAATATATAAAATCTGAAACTCAGACCTCGTCTGTCCAATCTAAGTCTCTGTTGATAACCTAGATTTGTGTTTATTTTCTTTCTGTAAAAATATATTCACAATCAAATCCAAACGCTCTGCATGCATTTTCCCTTGCTAGCGTGGCCTACGATAAAACTGTAGGAACCTGTTCAATAAAAAATATCAGACCCAATCCCTGTGTACATTTATCAACCATTCTTTTGATTGAGAATGTTAATAAGATATGTTAAATTAAATAAATGAAAAAAAATCAATATTATAAATATATAGAATTAAATAAAAAATAAAATATATGTGTGTGTAAAAGTAATATTAAGAATATAGATAACGGGGACAAAACAAATCTGTACAATTCACACAACGTGTATATATATATATATATTACATGCCATGGATTGCTTTTGATCAAGATTATTCGTTTATGAAATAATCATTTGATAATTTTGATAGTGGATGAGTACTCTTTTATGAGTTGAATAATATTATCCTTCCATAAAGTAAATGAATAAAATATATATATTTTTAGAAAATAAATTATACATATCATAAGGAAAAGATGTGTGTCATGTATAGATAATAATATCATCTTTTTTACATAGGTATCATAATTGCATTTTCATAAAGATTACTAACGTCTTTTGTTTTACATTAGTAATATCTATGGGAATAATGTCAAGAGTGTTTATGCATTTTGGGTGTGTTATATAGAAGCGTTACATTATAATATTAGATGGAAATGTTTTTGAAAGAGGGAATACTTTGGTTATAATCTGGTTAAAGTGATTAAAGTGGATTTAGTTATAATGAAAAATATCGGGGAGATCTATTCTATGTTAGGTGTTTGTATTATATTTAAATGCATTTGAAACATGTGATTTATGGATTTTCCCAAAGTGTACTACCCATATTATATTATACTTATTAAAGTTACATTAAAAGAGTATAGCACAATATATATTGATATTCAAAATACTTGTTTGTTGGTTATAATTTTTATGCATGAAAGTTTATCTGAAAACATGATTGGACGTAATATGTCTTTAAGTTTATTTAGTTTCAAGAAGTAGACACGAATCAAAATTATAATGTAAATATATTTTGTTCATAAAGTTGTAAATTTTTTTGAGGTTGTTACTTTGTGGTATCAGAGCCACGTTACGACACTTGGCCTTATGGTGTCCATGCACTTTTTATGGAAACTAACAATGTTTTAATTTTTGTTCTTCTTACTTGTATGAAAGAAAATTGTTTAAAACTAAACTGCAATAAGATATGGCCGGAAGACGATCCCCTTACCCCACCTATTTGGGTTGAACCTAATAATAAGGATCAACCAAATAATAACATTGTTAATAATGAGATCCTACAAACCGTGAGGGACTTACAAGAAGAAATTTTGAATTTTAAGACTAAACATTAAAGGGAACTGAAAACCCAATAAGACTTAAATGAATCCCTATTATATAAAATGAATGAGATAACTAATGAAAAGAGTAAAATGAAATGTAAACAAGAAAACTCGTCCTCTGACTGTCCTTTTTTCTCACAAAATCCATCAAGCTAGTAAATTGAAATATTCTAGTGATAGGTTCGAAGACAGATGTAGGAAGAAAAGACAATATAAAGATGAGATAAGAAGAGAATTTAAAAAAATAAAGCCTCCTACCTTTGACAACGAAGTAAAAAATGGATAAGGAGTTGAGGCTTGGTTCCCCGGGATGAAGAAGTACTTCACTATGTAAAATTACTCCAACTCTCTGAAGGGAAAAATGACCATCTTCAATCTAGTCAGAAAGGATGATATTTGGCAGCAAGACTTAAAAAGAGCAAAAATAATTAATAATAAAAAGTAAGCTAGAATTAGTTTAAAAATGAATTTAAAAAATGAATACATCTCAAAATATTACTATGAAGGGAAAACTAAGGAGTTTTATGAGACAAGACTAAGATCCATGTCTATGCATGACTTTTGTACTAAATTGTTATCCTTGTTAAGATATGTGCCTTACCTAGACGAAGAAAAACCTAAAATACAAAGATTTCTAGGTAGCTTGTCTAACTTTTATAAAGACAAACTAGGGTTTGATGAACTTAAAAATTTGTATGAAGCAACGAGGAAGGCCAAATTAACATATCATCAACCCAAGGGTAAGAGTGAAAATCCTTATAATTTCAAAAGAATATATGGAAGTAACTTTAAGAGAAGAAAGTTCAAAACTTTTAAAAAACATAAGAGTTTCCAGAGAAATACCTTTAAACAAAAACACTAAACAATAATAATAGATTATAAACAACCAATGAGAACTACTAAGTATAAAGATACTCTTTTTAATAAGAAAAATGAATAAATAAAAAGAGAACCTTTGTAGTGTTGGGGATGTGGGGGTAGTAATTTCTATCAGGATTGTCCTCATAAAAAGGATTATCAGAATATTCACACGGCCTCAGAAGCAACCACAATTGGAGAGGTTGCTCGGAACATACCGCATATTAGCGCCGCGTTGGACAATCATCAAACGGATTATCAACCCTCCATGATTGAGGTATATGGTAAGATCCTTGACAAACATATTTCTATGTTAATTGATTCTGGATCTACCCTAAGTTATATGTCTCTTAAGTTAGTATATTTGTGGGTGAAATCATGAATCTGTGTGTCTATTCCGTGCGAATAATTTTTCCGAATTTATATTCCGTAATATTTCAGTCGAACGAATTTATGTTTTCAGCCAAAAATATAGAACTAACTGTCGGTCGAAAAAATAGTTCAGCCGAAAGTTACTTTTAACGGATACCGTTAACTTTAAAGTTAGAAAGAACTAACTTTCTAACTTTCTAATTTTAAAATTAACAGTATCCGTTAAAAGTAACTTTCGGCCAAAATATTTGTTTGGCCGAAAACCCATAAATTTTTAGAAATGGAATTCCATTTCTTTTTTTACTCTTCTTCCAATTTCGGATAGATCGGATCATATCAAATACTTATAATTTCTCTTCACAAATAATACCATTAGTTGCATAATTCAATCTACTTTCTTTAGATGCTATTTTTTTTGAATTTGGTTTGATCAACTAATTTTATTTATTATATTTCTTAGATGGTGTGTGGATTGCTTCAAAATTTAATAGAATTCATTAAAATAAAAATTCAATAACTTCTTAAAGACATGATAAAAAAATTTGGAAAAATCATGGTGCCCAACATTGATGTTTTGTCTTCAAAATGGTACTTTTAGTTTTTTTTTGAATTGGAAATTACGGAAGATGCTGTGTCAAACTAAACATGTCAATTTTATGCTAGTTTTTTAGATTGGTCCACTTCAAAAAATTCCAATAATTATTGCATGCGGCTGTTGGATACAAACTTATAGACAACCTTTAGTACAATCTGTCTAGATCATCATAACATATTTTGTTTTTAATGAAAAATAGTTGAATAATGAATAAACCGATGTAAAAAAACATGACTATTTATCATAGTTTCATTAATTAATAACGTACTATCAAACACTTGCAAAAATGACATCAAATGCAAATAAAAAAATCTAAAAAATAATCGATAGAAAGCTAGCATAGTTCTCTACAAGTTTTGTTTTTATTACAAAATAAAATTCTAAATACAAATCTATTTTTTCTTTGCTCGAAGTTGACAAACTTGGAAAAACAACTTTTCTCGTAACCCCCCCCCCCAAAAAAAAATAGACACCCAGATTTATGATTTCACCCTTGTGTAAAATGAGAAAATATGATTTTGAGAAGTCGTGGTTAGCGTAATTAGCCACAAGAACAAAAAGAAAAGTAACCATTTTTATTTCTAGTTGTGAAGTTCATATGCAAGATTTGATTACAAAAGTAGATTTGAATATTTTTCCATTAAGATCTTACGATGTAATAATTGGCATCCGGTTGGATAGAAAAACACAAAGTTGTGCTAAATTGCTTTGAGAAAACTTTTGATCGTATTGATGAAAATGGTGAAAGTAAAATGGTTAGAGGGATTCCAAAGAAGGTTTTTACTAAAAAAATATCTGCCTTGCAATTAAAATAGTGTGCTATAAAAGGATGTAGGTTGTTTGTTGTACACATCACCAAAACTAATGATAAGGAAACAAAACCTAGTTTAGAGGATCTTCCTCTTTTAAATGAATTTAAAGATGTCTTTCCCGAAGAGATACTGGGACTACCTTCGAGGAGGGATATTGAATTTACCATTGAATTAGTACCAGGATCAGTCCCTGTCTCGAAGGCTCCTTATCGAATGAAAACACCTGAGTTGGTAGAATTAAAATTACAATTACAAGAATTAATAGATAAAGGATATTCCAGACCGAGTGTGTCTCCATGGGGAGCACCCGTCTTATTTGTTAAAAATAAGGATGGCACACTAAGGCTTTGTATCGATTACAGACAATTAAATAAGATGACAATTAAGAATAGATTCCTCTCCCCTGCATCGACTACTTGTTTGATCAAGTACGGGGAGCGTCGATATTCTCTAAAATTGACTTGAGGTTTGAGTACCATCAAGTAAGAATTAAGAACAAGGATGTCCATAAAAATGCATGCAAAACAAGGTACAAGCATTAAAAGTTCTTGGTCATACCATTTAGCTTGCCCAATTCCACGACCACATTCATTTGTTTAATGAACAATGTTCTTCACAAATACTTAGATAACTTTGTAATAATTTTTTATTGATGACATGTTAATATACTCTAAAAATGAAGAAGAACATAAAGAACATTTAAAATTAGTCTTGCAAACCTTAAGAGAACATAAACTTTATGCAAATTTTAGCAAATGTGAATTCTTTCAAGATAAAATTTAGTACCTAGTTCATGTAATAACCAAGGAAGGTATTTTGGTGGGCCCAGATAAAATCAGGGCAATCAATGACTAGCCAGTTCCTAAGGATGTAACTAGGACTCTATCCTTTATGGGAATGACAGGTTACTATCGTAGGTTCAATGAGGGGTTCTCCAAAATTGCTTATCCCATAACATCACTTCAAAAGAAAGGAACTAAATTCATATGGTCTAATAAATGTCAAGAAAGCTTTGAAAACTTAAACACATGTTGACCACCACAGCTATTCTAAGAATAATAGATCCATACAAGGACTTCGTGATATGTACAGATGCCTTCCTAGAAGTATTAGGTGGGGTGTTATTGCAAGAGGATTATGTAATAAGCCACAAGTCAATAAACCTTAAAATACATGAACGAAACTATGCAACACATGACTTAGAGTTAGCTGCAATAATACATGCACTAAAGATGTGGAGATATTACTTAATAGGAAGAAAATTTACCTTAATGTTAGATAACATAAGCTTCAAGTACTTATTTGATCAACAAAGCTTAAATAGTCATTAAGCAATGTGGTTAGCCTTCTTGAGCGAGTATGATTTTGAAATTAAACACATTAAAGGAAAATAGAACAAAGTGGCGGATGCCCTCAATAGGAATCAATAGGAATGCCATTCCACATCGTTTAGCTGCTTTTAGCAATTATAAAACAAATCATGAAGATTTAATAAAAGAAGCAACTAAAAATGATGAAGAGTACTTACAGATTATAGAATAATTGGAAATGGATGATAATGGAAATGATTTAGTTTATTCTACAAGTTTGGAAGACTTGTTAGTTTATAAAAATCGATTATACATACCCGATTCTAAAGAATTTAAACAATTAATTCTAAATGAAATACATAAGAAGTCATATTCCGAACATCTAGGATACCAAAAGATGATAACTAAGTTAAGGAAAAGCTATTATTGGCCTAACATGAACAATGATGCTGCAAATTACATAGCTAGGTGTATTGAATGTCAACAAGTAAAAACTGAACATCAACAACCTGTCGAGTTACTGCAACCCTTACCTATTCCAGAATTGAAATGGGAGGTTATAAGCATGCACATTATAATGAGATTACCTAAAAAAAATAAACAACATGACTCAATAATGGTAGTTGTGGATAAATTAAGTAAAGTTTCACACTTCATGCCTGTAAAATCTACTTTTAAAGCCATTAATCAAACTGAAATTTTTATGAAAGAAATATTAAGGTTACATGGTATTCCAAAGGTTGTGATTTCTGATAGAGATGTGAAATTTATTGGTAACTTTTGGAAATCCTTTTTTACGAGTCTAGATATGCAACTGAATTTTAGTACTACTTATCATCCTCAAACGGATGGACAAATTGAAAGAACTAATATTTTGTGAATGTATGTAATGGATAAACCAAGTAAATAAGAAGAGCATTTGCATTAGTATAATTTTCTTATAACAATGGGTATCAAGACTCATTAAAAAGGATTCCATTTGAAGTTTTGTATGGTCGAAAATACCACACTCCTTTGTCTTGGTATAACCCTGCTAACAGGATTGTTCTAGGGCTATACATGTTAAAAGAGATGGAACAAATGGCGAAAGAGGTGCAACAAAACCTAAAAGTTGTCTAGGATCGACATAAGAGTTACGCATATTTAAGTGAACCAAGGTATTGCGGACCTTTTGAATTGTTATCTAAGATAGGACCAATAGCCTATCGTCTTGCACTTCCCCCTAACCTAAAAGTACATGATGTATTTCATGTTTCATTATTGAAAAAATATATACGTGACGCTACTCATATAATTGACTCGAATGTGATTCAGGTATAACCCAGGGGCGAGTTTCAAACCAATCATTTCTGCATCCTAGGCATGAATGAACGTATGCTATGGAATCGAGCCATCGTTCAAATAAAAGTGCAATGGAAGCACTTCAACCCTGAAGAGGCAACTTGGGAAATGGAGGATAAAATGTAGGAAGCATATCCCTTCATTTTTGGAATGAGCAAGAGCTCATAATAAAAAGAATACCGAGGATAGTGTTAAGAATAAGGGAGGGAGAAATGTAATACCCCCATGACATTACTTTTATTTTTATATTTTTTATGTAATGAGTTATTAAAAACTCAAAATCTCAAAGTGACATTTGCGCAACAAACTATATATATATATATATATAAGAAAATGGCACATGGATAATTCATCTACATGAGGGGACTCCACCATGGAAAAAGAGAACATGTGTAAGCAAGCTAGAGAGATCTTTTCCAATCAAACCCAATCTAAAAACTAAACAACCACACAAGATCCTAAATCATAGGGATTTATGAATTTATTGGAGATTTGATTGGGATGGCATAAGACATGGGAAAAAGATATAAACATTGGTGCATTGGCATAGCACGGGACGTTATGTTGTGCATGGAGAAATGATGTTGAGTGCGTGTGTTGAGTGTTTATTTCTTCTATGACTCCATCATTTAACTTGTCACGGGCTCGAGGAGAGAGTTTTGTGTGGAAGTTCTTGTTGTTTTTCTAGTGTGTATGGTGATGATCCAACTCGGGGGTGGAGTTGAGCTAGCTATGGTGCTACTCTCTTCTATGGTTTGGAGGAGCTGATTCCCCAAGTAGTTATTTTCAACATCATTTTAAAGTAAGTATCTTTAAATTATACGGACTGAATTGTGTAGAGTATTGTTTTAGTTTATAAATTACAGATATAATCCCTATGTGTGTTTTACTATCTATGCTTTTGATTTGTAGAATATGTTGTAGTCCAGTCTTTGGTATGTGTTGTAGTCCAATCTTTGGTATGTGTGTAATTCTGCTATGTGTGGTTATTTTTGGATCTATAGATACATATAAATACTTTAAACTCATATATGATATTTCAAGCCCACATTGATGGTTCCCAGAATGTTTATAGATATGCGACTAATCTAAGGTTGCGTTGATTTCACAAATAAAAATGGTTTGTTCTTTTGAATCTCTGTTGATAATTACAATTAGTCTGTTGTGTGGTATATGATTGAACATAGATAATAATCACCATCGATCTCATTTGCTTGATCAGTATAAATATATATACAATTAAATCAAAACCTTATGCCCGTAATTCCATTACTCGATTCGCATAAATATGTTAATAATCATAACTGGATCTAATGCTCTGCATATGCTATAGTATACGATTGATCTATAAGTATGGAACTGTGTGTTCAAATCTACGTTGATGTTTCCCCCAAACATGTTATGGATCTATCCAATCCATGTCTGCATCTGATGATTACCCAAAACATTTTATGATGAATTGTATAAAAGTTGTCCAAATATCAATCTGGGTTGATGTTTCCCCCAAACGTTTTATGGACCTATCCAATCCAAGTATGCATCTGATGATTACCCAAAATCTTTTATGATCAATTATATGAAACTCTACCCAAATCTCAATCTGCATTGATGTATTCCCAAAAACATTTTATGGATATGTTCAAATCTATGTCTGTGTGAAGTTAATACAGATCCAGTTTGGGTTTTGATTGCTATTTTGAGGAATTACCAAAACATTTTTTGAATTAAAAAACATTTATTTGATATGTGAATTTAAAATCCTATCTAATCTGTAAAATGTCTGGGCATGCGTTTTCTTTTTTGCTATGATTTTCATGAACTATCCCATGTGTACATGACGTTAATACATATCCACTTTGAGTTTTGAATGTGATCTTGAGGGATTACGAAAATTTTTATTGGATATGTAGATTTAAAATCAGATCCGAGTTGTATAATGTCTAGGTATGTGTATGTACAATATCTGCGAGATGTAGAACAGTTGGTGGCGGGGTATGGTTAAGACGCCCCCTAAGTTGGAAGTTCATCGGTTCTAATCTTGTCGGATACAAAAAAATCCAGCCATGTTAAGGGTTGGTGTGGTCCAGGCTAGGTGCAATCCCCGAGTGATTTTGACGGCTTAGATGCTCCTGGTTCGTGGTTACTTAGCCAATGGAAACCCTGCTAGTCAGGGGGTTCCACCACTTTTCCAACAAAAAAGGAGTATAGCACAATAAGTATATATATATTGAAATTTAGAATACTTGTTCGTTAGTTATAATTTTTATGCATGAAAGTTTATTTGAAAACATAATTGAACGTAATATGTCTTTAAGTTTATTTAGTTTCAAGAAGTAGATAAGAATCATAATTATAAATTAAATGTATTTTTTTCATAAATTTGTAAATTTCATTGGGGTTGTTACACCATTATAGCACTCAATGAATACTTTTACCACACAAAACTTCATATTGTTGAACAAATAATACTAAAACTACATATTCACTCAGGCTACTTGTTTTGGTTGGTGAAATCTTGATTAATGAAATAATGATATAGGATGGAGTGCTCCAAATGTATTCCTAAAGAATGGTAAGACACGTAATCATTCATCACCAACCACAACACCTATGAAGCATATACTTTTTAGTGTTAACAAATATACTTCCACTTTAGCCAAAATAGACATTTGTCACAATTGTATCTAGAGAAAAGGCGCATACAATCTTAGGGATCCAACTTGAGAAGATATATCTTACAGAACTTCCCATTCCAAATTAGAGATGTCAACACTAGGACGTTCATAACTTCATTGGTGATTGCAACATCCACAAAAAATAATTGGAGAATGATTAATCAATCTTGTCGTAAGTGAACATATTCCTTTTCATACCAATAAGTAGGTTGTTCTTTTTCATTAAATTATGTAGACAAACAACCTTTGAGATCCCTTTCTTGCACTAGACAATAATTTTATAAGGGTTAATGATTAATGGATGAACATACACTCACCATGAGAGAAACATGATATAATATTATATACATCCAATAGTCATTATGGGAATTAAAATAATTATGCACCTGTTTGCAATAGAAGGTTCAACATTATAATGGAATCTTTCCCTATCTACATATAAGTTATCCAATTTACCAATTATAATTTTCAAATATTTTCTTCAATATCATTTTCCTTTTTTCTTTAATAGAACTGTCCCTATGACTCATACTACCTTCTAATTGAATTTTATATTCATTATCCAAACTTCTCACACTCACATATTCTGCAGGGCGTTCAATTCCTACATTATTTAAACACAATTTTGTATTTTACAATTTTCAGTGATTCTGGTTTCCCCAAAAGTTTGTCCATTAATAATATATGATTTAAAGTCTCCATTAATTATAATATTACAATTAATCCAAATAAAAAAGAAAAATGTCGAGCCTCTATTATTATGGGCTGATGTCATAAATTAATCATAATGCACAATCACACATGATTAAAATACAAATGACTATCACATGAGACTCTTTAATCAAAATTAAAACATCTCTATCTTCTATAGCAATGTTGCTATCATTTCTAGGTTTAAGAATAGTAAGACGCTATGTTCCTAAAAGGAGGTGCAACCTTTTGCAAATTAAAAAATTGAATAACATTGTTTGTGCACTTTCCACTAGGAACAAGGAAAATTAGAAAAGCTTTACTCTCTCAAATTAAAACAATTTAAAAAATCATGAGATAGAAAAGGCTTGATTTATCAGAGCATTGCAGATTAAATAAAATTGGAGATTATATTGTCGAGTCCCATATCTAAGCACAAATTCCACTTGGACAACAGACATCCTAGCTCTATGAGGCTGCACATCTAAACTCACTATGTACAAATTACGTCTCAACATCTCTGATCAAGTTGCGAGTCTTCCATTTGAAAATTATTTCCCCCAACCTTGGATGTTAGGAGAGACTAAACTCTTTGATTCAGGGATCCTCCAAGGAATGCACAGTTGGGGCCCACAACTCCAGTATTCTCTCATACACATAAGCATAAAAAACCATTTGACATTCTCTGAATACATAGGAACACACATAAAGCATAAAAATAATCAACATAAACTTGAATACTTCCACATAATTCATTTCCTTGTTAGTGAGCACTGTTTTAATTTTGGTTAAGGGATATTTGTGCATTGAAGTTTGCTTATTATTATTATTCTTTTAGGAGAACATGTCTTAAACATCTATTATTCTACTTTAAAATTTGTAACTATAAACTGCTAAAGGCTTTGAGTTGCAGATAATTGCAAATGGCCCATAAACAAGTGGTGTGATTGATTCTTTCGCTGTGAATACTTCAATTTCCATCTGATAAGGCACTAGTTTTGTAGTTTATATCAGAAGTATGCATAGGTATGCATGTTTTGATATTGTTTTTCAAATAATTCCACACTTCTTACAATTTAGAAATGTATAAATGCAATCTTTTGACTGCATAGTTTTGGTATCATTTAAAAAATAACTCCACACTTCTTACAGTATAGAAATGTATAAATGTAATTCTTTAAATGCACAATGGTAATTAGGAATGTCATCGAGTTTTTTTTACCATCTGTTAGAAGAATATTCTTTCTTTGTTGACTATGGTAAAGCTTACATGAAGCTTTCACAATTTAGGTACTTTTCATTACAATTCCGTCTACTTTTTTCTATATATGGTTCACATTAACATTGTTAATATTCTATTTTCGTTTTAATTAGGGGAAACAACAATTGGGATGGGATTGGTTGGTCACGTGCAAGGGAAATGGATAAGTCAAGGTTATTTGAACTTATGACCTTTATTTACATCATGTTCTTCATATCAAGTGAATTGTCAGTTGAACTACATCCTTGTGGAAGTTAACATGCTAACTTATTTTCTATGTTTTCTCCAAGTTGCTTTATATGTAGATTTATAATAAGCTCAAAATAATTATTCGTCATGAAACCATAGTAAAGAAATGCTTACAAGATATCTTCATTTTGTATTGGATCTAATCTTTTGAATATAAAATCACATGAGATATTTTTACAGCTTAGTAATACTTGAACCTCCTTATTTTGAATAACATTTATGATTTTTTTAAGTGCAAATTGAATACAACATTTAAATTTAAATTACTTATTTTGATGAACATTTATGTTTTTTTTCAAATTAAATTAAATACAACATTTAGAATGCGGTTATGTTCCATCACGTGCACATTTAATCAAATGCTTATTTCATATTAAAAACTACAACCTAAAGCTTAGAAGGTGAAAATTAGGAAGTTGTGTTTTTTACTTCATTTGTGAATTTGAAATGTTGTTTAATGGATAATTATATTTATTACATTGCTAACAAGAAATATATTTGAAAATTTTAAATATAGCCATAGGGATGATGCACAATCATGGACTCCTTTAAAGACACTTTAGATGCCACATAATACTGGAATAAACGGAAAACTCTGACTATAGGTGAAAATTAGGGGTACTTCCCTAACTTATTTGAAGATGAAGTAAAAAGAGAAAAGATAGGTAATTCAATCAGATTTCATAATATATAGCATTTACGCAGAGAAAATGTGTGTAAATGATTATAAAATTAGTTTCCATGAAAGTGGGTTTTTAAGTTTTCAGCACATCTTAACATATATGTTTGTGCGGGTGCAGCAATATATGAGGTAAATGATGTCCATTTGGGATAAAATCTTGTAGACATATAAAGGACATATGGGCCTAGTGCAACACTATTTATTCGGAATTTTTCATGAATTATTTTTTATTATTATTAATTATTGAAGTCAGAAAAGTTTGAAATTAAAACCTTATGTGAGGGTGCAACACTTTAGGGGCAAAAATTAATGAAATCCTTGATTTCTTAATATAAGATCGTAGAGCTTGATCTCGTCTAGTGCACCATATAGTTTTTTTGGGAAATGGTGATGGAAATCAAAAGTTATATAACAAACAATCGATGTATGTATTTTTGAAAACTAACGTGTGTCATTTAGAAAAATAATTATAAATAAATAAAACATAGTTTTGAAGAAAAAATTACATATTCAGAATTTTCATTTCATACTCTACGATATCGTACATTTTCATAAAAAAATATTGTGTATGTCATATCAAAACACGCCATCTAATCTGAGCATATTGATAGAGTTCTAAAAGACAAGCAATAGCCCTGGTTGATTTGTCCTAGCGAATAGGTTCGGTATTCTAAAGCTGATTCCAAACCTAATGCCAAACCTTAATCCCACCAATTATTTAAATTTTAAAATAACGCATATGCGATATAGCTTATCCATATCGCATATGCAATATAACACATATGCGATATGAATACGCTATATCGCATATGCGTTATATCGCATATGTGTCATAGATTATTCATATCGCATATGCGATATATAGAATTATGTTCAGAGCTAATTTATGTGGCATGGCTTCTAGATTCACAATGTCACTAGCTACTTCAAAGTTGTATGGGTGGTGGGTTCCCACTATAGATTACTTCATGGAAGTTCTTTAATGTTGCTAGCATAATTGAACTAGGTAAATTCTAATGGTGCTATAGGTAAATTTTAACTAATTTGTTTTTGTCCTAACAAATCATTGTTCACCACCCTCATCCTCATCATCATCATCATCACCCTCATCCTCATCTTCATCATCATCATCATATAGTCATCCTCCTCCTCCTCCTCCTCCTCCTCATCATCATTGTTCATAATCATCGTCATCACCATCACCCTCATCAGCTTCATCATCATCATCATCACCCTCATCCTCATCATCCTCATCATCATCGTCGTCAACCTCATCATCATCATCACCCTCATCCTCATCATCATCATCATCATCCTCATCCTAATCATGTTCATCATGGACATCATCATCATCATCATCATCACCCTCATCCTCATCACCATCATCATCATCCTCATTTTCATCATCATCATCACCCTCATCCTCATCACCATCATCATCATCCTCATTTTCATCATCATCATCACCCTCATCCTCATCAGCTTCATCATGGTCATCCTCATCCTCATCATCATCACCATCATCATCCTCATCCTCATCAAACTCATCATCATCGTCAACCTCAACCTCATCATCACCATCATCATCCTCATCATCATCATGGTCATCATCATCATCATCCTCATCATCACCCTCATCATCATCATCACCCTCATCCTCAGCATCATCATCATGGTCATCATCATCATCATCATCATCATCATGGTCATCATCACCCTCATCGTCATCCTCCTCCTCCTCATCATCATCCTCATCCTCAAAATCATCATCAACATCATCACCCTCATCCTCATCAGCTTCATCATGGTCATCATCACCATCCTTCTCCTCCTCATCATCATACTCATCATCCTCCTCATCATCACCATCATCCTCATCATAATCTTCATCGTCACCCTCATCCTCATCATCATCATCACCCTCATCAGCATTGTTCATCACCCTCATCCTCACCATCATCATCATCTTCATTGACAGCCTCATCCTCATCATCGTCATCATATTCATCTGTTGCAGCTGCAACAATTTTCCCAAAATTCCAAAAAAATTTAGGACCCTCCTTTTGCTTGGATTATTTTGGTTTTATTCTTTGAGTTGGTCTAATAATGATTTCTCAGAATGATTTTCTAATGCTTGAATCAATTTACCACTTGTTTTGATTCTCTCTCTAGCACTTGAAATAATCCACTGTTTGGTCAAGCTTTATCGCTGCCTTTGAATGCGTTTTCAACATGCTTGAATCGGAAGTTTGTTTGATTGGCACTTCCACCGTAGCGGCGAGATAACAAGTTTTGATTTCGAATTTCTCTCTGATACGTTGGTGTTTTGATCGGCTGGTATTTTGGTTTAAATAGGGAGGATTTGTCTTTTCTTTCTCCGCCGTTGCGAACGGCAAACTACTTCCTCTCCCGATTATGGCTTGAAGTTTTGGACCACGTTGGTTATTTTCATCGAGCCTGCAAGTCTTGGGCTTCCGCCGTTGCGGCTGCGGGAAGCCTTTTTCCTTCTAGCTGTCTAAGTCGTTTAAAACCCGCCGTTGTGAAAGGCCGCGCTCTTTGTGCTTCCGTCGTTGCGGCTGCCGAAAGTGTGAGTTTTTCGATCCTCTAGTGTTTATGTTTCTGATTTTGAACTCGTGTTGTGGAGTAGTTTATCCTTCGTTCTTCCGCCGTTGCGGCTGAGAAAAGAATTACCCCTTCTGGTCAGTTAATGGTTTTTCTTTCGATTCGAACTTTACCCATTGCGGATCGATTTATCTTTCACGGCTCCGCCGTCACGGCTCCCGTTCCGCTTTCTGCTCTAATGTATCAAAGCTCCGACGTGCGTTATTGTTAATTTCCCGGTTATCCCCGCGGATGGATTTATGGTTTGGCCTTCCTCTGTTGCGGAAAGAAGTACGCTTTCGACCTCTGATCCAAAAGTTGTTCGCCATTTGATATGTTGCCAGCCGCGCATGATTATGGATATATATGTATGCAGGTAGTGGGTTATTTGATTATCGTTTTGATATTGTCGACTGTCGTGCTCCGTCACTATCGTGGTCCAAGTGTCTCAACCTTGGGAGCTTGACAAGTTTCTTCACACCGGTTACACGCTGCATTGCCAGGTAGGCTTGTTTTTCCTTTTCCCGTTCCGTTTAAAGCATTTGGTTGATGTTTGCTACGCTTGGGTTGGTACACGTTTGTTTTTCCTTGGCCCTGTTAGTTTCTCACCTTTATAGTTGGGGGTTTTTTACCTTAGTGGTTTGTGGGAGGGCATTTTGACCTGCATGATAGTTTTACTCCCACCGCCGTTTGTTTTGCAACCCTACGCATAGAGAATGAGGGGGTTTGGTGCAGACGGCTATTACGCTGTCTTCACCAAGCGGCCCGGTATGATAAGGTTTGATAGGGGAGGTTTCAGGGCATCCTTGTGGTTTTGGTGATCACCTCCCCATTTTTTTTGCGCTATCCGTATACCGCAGACTCAGCCTTAATTCGCTGCATTTTTCCACATGCTCGGTTCATGGCCGGATTTTGAACCTAAACCGGTGGTGGGGGGTTTATCACTGTATAGCAACGCGCAGAATTTTGAGTGAACATTAGATTGCACAGGCGGTTTTGTTTGTAAAGTGTCGTTGAAAAGGATTGCATGGTTTTCCCCTTGTCCTTCCCACGCAGCGCAACGACCATGGCGCCCGCGGAAAGCCGAAGTTTGTTGCATATTAATGTAGATTTATTTTCGCCCGATTATATTGTTAGATTTGTTGGTATTGGAAAGTAGTGGTAGCTTGCACAGTTTACTGCATATAACTATTTTCCATCATGCTAGACATAGACTAAGTCACTGAACACTGCACATTGTGTTTCAATGGTTCTGGTAGCTAGGCCATTTCTGCTTATATACATGCATATATTTGCTTCATTGACTGATTGCTATCATGTTAAACATAGAAGAAATGACGCACTGCACATTGATGTCTACAAGTTTGTCACTCAGCCAAAATGGCTTAATGTTATAATTTTATGGCAGGAAGAGTTCACAATGTCAAAGAGGCAAAAGAAGAAGGCCCCTGTGGTCGAGGAAGAGCCCGAGGTAGAAACTGTGACCAAAACTAAATATATATATGAAGACATTAAGTGTATTTCTGGTGTCGAACCTGAATACCAGTCGAGGGAAATATATAGACTAATCACACGCAGAGAGGTTCCTAACATGGGCTTAGAAGAAGAGTCCATATATTCCAACATAGAAAGATCTTCATTGATGAAGATTGCCATCAGACTAGAGTTGTTCCCGTGCTCTGAAGTAATCGATTGGATTCTGCCCTAGGTGGATGTCACAACAATGATCCTGGAAAATGTTGAAAGACAGGGATATGCTGCATATAGCCCCAGATATGTAGCTCTGGCCTACCACGTGCCAGAAGCCCAAGTATTCTTATCTGATGATTGGCTGAACAACATTAGAATGGACCTGGTAGAGACTCTTAAAAAGATGCTGTTACAGGAAAAACATTACAGATACAGACTGACGGGTGATTACGATACAACAAGCTTAAGGGGCCCCTATAGGTTCATAGCTTTAATGCCGAACAGGATTTTTGGAAGAGCACATGGTGGGTTCTTCAAGTTAGAATGGATCCCAATCATTTTTTATGTTGCAACCCAGGGGACAATTTTCAACTGGGCCAGCATTGCATCAAATAGTCTTTCAGCCTGCTTGGCTTCGGCTTTGGGAGGAGTACACCAAAAAAGATCGGAATTCTATATGAGTTCCATACGAGTAGACTGTATATTATGCAATCAGCGTTTCCCCAGCCTCAGGTGCATCTGGGACAGGGAAAGAATGCATGTCTATTCTGCCTATAAACCATTGTGGGAACACAAGTATCACAATCATTACCGAGAAGTCTGAGAACACTTCATCATGCCCTTATACACCCTCATTTTCCTGAAGGAGTATGATTGTATGTCAGAGGAGGCACTGCAAGTAATAGAGGAGTATGCAAACTACTATTTGACTGAAAATGGCCTGTACTTCAGAATGTTTGGAGGTTCAAGAGCTCCTTCCCTGCTATCTAAATACACCACTGATTACATCATCCACAAGGAGGCAGTTAGGCAAGTCTTCTTGGATGGTATAGGGAGTTTTCTGTTCGAGCATAAGAAGTCTGCTTATCCTCCCTTGCCCTTAAAATTAGGAAGTTACAGGTTCACTAGGGTGAAGAAAGCTAATGAATTCTTAGAAGAGCTGGAGAGGTTCCATTTTGGCGAGATGCCCTACCACAGAAATGACTCCCAAGGTAAAGTGGCCGATCATTGCAAAGAAAACAACGTACATTTTGAGTACACCCATCATTGGGATAGGGAAGAATCTGTCTTCCGCAATGCTCAGAATATGACAGCCTTGAGGAGAAGGTTCAAAAAGAAGATAATCACCAAAGGTGGGAAGGGAGATGAACAAGCCAAAGCTGATGAGGAGGCAAAGAAAAGAATAGAATATGCCCAAAGGTTGGCACAAGAAGCTGCAGGTTGGCTGCACACAGAAGAAGAAGAAGAAAGGAAAGCTGCACAAGAGGCAGCTAGAAAGGCAGAGGAAGAAAAGAAAAAGAAGTTGGATGAGGAGCTTCAGAAGCAGGAAGTAGAGAGGCTGAAGCTGAAATAGACTGAGACAGAACAGTCAGCTTCAGACACAGCTGGAGGGAAAATCCAGAACGTGGAAAACCTAGAGGGTTAGGACTCACAAATACCTGCTGCCAGCACACCCATGGTTCCCACACTCAAGATGGTTCCTTTTGTATAGAAGGTGGGTGAAGAAATACCTGATTTCAATACTATATTCTATGATAGGGAAAAAAAGAGGATAGTAAAGAGAACAGAGAAGAAAATTGAGACAGGAAGTCTGCCTAGAAAAATGATCACAGATACCCCTATGGTGTTGGGCACAGACCGAGACCCAAGATTCACCCTGAGCACCGGGGCTGCACTAATCCACGCCTCAGAAGATAACATGGACAAGGTAATGACTGACTTGGAGTAGTCCAAGAAATCCTCTACTCAGTTGAAAGATACATTGAGGAGAGAGAGAGAGGAAAGTAATCGGCTTAAGAGGAAGTATAGGGATTTAGAGGAAGAAATGAGGTCTTCGAAAGAGGAACTGCAGCTCCTCCAAGTAGATAAACAAGTTAGGGAAACTACGCAGGAGTGCTTAGAAAAGGTACAGAAAGAATATCTAGAGCTGAGGATGGAGAAGGAACAGCTGCTGGGAAAAGTAGAAGAGCTAGAAGAGCAGCAAAATATCATCTTGCAGGCCAGTGAGATGCACTCCCAAGAAAAGGAAAAGAAACATCAAGAGCATATTTCTGCTCTAACAATTGCTCTGGAGGAAGCAAGAGAGCAGCAGGTTAACCTCCAGCCGTTCAAAGAACATGTCTTGGCCCAAAAGGCTAATATGCTGCAGCTACAGACTGCTATAGAAGAAGAGAGGTGCAAAGTGTTGCAGATAGATGGCTGATTGGAGGAAATCCTGGAGACCTCCTCTTACTTTGTTGATAGATCTCAGGATGTCCTTGAAATACTGACTGCAAGAATGGTGAGGTTGGAAAGCAATGAAGTAACACCAGCAGAACTTCCATCAAAAGATCAGTAAGCCCTCAAGCGGGATTATGAATTACTAGAATTTTCTATAAACACCGCTGAGGATTTCAAGAAAACAGTTAAGAAAACGAAAAGAGCATGCTCAGAGTTTTTCAGAAGGCTCCTTATTACCTACAACCGATGCCAAATAGAGGCCGAGAAGAGGCTTGATGCTTTCCCAGACCATAAATCCTTTGTGGAGCTATTGCAGAAGAGATATCAGGAGGAGGAAGCTAAAGTACAACATATTAAAGCCCTGGATGATCAGATTTTGAGGAGCAAAGTAGATCATTCAGCTATCAGTGTGTAGCTTCTGGAGGATCAGCTTCGGTTAAGTGTAGCCAGGATTGAGGCTATAAAGAACCAGGCTGCTAAGTTTGAAATCAACATTCAGTTTCTGGAACCCTGTGCCTTTGAAGGCCTCGCTTCTGAAAGCTTTGGTGTGGAAGAAGTTTCTAGACACCCATGTGGGACCCTCCTCATGAAGAATTGGTCAATTTTTGTAATTTGTAACTATTTTGTAAAACATTTGAGAAAAGTAAAAGTTGGGAAATGAAGAGTTGGGAAGCCCAAAGGTTACCTTTGGGCAGCCCAACAGGCTAGCCCTTTTTGTATAAATGTAGAAGGGGTAGAAAGGAAATGGGCTTTTTCCCAGTTAGACTAGAAAGCGATGTTGTAAGAAGAACTATTTCTCTTTGCAATAAAGAAATATGGTTTGCCTGTCAGAGAAAGATTCGTGGAATTTCCAAATGATATGCTGTGGATGGCTGAAAGATGAACTATTTTGTTTTCCAGCTTTTGTCCATTAACCGTGAGATCGTTCTAACTCTTTGAACCTATGTTCTTGTTTAAATGATTTCTGGTTTATTTTGTGGAATTACCACCGTGAGTAATGTATGCTGTTTATAAAACAATTAGCTATCTGATTGTTGAAATATTTTGTAATAGTTCATGTGTTAGATGTAGGAACATCAGCTATCTGCAATTTCTTTTTATAATACGTGGACAATACACATTACTCATAAATAAATCACAATTTGGATCCCCGAGGATAGATAGATAGATAGATAGATATTTAGTTTACTTCATTCCTGCATAGGTGATTCAGATGCTGGTGAGTCTAAGACGAGAGGTAAGAACCTATGCATCACATTGTGACTGATCCTTGCATCCTTCACCACCCTGCATGGTTAATTAGGCATTTGCATCTCATACTTTAAGTCAAAAAATACAAAAAATACACGGTGGACTGGGCCGCAACCGGTAAAACCTTTTGTTTTTTGGTTACTTAACCTATGGTTTCCGGACCGCAAACCGGATGGATTCCCTACACCAAACAGTCATGGGCTAGTTGGGAACGTTGACTGGGGAGAATCCCTTGCTATTGTTGCCTATGAATTTCCAGGCCTCAACAGTTCTGGCGCTAGAAGGAGGGCCGCCAGTACATGGCTGGCCACAAAAACTTATTTTCCCAAGATTACCCCACCGACAGATATCTAGAAACTTTAACTTGAACAAAGTACACTCACCGGTGTGTTCTACCATTGAATCAGGTCAACCTGGTTTCATCTTACATTTCTCTTTGCTCAGATTCTTGTTCTTATACCTGTGCTCATGGCTGGTGTGATTGTGAATCAGCCTAACCCATTGTCGACTTAGAGAGCTAGATCACCTCTGAATCTCACACCTCCTTTGCATAACCTACCTCAAGCCTTTGAAAAACTGTTGCCTAAGTTTGACCCCGAGGAAAGGATTGCTGTAGATGACCACTTGCAAAGCTTTTATCTAGCAGTAGAAGGGATAAGGGCTGGGGAGTATGAAGATGTGGTCTGTAGATTGTTCCCGCACACCCTGAAAGGAGCAGTAGCATCCTGGTATTTCAATTTTCCTACAAACTCTATTCCTGATTGGGACACCTTCGAAAGGGTTTTCCAAAGTAAATCAAAGGCCCAAAGGACACATGCCTCGCTAATGAAAGGTCTTGGTTTGTTAAGAAAAGAGAAGAATGAGAAGGTGCTTCATTTTACTCAAAGATTTTCAACATACTTAAAGAACTTTTCTGAAACTGATAGACCCTCAAACAAAGTCTTGATTGAGTATTATACCTCAGCCCTAGGACCTGAGCTGGCCATGTTTGCCAAGATGAAAGCCAAACCTACATTGGTAGAGACTTATGAAGAGGCAGAAAGGGTAGAAGCTGAAAGAGAAAGTGTTGCAGACTATCCTGATCCACCTGAAGAGAAAACTACAAATAGGAGAGCTTTATTGCTGTCTAAACCTAAAGATGAACAATCACATGATTATCAGGGAATGATGAAAATGATTCAGAAGCTATCCAACCGAATAATAGATCTGGAGAAAGAAAGAGAAGTTCAGGAAACTTATAAACCTCACTACCAAAAAAGGGAGGATAACAACCAATGGCAAGTCCCTCCACCAAATTTAGCATCAATGAATATAGCAGAAGTAGGGGGGGATAATTTCTGTACTTTTCACCAACAACCTCATTCTAAAAAGGAGTGTCCTCAATGGTTGAATTCAATGACACTGGTGATGAATAAGCTGATGGATTCTAAATTAACTAAGGACAGTGATGAAGAAGAAGGAAAAAACCAGACCATAAAGAATCAAGATATTGATACCATGTTTTCATGGGATGGTGTCTCGCTATTTGACCCTGATGAGAGTGCTCTTAGATCTAGATGCACACCTACAGCAACAAAGGACATGGGTTTAACAATTAAAGACAATACAATAATTTCAAAGATTAAAAGGTTGCGGGAGAATGTCAAGAGACAAGTAGAAGTGAATACTAAAGACAAAACGCCTCAAGCCACTACCCTCAACCAGGAGGCAGAGCCAATCAATGGGACTGTCAAACATGTAGGAGGTATTAATGAGGGAAACACTGAAGAAACTGAAGAGCTTAAAAAGAATATACCCACTCAAAACCAACCAGGAGAAGAAGACATAGACCCAGGTTGCGAAGAAAAAGATGACACCCGGCCTTTTCTTTTGACCCTTGAAATGCTGAATTATAATGTGCATAATTGCTTAGTGGATTCTAGATCAGCAATGAATGTTATGCCACTGGAGGTTTGCAAGCAGATTAATGGGCAGCCAGAGTCCACACCTTGCGAAGTAACGCAATTAGACAGCACATGTGTCAAGGTAGTGGGAGAAATGAAAAATGTCCTCATTCGCTTTTCTGCAAACAACAAGATATGTCATTTTATTGACATTACTGTAGCTGACATACCTAGTGGATATGGACTTATTCTCAACCGAGATTGGTCTACCAGGTTAAAAGGTTATTTTGCTTCAGATTGGTCTCATTTATTGTTGCCTCTCAAGGGTACCCCAAATAAGATCAAAATTTTGAGAGAGCCTTACATGAAGCATACTGTCACTAAGCTAGGAGAAGGTAATGAATCTGCTGATTCTGTCCTGGGAAATTATTTGACTGAGCTTAAGTTAAGACATCTTACTTCAAGAAAGGCCAGTTCTATGATTGACACTCAGCCTGAGCTCCTTCAACTTCCTCAGGATGAAAGGGATGACTATAGAATAGTAAACATGTGTGCAATTTCAAAAATAGCACAGCTATACCATGGTTAGATATCTCATGTCTATAATCCAGCCCACCCCTTAACTCCCTAGATTTAAAGATTTTCAGGAGTGGGCAATTTTTTCTTTTCTTTTGTTTTGTACATAAATAAATTATTTTGCTTTCTTTAATGCTTGGATGTTGTTTTATTTTGATTATCTGTTTTAATGTTGTTTTCTTTTACTGCTTTGTTAGTAGTTCTTTTGGTTTTGAATAAAGAGGAAAAATTTTGGTTGCAATGGAAACATCAGGGTTCTTAATTAACTGAAATCTTGAGCAAAAGACTGCGCTTTAAAACATAGAGTATCTTCTAGTAGCAGTGTCCCTAACTGGCTGTGCATTCATTGAAGTCTTACTTAAACCCTGTAAATAACTCTGAAGTAAAAGAGGTTTGGAATACTATTTCGAGGCTCCATCCATTTCACATCTTAAATGTCCAAGGGGGTGACAGCAAAAGACCCACAGAAAGGAAGCAAGGTAAACAGTATATCATATATAAATGATCCCATGCCATAATTTCAAAAAATCTAAAAGCTATCAAGAGTCAAAAATCCTTAAAGAAACAATACGTATCAAAGCAAAGTATCAAAAGCATGAATTTCAAATTGCCAAAAGTTCCTCTCCGTCTGTGAGTTGAAAAAGCCAATTCTTTCTCNATTCAGAAAGAAAGGCAGATGGAGGACTCAAAAGAACTAAAGTTCAAATGGCACAAAAGTGCAATTGGCATGGGAATGAGGAACAAAAGGATAACACTGTTTACTATCTATTACAATCCTGTGGTGTCCCAGCTGGAAACTGCCTAAAGACGGGTAAAATAAACGTCATTTATTAGGCCTCAAAAGAGTTATTCAGACTTGCAATTTTTCTGATGTTACCATTTCCCAAAGAATGGACTACTTCTCAATGTTTTAAATGCATGGGGTGGCCAGCCTAGGGATACAAACATCTAGAAGATTTCAACTTTTATTCAGATGGTTTGGCACTAGGAAGGAGTTAATTCAGAAATCTGGGGTTCACTAGGTAGTTGCCAATTGTTGCAGCTGCAACAATTTTCCCAAAATTCCAAAAAAATTTAGGACCCTCCTTTTGCTTGGATTATTTTGGTTTTCTTCTTTGAGTTGGTCTAATAATGATTTCTCAAAATGATTTTCTAATGCTTGAATCAATTTACCACTTGTTTTGATTCTCTCTCTAGCACTTGAAAAAATCCACTGTTTGGTCAAGCTTTATCGCTGCCTTTGAATGCGTTTTCAGCATGCTTGAATTGGAAGTTTGTTTGATTGGCACTTCCGCCGTTGTGGTGAGATAACAAGTTTTGATTTTGAATTTCTCTCCGATACGTTGGTTTTTTGATCGGCTGGTATTTTGGTTTAAATCGGGAGGATTCATCTTTTCTTTCTCCGCCGTTGCGGACGGCAAACTACTTCCTCTCCCGATTATGGATTGAAGTTTTGGACCCCGTTGGTTATTTTCATCAAGCCCACAAGTCTTGGGCTTCCACTGTTGCGGCTGTGGGAAGCCTTTTTCCTTCCGGCCGTCTAAGTCGTTTAAAACCCACCATTGCGGAAGGCCATGCTCTTTGTGCTTCTGCCGTTGCGGCTGCCGAAAGCGTGAGATTTTTTGATCCTCTAGTGTTTACGATTTCAATTTTGAACTCGTGTTGCAGAGTAGTTTATCCTTCATTCTTCCACCATTGCGGCTGCCAAAAGAATTACCCCTTCCCGTCAGTTAATGGTTTTTCTTTTGATTCAGACTTTACCCATTGCGGAACGATTTATCTTTCACAGCTCCATCATTGCGGCTCCCGTTCTGCTTTCCGCTCTAATGTATCAAAGCTCCGACGCACATTATTGTTAATTTCCCGGTTATCCCCATGGATGGATTTATGGTTTGGCCTTCTGCCGTTGCGGAAAGAAGTACGCTTTCAACCTCTAATCCAAAAGTTGTTCGCCATCCGATATGTTGCCAGCCGCGCATGATTATGGATATATATGTATGCAGGTAGTGGGTTAATTTATTATCGTTTTGATATTGTCGACTGTCGTGCTCTGCCACTATCGTTGCTGTCGCTCGCTCATGTTCGCCTGGTCCCCCATTCTCGGTACTCGCGGTCCAGGTGTCTCAACCTTGGGAGCTTGATAGGTTTATTCACGTCGGTTACACGCTGCATTGCTAGGTAGGCTCGTTTTTCCTTTTCCCATTCTGTTTAAAGAATTTGGTTGATGTTTTCTACGCTTGGGTTGGTACGCGTCCGTTTTGCCTTGGCACCGTTAGTTTCTCGCATTTATAGTTGGGGGTTTTTACCTTAGTGGTCTATGGGAGAGCGTTTTGACCCGCATGATAGTTTTTCTTCCATCGTCGTTTGTTTTGCAACCCTACGCATAGAGAATGAGGGGGTTTGGTGCAGACGGTCATTACGCCGTCTGCACCAAGCGACCCGGTATGATAAGGTTTGATAGGCGAGGTTTCAGGGCATCCCTGTGGTTTTTGGTGGTCACATCCCCGTTCATTTTGCGTTGTCCGTATCCCACAGACTCAGCCGTAATTAGCTGCATTTTTCCACGCGCTCGGTTCATGGCCGGATTTTGAACATAAACCGATGGTGGGGGGTTTATCACTGTATAGCAACGCACAACGTTTTGAGTGAACATTAGATTGCACAGGCAGTTTTGTTTGTAAAGTGCCGTTGAAAAGGATTGCATGGTTTTCCCCTTATCCTTCCTGCGCAACGCAATGACCATGGCGCCCGCGGAAAGCCGAAGTTTCTTGCATATTAATGTAGATTTATTTCCACCCGATTATATTGTTAGATTTGTTGGTATTGGAAAGTAGTGGTAGCTTGCACAGTTTACTGCATATAACTATTTTCCATCAAGCTAGACATAGACTAAGTCACTGAACACTGCACATTGTGTTTCAATGGTTCTGGTAGTTAGGCCATTTCTGCTTATATACATGCATATATTTGCTTCATTGATTGATTGCTATCATGTTAAACATAGAAGAAATGACGCACTACACATTGATGTCTACAAGTTTGTCACTCAACCAAAATGGCTTAATGTTATAATTTTATGGCAGTAAGAGTTCACAATGTCAAAGAGGCAAAAGAAGAAGGCCCCTGTGGTCAAGGAAGAGCCCGAACTAGAAACTGTCACCAAAACGGAATATATATACGAAGACACCAAGTGTATTTCTGGTTTCAAACCTGAATACCAATGGGGGGAAATATGTAGACTGATCACATGCAGAGAGGTTCCTGACATGGGCTTAGAAGAAGAGTCCATATATGCCAACATAGAAATATCTTCACTGATGAAGATCGCCACCAGACCAGAGCTGTTCTCGTGCTCTGAAGTAATCGGTTGGATTCTGCCCCAAGCGGATGTCACAACAATGATCCTGGAAAATGTTGAAAGACAGGGCTATGCTGCATATAGCCCCGGATATGTAGCTCTGGCCTACCACTTGCAAGAATCCCAAGTATTCTTATCTGATGATTGGCTGAACAACATTAGAATGGACCGGGTAGAGACTCTTAAAAAGATGCTGTTGCAGGGAAAACATTACAGATACAGACCGACGGGTGATTATGATACAACAAGCTTAAGGGCCCCCTATAGGTTCATAGCTTTAATGCCGAACAGGATTTTTGGAAGAGCACATGGTAGGTTCTTCAAGTTAGAATGGATCCCAATCATTTTTTATGTTGCAACCCAGGGGACAATTTTCAACTGGGCCAGCATTGCATCAAATAGTCTTTCAGCCTGCTTGGCTTCAGCTTTGGGAGGAGTACACCAAAAAAATTGGAATTCTATATGAGTTCCATAACGGTAGACTGTATATTATGCAATCATCCTTTCCCCAGCCTCATGTGCATCTGGGACAAAGAAAGAATGACTGTCTATTCTGCCTATAAACCATTGTGGGCACACAAGTATCACAGCCATTACCAAGAATTCTGTGAACACTTCATCATGCCCTTATACACCCTCATTTTCCTGAAGGAGTGTGATTGTATGTCAGAGGAGGCACTGCAAGTAATAGAGGAGTATGCAGACTACTATTTGACTGAAAATGGCGTGTACTTCAGAATGTTTGGAGGTTCAAGAGCTCCTTCCTTGCTGCCTAAATATGCCACTGATTACATCATCCACAAGGAGGTAGTTAGGCAAGTCTTCTTGGATGGTATAGGGAGTTTTCTGTTCAAGCATAAGAAGTCTGCTTATCCTCCCTTTCCCTTCAAATTAGGAATTTACAGGTTCACTAGGGTGAAGAAAGCTGATGAATTCATAGAAGAGCTGGAGAGGTTCCATTTTGTCGAGATGCCCTACCACAGAAATGACTCCCAAGGTAAAGTGGCCGATCATTGCAAAGAAAACAACGTACATTTTGAGTACACCCATCATTGGGATAGGGAAGAATCTGTCTTCCGCAATGCTCAGAATATGACAGCCTTGAGGAGGAGGTTCAAAAAGAAGATAATCACCAAAGGTGGGAAGGGAGATGAACAAGCTAAAGCTGATGAGGAGGCAAAGAAAAGAATAGAAGATTCCCAAAGGTTGGCACAAGAAGCTACAGGTTGGCTGCACACAGAAGAAGAAGAAAAAAGGAAAGCTGCGCAAGAGGCAGCTAGAAAGGCAGAGGAAGAAAAAAAAAAGAAGCTAGATGAGGAGCTTCAGAAGCAGAAAACAGAGAGGCTAAAGCTGACATAGACTAAGATAGAACAGTCAGCTTCAGACACAGTTGGATGACAAACCTAGAACGTGGAGAACCCAAAGGGTCAGGACCCACAAGTACCTGCTGCCAGCACACCCATGGTTCCCACACTCAAGCTAGTTCCTTTTGTACAAAAGGTGGATGAAGAAATACCTGATTTCAATACTATCTTCTATGATAGGGAAACAAAGAGGATAGTAAAGAGAATAGAGAAGAAAATTGAGACAGGAAGTCTGCCTGGAAAAATGATCACAAATACCCCCATGGTGCTGGGCACAAACTGAGACCCAAGATTCACCCTAAGAGTCGGGGCTGCACTAATCCATGCCTCAGAAGATAACATGGACAAGGTAATGACTGACTTGGAGCAGTCCAAGAAATCCTCTACTCAGTTGAAAGATACATTGAGGAGAGAGACAGAGGAAAGTAATCGGCTTAAGAGGAAGAAATGAGGTCTTCGAAAGAGGAACTACAACTCCTCCAAGTAGATAAACAAGTTAGGGAAACTACGCAGAAGTGCCTAGAAAAGGTACAGAAAGAATATCAAGAGCTGAAGATGGAGAAGGAACAGCTGCTGGGAAAAGTAGAAGAGCAGCAAAAGATCATCTTGCAGGCCAGTGAGATGCACTCCCAAGAAAAGGAAAAGAAACATCAAGAGCAGATTTCTGCTCTAACAACTGCTCTGGAGGAAGCAAGAGAGCAGCAGGTTAACCTCCAGCCGTTCAAAGAACATGCATTGGCCCAAAAGGCTAAGATGTTGCAGCTATAGACTGCTATAGAAGAAGAGAGGTGCAAAGTGCTGCAGATAGATGGTCGATTGGAGGAAATCCTGGAGACCTCCTCTTACTTCATTGATAGATCTCAGGATGTCCTTGAAATCTTGACTGCAAGAATGGCGAGGCTGGAAAGCAATGAAGAAACACCAGCAGAATTGCCATCAAAAGATCAGCAAGCCCTCAAGCGGGATTATGAATTACTGGAATTTGATATAAACACCATTGAGTATTTCAAGAAAACAGTTATGAAAACGAAAGGAGCGTGCTCATAGTTTTTCAGAAGGCTCCTTATTACCTACAACTGATGCCAAATAGAGGCCGAGCAGAGGTTTGATGCTTTCCCAGACCACAACTCCTTTGTGGAGCTGTTGCAGAAGAGATATCAAGAGGAGGAAGCGAAAGTACATCATATTAAAGCCCTGAATGATCAGATTTTGAGGAGCGAAGTAGATCATTCAGCTATCAGTGTGTGGCTTCTGGAGGATCAGCTTCGGTTAAGTGCAGCTAGGATTGAGGCTATAAAGAACCAGGCTGCTAAGTTTGAAATAAACATTCAGTTTCTGGAACCCTGTGCCTTTAAAGGCCACGCTTCTGAAGCTTTGGTGTGGAAGAAGTTTCTAGACACCCAAGTGGGACCCTCCTCATGAAGGATTGGTCAATTTTTGTAATTTGTAACTATTTTGTAAAACATTTGAGAAAAGTAAAAGTTGGGAAACGAAGATTTGGGAAGCCCAAAGGTTACCTTTGGGAAACCCAACAGGCTAGCCCTTTTTGTATAAATGTAGAAGGCATAGAAAGGAAATGGTCTTTTTCCCTGTTAGACTAGAAAGCAATGTTGTAAGAAGAACTATTTCTCTTTGTAATAAAGAAATATGGTTTGCCTGTCGGAGAAAGATTGGTGGAATTTCCAAATGTTATGCTGTGGATGGATGAAAGATGAACTATTTTGTTTTCCAGCTTTTGTCCATTAACCGTGAGATCGTTATAACTCTCTGAACCTATGTTCTTGTTTAAATGATTTCTAGTTTATTTTGTGGAATTACCACCGTGAGTAATGTATGTTGTTTATAAAACAATTAGCTATCTGATTGTTGAAATATTTTGTAATAGTTCATATGTTAGAGGTAGGAACATCAGCTATCTGCAATTTCTGTTTATAATACGTGGACAATACACATTACTCATAAATAAATCACAATTTGGCTCCCCGGGGATAGATATATAGATAGATAGATATTTAGTTAACTTCATTCTTGCATAGGTGATTCAGATGCTGGTGAGTCTAAGACAAGAGGTAAGAACTTGCGCATCACATTGTGACTGCTCCCTACATCCTTCACCACCCTGCATGGTTAATTAGGCATTTGCATCTCATACTTTAAGTCAAAAAATACAAAAAATACATGGTGGACTGGGCCGCAGCCGGTAAAACCTTTTGTTTTTTGGTTACTTGATCTACGGTTGCCGGACCACAAACCGGACGAATTCCCTACACAAAACAGTCACAAGCTAGTTGGGAACGTTGACTGGGTAGAATCCCTTGTTGTTGTTGCATGCGAATTTCCAGGCCTCAACGTCATCATCCTCCTCATCATCACCATCATTGTCATCATCATCTTCATCGTCACCCTCATCCTCATCATCATCATCACCCTCATCCTCATCATCATCAACCTCGATCCTCACCATCATCATTCATCACCCTCATCCTCATCATCATCATCATGGTCATCATCATCATCATCATCATCATCATCATCATTGTCATCATTATCATCATGGCCATCATCTTCATCGACAGCCTCATCCTCAACATCATCAGCATCCTCATCATCATCATCATCATAATCCTCATCCTCATCATCATCACGTTCATCACCCTCATCCTCATCCTCATCATCATCATCATCATCATCATTGTCATCATCATCATGGTCATCATCATCATCATCATCATCATTGTCATCATCATCATGGTCATCATCTTCATCGACACCCTCATCCTCAACATCATCAACATCCTCATCATCATCACATTCATCACCCTCATCCTCATCATCATCATCATCATCATCATCATCATTTTCATCATCATCATCATGGTCATCATCTTCATCGACACCCTCATCCTCAACATCATCAGCATCCTCAACATCATCAGCATCCTCATCATCATCATCATCATAATCCTTATCCTCATCATCATCACGTTCAACACCCTCATCCTCATCATCATCATGATAATCATCATCATCATCATCATCATCATCATCATCATTGTCATTATCATCATGGTCATCATCATCATCATGGTCATCATCCTCCTCATCATCACCATCATTGTTCACCATCATATTCATCATCACCCTCATCCTAATCCTCATCCTCATCACCCTCATAATCCTCATCCTCATCATCATCCTCCTCCTCCTCCTCATCATCATCACCCTCATCCTCATCCTCATCCTCATCATCATCATCCTCATCCTCATCATCATCACCCTCACCCTCATCATCATCATCATGGTCATCATCATCATCATCATCATCATCTTCATCAACAACCTCATCATCATCCTCATCATCATATTCATGATCCTCATCATTATCTTCATCATCACCCTCATCCTCATCATCATCAACCTCGATCCTCATCATCATCGTTCATCACCCTCATCCTCATCATCATCAACCTCGATCCTCATCATCATCGTTCATCACCCTCATCCTCATCATCATCATCATGGTCATCATCATCCTCATCATCATCATCATCATGGTCATCATCATCATCGTCATCATCATCATTTCCATCATCATCATCATCATTGTCATCATCATCATGGTCACCATCATCATCATGGTCATCATATTCATTGACAGCCTCATTCTCAACATCATCAACATCCTCCTCCTCATCATCATCATCATAATCCTCATCCTCATCATCATCACGTTCATCACCCTCATCACCCTCATCACCCTCATCATCATCATCATCATCATCATCATCATCATCATCATCATCATTGTCATCATCATCATGGTCATCATCATCATCATGGTCATCATCCTCCTCATCATCACCATCATTGTTCACCATCATCTTCATCGTCACCCTCATCCTAATCCTCATCCTCATCACCCTCATAATCCTCATCCTCATCATCATCCTCATCATCATCATCACCCTCATCCTCATCCTCATCCTCATCATCATCATCCTCATCCTCATCATCATCACCCTCATCCTCATCATCATCATCATGGTCATCATCATCATCATCATCATCTTCATCAACAGCCTCATCCTCATGATCATCATCATATTCATCATCCTCATCATCATCTTCATCGTCACCCTCATCCTCATCATCATCATCACCCTCATCCTCATCATCATAAACCTCGATCCTCATATCAACGTTCATCACCCTCATCCTCATCATCATCATCATGGTCATCATCATCATCATCATCATCATCATCATCATCATTGTCATCATCATCATGGTCATCATCATCATCATGGTCATCATCTTCATCGACAGCCTCATCCTGAACATCATCAGCATCCTCATCCTCATCATCATCATCATCATCCTAATCCTCATCCTCATCATCATCACGTTCATCACCCTCATCCGCATCCTCATCATCATCATCATTGTCATCATCATCATGGTCATCATCTTCATCAACACCCTCATCCTCAACATCATCAGCATCCTCATAATCATCATCATCATAATCCTCATCCTCATCATCATCACATTCATCACCCTCATCCTCATCATCATCGTCATCATCATCATCATTGTCATCATCATCATGATCATCATTGTCATCATCATCATGGTCATCATCATCATCATCATGGTCATCATCCTCCTCATCATCACCATCATTGTTCACCATCCTCGTCATCATCATCATCATCATCATCCTCCTCCTCCTCATCACCATCATTGTCCACCATCCTCGTCATCATCATCATCATCACCCTCATCCTCATCATCATCATCACCCTCATCCTCCTCCTCCTCGTCCTCATCATCATCCTCATCCTCATCCTCTTCATCAACACCCTCATCCTCAACATCATCAACATCCTCCTCTTCCTCCTCATCATCATCATAATCCTCATCCTCATCATCATCATCCTCATCCTCATCCTAATCCTCATCCTCATCCCTATCCTCATCATCACCCTCATCATCATCATCATCATCATCATCATCATCATCACCCTCATCATCATCATCATCATCATTGTCATCCTCCTCATCATCATCACCATCATTGTTCACCATCATCTTCATCATTGTCATCATCCTCATCATCATCACCATCCTCGTCCTCATCCTCATCATCATCACCATCCTCATCATCATCATCATCATCCCTTATCCTCATCATCACCATCACCCTCATCCTCATCATCATCATCATAGTCATCATCCTCCTCATCATCACCATCATTGTTCACCATCATCTTCATCGTCTCCCTCATTCTCATCATCATCATCGTCTCCATCTCCCTCATCCTCATCATCACCATCACCCTCATCCTCATCATCATCATCATAGTCATCATCCTCCTCATCATCACCATCATTGTTCACCATCATCTTCATCGTCACCCTCATTCTAATCATCATCATCGTCACCATCACCCTCATCCTCATCATCACCATCACCCTCATCCTCATCATCATGATCATAGTCATCATCCTCCTCATCATCACCATCACCGTCATCCTCATCATCATCATCATGGTCATCATCATCATCATCCTCATCCTTATCATCATCCTCATCCTCATCATCATTGTTCATCAGACTCATCCTCACCATCATCAACACCCTCATCCTCATCATCATCGACACCCTCATCCTCATCCTCATCGACACCCTCACCCTCATACTCATGGTCATCATGCTCATGGACACCCTCAATGTTCATCACCCTCATCCTCATCATATCTAGATAAATGTAAATTACACATTTTCATTGAGCACTAAATCGCATATGCGATATATCGTATATGCAATAAATCGCATATGCGATATATCAGGAATGCGTTATGGAAAACCCTTTCCCTTCATTAAAAAGATAAAATTCAATATCGCATATGCGATATATCGGAGGTGCGTTATATCGCATATGCGATATATGTTTTATAGAAAATGTAGGGTGGTGTTGTGTTGGCCACCTTTAACGTATCAAAAGACATAATTTGTCTGAACCCGCGCACAGAGAATTGTTGGACATGCAATTTTTTATCATTACTTACATAATTGCATAGTTTTGTACAAGTTTGGGTGGATTTCAATGGGGAATGTATGTAATAGAGGAAGAAAGTCAGCAAGGAAGGTGCTTACATCGGAAGAAGCAGAAAATAAAAAACAAAAAAAAGGGAAGATTCAAGAAATCGTCGGCATTCATTACATGAGCAAATAGTTCCCATTCCCCCTCAAGAGATACCTGACGTAGAGGCTAAGGAAGATAATGCAACATTAAAAGAAGCTGGTTATACGGAAGTTGATATTATTCATCCATTAGTAGATGGACAATCTTGTGAACAGTTCAATAATTATGTTACTTCCGATGCAAATGTGACTCAGCAACAACCATGTTCGGTGGTTCAATCTCCTAATCAAAGTTGTGAGGGGGTAGTGGATGTAAACGTCACTCCATCATTTCAAACAGCAAGAAATTTTGCATCAAAATGAAAGAGAACTCCTAAATGAATGCAAGTGGACGAGAGCGGATTGACTTCCATGGAAGGTAAGGTGGCTAAATGCACTATCCTTCGTCATTCTTCTCAAATAATGAAACAATATTTTGATAACAAATCCAAAGCCGGTAAATGCCAACTATTTTTAGCTTTGCTTAAATCTAGAAATATGGCAACTGTTAGAAGAAATTTAGGCATAACAACAATGAAGAATATGGAATCAAGTAATCACATTGTTAAATCTCTTGCTGCTGCATTCACATCGATTGGTAAAAAAACTCGTTCAAAAGACTGTAATGTGGCTTGTCGTGTATTGGCTGAATCAATTGTATGTAGATCAACAAGACAACGTCGTTTATTTAAATGCACATCAGAAATTGTTCCTTTACATCCAAAGACTCTTAAAAAATATTCAGTAAGAAGAGACAACCTTGATGTAGAGGGACAAATGGAAACATTATGGGCATTTAGCGGTAGGTTGCCCCGCAAAGACATGAAGTTAGTCGAAGCAGTGAAGGGCCTAGTGCAAACGTTTTGGCATGATAACACTAGGCCTTCTTCTAAAACGAACGATGTGTTAAAACATTGTAGGGGTTCTCATCACATTGAACCTCATGTTAAGCATTATCTTGACATGACACAAACTCAACTGTTCGAGATGTTTAAAGTTTCCCATGTAGAGCTAAGGCTCGGGCAAGGATCTTTTGAAAAATGCAAGCCTTCGTATGTTAGAATCAATACCATCCAGAATACTTGTTGTTGTAGATACCACATAGAGTTTGACCTATATTACCATACATTTGCACATATACGTCGTTTTTTGCATCCTAACCATGTGCAGGAATGCTCAAGTACAGTACCGCCAATGTCATCAAGAGATTTCATCCATAGCCTCATGTGTCCGAGG
>LPNX010674502.1:99358-116911 GCA_001517045.1 Pseudotsuga menziesii | reverse complement strand
TTATTGAAATTCTATTGGTTCTTGAATTCCAACTTACAAAAACTTATTTTGGCACGTTTTCTTATAAGGCCCATTTTAGACCCCAAATTTCCTCTAATGGTATGAGATGTCCAACTAGGGTTTGGTGAGAAATCATGCAAGTTAGGAGAGTCAACTACAAACACATGAGATCACCAATACTTGCATGCACCAACATTATTGGGAACTAAACATTATTGTGGCATGCTCCAACTAGGGTCAAGAGAAGGTATGAGATGTCCAACTAGGGTTTGGTGAGCAATCATGCAAGTTAGGAGAGTGAACTACAAACACATGATCACCTTGTTACTTGCATGCACCAACTAAACACTAAACACACGTCTCAAAAAGTACACTAAACACATGTACATCTAGAATTATTTTCCCATGGTAGATTACATATCAAATTCATGGGTTTCCTTGATGGTGCATATCAAAGTGATCCGAATTTTAGTATCACAGGGCATCTTATTTTTCTAAATGATATATGCATGTTAGTAAGTATATAGTTGGAGCTAGCATTGGAACACACAACTTTGGATAATTAATGGCCTCAATGCTCTTGATAAAATGTGCTTTCAATGGTGGTGTAAAAACTCTCCAGGTTTTTGTTGACTAGGATCTCACTATAAATTGGATGTTAAACAAGACCTAATTGGACCAAATACTGCTACTCTTTAGTACATTTATTTTCAGCATGTTATTGGGAAGTAAAAATTATTGTGGCATGCTCCAACTAGGGTCAAGACAAGGTATGATATGTCCAACTAGGGTTTGGTGAGCAATCATGCAAGTTAGGAGAGTCAACTAAAAACACATGAGATCACCAATACTTGCATGCACCAACTAGGGTTTCATGAGTCACGAAGTTGTGCATGCTCCAATTAGGGTCAAGACAAGGTATGAGATGTCCAACTAGAGTTTGGTGAGCAATCATGCAAGTTAGGCTCGAGTCAACTACAAACACATGAGATCACCAATACTTGCATGCACAACAACATTATTGGGAACTAAACATTATTGTGGCATCCTCCAACTTGGGTCAAGACAAGGTATGAGATGTCCAACTAGGGTTTGGTGAGCAATCCTGCAAGTTAGGAGAGTCAACTACAAACACATGAGATCACCAATACTTGCATGCACCAACTAGGGTTTCATGAGTCACCAACTTGTGCATGCTCCAACTAGGGTCAAGACAAGGTATGAGATGTCCAACTAGGGTTTGGTGAGCAATCATGCAAGTTAGGATCGAGTCAACTACAAACGCATGATATCACCAATACTTGCATGCACCAAGATTATTGGGAACTAAACATTATTGTGGCATGCTCCAACTAGGGTCAAGACAAGGTATGAGATGTCCAATTAGGGTTTGGTGAGCAATCATGCAAGTTAGGAGAGTCAACTACAAACACATGAGATCACCAATACTTGCATGCACCAACTAGGGTTTCATGAGTCACCAACTTGTGCATGCTCCAACTAGGGTCAAGACAAGGTATGAGATGTCCAACTAGGGTTTAATGAGAAATCATGCAAGTTAGGCTCGAGTCAACTACAAACACATGAGATCACCATTACTTGCATGCACCAACATTATTGGGAACTAAACATTATTGTGGCATGCTCCAACTAGGGTCATGACAAGGTATGAGATGTCCAACTAGGGTTTGGTGAGCAATCATGCAAGTTAGGAGAGTGAACTACAAACACATGATCACCTTGATACTTGCATGCACCAACTAAACACTAAACACACATGTCTCAAAAAGTACACTAAACACATGTACATCTAATTCTTTTCCCATGGTAGCTTACATATCAAAGTCATCCTTCCTTTATGGTGCATATCAAAGTGATCCGAATTTTAGTATCACGGGCATCTTATTTTTCTAAATGATATATATGCATGTCAGTAAGTATAAAGTTGGAGCTGGCATTGGAACACAGAACTTTGGATAATTAATGGCCTTAATGCTCTTGATAAAATGTGCTTTCAATGGTGGTGTAAAAACTCTCTAGGTTTTTGTTGACTAGGATCTCACTATAAATTGGATGTTAAAAAAGACCTTTAATTGTCAAATACTGCTACTCTTTAGTACATTTATTTTCAGCATGTTTTTGGGAACTAGACATTATTGTTGATTCTCTTCCTTAAGCAAGTCAAATTCTAGAAGATATGGAGTTCGAAGAGATAATTGAAGGGCCCTATTTGGTTTCTTCCTTGTGATTCAAATAAAGGTGACATGTAATATCAATGTATATATTTCACTATTTTGGTTGAGTTAGATAATAGTACATATTGAACTAGTATACATTATGTTATGGTACATGTTATTGTATCATAGTATGGTATGATGTTAGTGTCATAGGGTAATGTAGAGTATGTTATTGTGTACATGTTAGAATTGTAGAGTTAGTGTGTGTTACTGTGTGTAAATTAGGGTATATGTTATTGTATGTTAGAATTGTATGATGTTAAAAAGTTGATGAGTCGTTTAAATTCTTCCTTTAAGTATTGGAAATTCATTTAAGTTAGCACACATGCACGAACCACACATATCATTATATCACATACGTCATCCACAAATATCATGTTCCAAGACCAAGTCAACCATGATATCATGTTCCAAGATCAAGTCAACCATATATATGTATAAATTTGAACCTTGCTTTATATTATATGTGTATATATAGCCATAATGTTGTACAAAAATTGCCATGCCACATGGCCATAATACAAAATAGTGGATCAAAAAGTACATTTGTGTACACATATGAACAAAAAGATACATCTATGTATGCCCCGTATACATTTTTTCTAGTTATCCCCTATTTTGCTGCCACTGCCAGAGTCTTCGGAGAAGTGTAGCTTTCTTTTGCGATTGCTCACTGGTGATCCCCATCGCTGAACAAGAGGGATAGGTCTCATCAGTGGAGACTGCAGAAAAACCAACATTTAAAAATTCTATATACATTTGTTCAAATTCCTTGAAACCAAAATAACATTTCTACTTACTGTACATGAGTAAGTAATCATGGGTCCTGGTGCCTCACTAACAACGACCCTGATTCAATGCTCTTCTTGCACCACTTGCTCACTATCAGGCTGCATATATATATATATATATATATATATATATATGCCAATGTCAACAAATATACATGTACCTTGCGGGGGAGAGGGTCACCAATTTGGGTTTCTTCAAGCACCAAATCAGAGAAAGATATGTACACACAAATGTACAAATAAAGCGATCTAGACATAAACATACTGGCTGGCTCGTCAAAGGTGGGCCACCGGTTTGGTTCTCTTCACGCACCGGTGCCTCACTAGGGTCCTGCATATAAAGTAGCACATATATATGTCAATTTCATATAAAATAGTGAATCAGAGACATATATACTATTTGGAAGGAAAATGATGAACTACCAAAGAAAGTGAAACATGTATATGTACCTGTTTGGGGAGAAGAGGTGGGTTGACAACAACCTCGCTTTGGTGCTCTTTAAGCACCACTGTCACAACAGGTTCCTACATAAAGTAACATATGTCAAAGCGATATGTAAGTTACAAAATGATTTTTCCAAACAAAGCAAAACATAATTAAAAGCATATTTCAAATAATACCTGTGTCTGCGAATCTACCTATGCATGAGAGGGAATAGGCTGCGAGACAATATACTCATCATGGGAAACCTGCATAAAACATGTTACATATCAAAATTAAGATACATATTGAATGTTACTTGATCAAGATATGTACACAAACGTACAAATAAAGCGATCTACATAAACATACCTGCTGGCTCGTCAACAGTGGGCCACCGGTTTGGTGCTCTTCACGCACCGGTGCCTCACTAGGGGCCTGCATATAAAGTAGCATATATATGTCAATTTCATATAAAATAGTGAATCAAAGACATATATACTACTTGGAAGGAAAATGATGAACTACAAAAGAAAGCAAAACATACATACATGATAGGGGGGAAGAGGTGGGTTGACAACAACCTCGCTTTGGTGCTCTTCAAGCACCACTATCACAATAGGTTCCTACATAAAGTAACATATGTCAAAGCGATATGTAAGTTACAAAGTGATTTTTCCAAACAAAACGAAACATAATTAAAAGCATATTTCAAATAATACCTGTGTCTGCGAATCTACCTCTGCATGAGAGGGAATAGGTTGCGAGACAATATACTCTTCCTGGGCAACCTGCACAAAACATGTCAAGTATCAAAATTAGGATACATATTGAATACGTTACAATCTATACTATAAATATATAAATAAAGTTGACAAATTAACAAGTATAGTTCTTACCCCTATTGGTGAATAACCAAACCCATAAGCAATATTGACAGCCGCATCAATGTTCTGAACATTGATCGACGAACAATGTGACTATGGTGTGCCATGGGTCACTGGATCTATATTTGTTCACATAAATTGTTAGATAATTAAATAGAAATAAAGTGCGAAACAATTGAAGATTTTGACATGAAACAAAATATAATATTAAAATAATGAGTTTTACTTACAAAGCGAAGTAATCCATGATCTCGGAAGTCGGAAGCAGGGCCATAGCATATGCCTCCACACGATGTGCAAGGGTGTGGAGTAACACGATGCTCTAAAGAATCTGCATCTCCTCTGTGATCTACAGATGGGCCCATCGTAGAAGTGCCAGCCCCTTGGTCTACATTGCCTTGGACATCAGTCCCATGCTCAAGCAATGTCTCTGCCATGTCAAGTAATGCCTCCTGTGTATACTCAATGATAGGACCTGCAGGAGGATATACCCGAGGGGGTTTTGGTGTGCGTGGTGGGTGTGGAACACGGTTGGGATCTATCCTGGCTCCTTCCCTATCTTGGGACATCCCATGACCAACACCCTGGTTGCCTAAGAGATCGAAGTAGTTAACATGTTTCCCTAGGATGAATTCTGCATACAACTTCCTAAGGAAATAAAATGGGATGTCCCTATTCCCATGGGGGTCTTCATCAAAGACCATATACCAACGATCCATCCAATTAGCCTTTATTAGCCTTTATATTTGGTTCAATGCACCAGTCTATGGAAATGTGTGCTCGAATGGTAGGTGGAACCAATCCGGTGCTAGGGTCCCGGAATAATGAAAATAACTAGTCTTTTGTAATTTTAAGGGCTTTGATGTCTTTATGAGTCAATCCATCCGAGTAGTATTGCCTCCTAGATTCTCTGTACGAGGTAATGTTGTACAGAGCTCCTTGGGCACTGGAAATTGTGTTTGTTATTATGTCCAAGGCATCGGCTAAAGAATCTCTCAAATGACCCCCCCCCTCTAATAGATGAGCTAAGGCACCTCAATGATGCCAAGCATGCAATAATCTGTGTGTTTCTATCTTGTTCCCCCTCTGGGTTTGGGTTTTGTTGTGGGTTAGGTTGTGGGTTAGGTTGTTGTGGGTTAGGTTGTGGGTTAGGTTGTTGTGGGTTATTAGAGGGTGGGTTTCCCACATTCTATTGTTCATTTGTGTTGTCTGTTAAGATTTAAACAAAAAATTGCAAGTTATTTTACTTAGAATCATTATTTGATTGTTCACATTCAATTATTTGTTTAAATTTGTTCAAAATAATTATAAAAACAATGAAATTATGAAAAAAATTAAAGAATGGAAGGCTAAATGAAAAGGATTGAACTAGCATTTACCTGCCATTGGAGCAATCCACCTCGAACTTGACCTCAACGTCGACCTCGAAAAGGTAAAATGCAAATCGCACTTGTGCTATTTCACTCCTGCAGTTTTTCGCTGTCCCGATGCTTTGAAAATGAGATTTGAGGGGCCTGCGGCCTCTGCTTTATTTTTTTTTGCTTTTGAATATCGCAAATGTGATATATCCCATATGCAATATATCACATATGCGATATATAGCACTTGCGATATATATCGCATATGCGATATATCGCAAATGCGATATTGGAAAGTAAGGAACTTTTTAACTAAGTGTATGTTGTCTCATTGGAAGTGCATCCCTCTTGTGCTTGCTTCTATCATACCTTCGATGATTATGCTTCCATTGAATGATGGTGTATTCATTTCAATTAGGGATTTTAAAGGCATTTGTGTTGATTTTAGTGTATTATTTTTGAAATTGGCACTTTTGCAATTGCTCCATTAATGATTAGTTTTCACTTTCATCTTTCCTTAGTTCACATAGAGAACTAATAATTTCTTCCTCTAGATATACTTATTCTTCGGTTTCAAAATCTTCTTTATCTTTGGAGACTTTGCTTTTTCTCTCAATGGCTTCATCATTTGTTTTGGGTTGTACCTCATTTTATTGAGAGAGTTTCTTTTGAATAAAGATAGTATATATTCTCCCAGAGATATGTACTTTAATTCCATTCACCCATTTTGTTCTTCTCACAATATGATAGACCATTCAAAATTGCATTCATTTTCTTTGGATTGTTTTTGTGTAGATTATTTGTTATTGAACCTTTTGGTTGATTCTTTGGATTTGTGTATCCATTATCAACTACACTCCAAATGTCAAGCTCAAAAACTTGCATATATATGCCTCTATTCTATGCTCCATGGTACATAATCTATTCCATTTAAAAAGGGAACTTTTTTAGGATATACTAATTGAAAATCCATGAATATTGTCTTGATTATGAATTAAATATGATACTAAATTTTATTTGTTAAGAAATATGGGAAAATTGTTTCTTCCCATACTTATTTAACATCCCAGAACTAATTTTTGAATTATGGGTTAGCAGAATTTTCCTTAGCTCTTCAACATATTATGTAACCAAATTGATTATTTACGTTTATTATAGCAGAATTTTCCTTAGCGCTTCAACAGATTATGCAACCAAATTGATTATTTACGTTTATTAGGTTGTTTTGGAATGTTTTGGATGCATTGAACAAGCATGTCATTGGTCCTCAATTCATTTGTTGAAGTTTACACTCCAATTCATCCTTTCAATTCTTAGGTGGAATTTGCAATCCAATCGACCATATTGTCATGAATATCTAGTAGCGATGTGTGTGACCAAAGCACACACATTCACTATTATCTCGAAGTTAATAATTCAAGTGAAAGGGAAATCATACCATATTTTTCCATTTCTCATTTCGATTGTGGGTATTTACTATTAGAACAATGTGACTGCATGCCCAAAGAATAATTTGCGTGGAAGAAGTAGTTTCCCAAATAAAAAAAAATTATGTAGTTGACAAAGGAAGTTTATTCAATAATCATGGGATGGTACAGGAATCTATCTCCCTCTTTTTTCATATAAAAAAATCTACTACTACATTCTCTTTACGTTTTCTATACATGATACGATAATCATACCAAGCATCTTAGTAACCCATTCTATTTCTCTGGGAATGATTAAGCCTACAAGAAACACTTCAAACAATGATCATAAATATTTATATAGAAAAAATACTTAATCATTTATGAACATTGAGAATTAATATCTTTAATGATGTCCAACATCTCTTTCTCATATGTGTTCTTTTTCAAATTATTACTACTGAATTATTTGTTAGTGAAGAGAAGGGGATGTCCTTTCGTTAAAATATGTTATATTCCTTTTCCCAAAGTATCGCATTCTCAAACAATATACTTGTGTAAAATTTAGGAATTTGTACACATGGAATCCTTTAAGAGTAAAAAGGATCTCTCAACACACTTAGTTCATACGAAGGCATTATTTTCTTAGTAGGGTTGTTAAGGAAGAAACAATTTTCCCATACTTCTTAACAAATAAAATTTAGTATCATATAAGTCATAATCAAGGCAATACAAAACGCATATGCAATATATCGCATATGCGTTTGGTAAATGTTGAATATCGCACTTGCGATATATCGCATATGCGATTTGTAAATGTTCCATATCGCATATGCGATATTTAACATTACAACACGCATATGCGATACATTTCCACGAACATTAGCCTTGTGTTTGGGCTCGGGTTATTTCGAACGTACCATCAATAACGCATATGCGTTCTTGATTTGCACTTCAAAAGTGCGTTTTTGATTTCCTAAGTGGCACCAAAAAGTGGAACCAACTTCGTGCGACCGCCCCATACATTTTTTTATGTTCTCCAAGGAGAACATATATAGATAGTTCAGCTACATTAATATGCTTTCGTCCAATTTTAATTTTTATAGTTTGCAAATGCATAAGATTAAGTTCAAAAAGATATTAAAACAATTTTTTCGTGTTTGTAATTTTGGCAAATTGTGATTGGTTAAGAATGCATGACATCATGATTTGAAAATTGTTTCCCAAGCATCGGTGGAGACATTACGTCATGCAAAGTACTATCACATTTACTGCTTCGTGAATGTGGTGGACATCAGATTTTGTTGTTTGTATTTTTTTCCCCCATGGCATGGCGTACATTCCTTGAAAGAACCATGTTTGAAGAACAACACGAGTTATTGGTGGGTGTGGAGATGCTTTCAGGTATTTTCTATTCTCAACATTTCAATCTTTACTGTGAGATCACCTTGAGGAGACCAATCAAAGCTTGGTGAAAAATATCCATTGCTCAATTTCTTATAGATATATATTAGATATGTTTAATTTTTTTTATTAAAATTTACTAAATTAGGCTGGCTTGGTTAATTTATTAAGGTAAATCCAAAATTTAAGGTTTTTTAATATTTTAAAATTAAAAGTTATTAAGGGTTTAATATATTATGTTTATTTAAATTATATATTTAAAACTATTTTTTTAAATTAGTAATTTTAATAATAGAGCATTAAATCCTTTTTTAGTTTTTACTTTGGTATTTTTAAAATTGTAACTTGTTAGTTTAATAACTTAAAGGTCAATAGTTTAAAGGTTTTGTCTCAATTTTTATTTTTATTTTTATTTTTTATGTTTTATTTATAAGTTATTTAAATATAATCATTTCTTTTAGATATAATTGTTTTTAATAATTAAATTGTTTAGTTTTCAAACCTAAACCTTTTGTAAACATCTTTTTTTAACTTTTTAATTTGTATTATTCAAATTACAACTTATTAGTTTTTTGGACCTAAGTTCAAAGGTAAATAGGTTAAAGATTTTTAATTAAATTTTTATTTTTAATTCTACATGTTTATTTAAATATAATCATTTTTTCTTTTTTAAATATAGTTGTTTCTTATAAATAATTTGATAGTTAGTTTGATTTTCAAAAATAAATTGTCAGTTAGTTTGAATGTTGCTATTGATCCTAAGGTCATGTAGAAGGGGTTTCCAAGTGTCGTTGAGTTTAGTCTCGTCGTCTCTATTAAGGCAGTCTAGGGCAATGCTGATTTCTAATTTCTCTCTGACTTTTTGCTTAGTTAGGATCTCCTCTTTAGCGATGACTCTGGATTTTCAATGCAAATTTGGTGTTTGGTAATGTGAGAATGTTCAGCTAGTGCTGATTTCTTATGCCTTTCATGTCTTATATTAGCACTGTGTTCCTTGAATCTCATTCTCATGGATCATCGAGTTTCACTGATGTATTATTTCCCATAGGAACATGGGATTGATTATACACCTTTGCATGAACCTGCATCGATGGGGTCTTTCAATGAATCGACCATTTTTCTGATTGTGTTGGGCGGAGTGAAGATGACTCTGAAATTCTTTATTTTTAGTGTTTTGGCCAGCTTGTCTGTGGTACCTTTAATGTAAGGGAGGAAAATTTTCTTTCCTTCATAATTGTTATCCCCTTTTACTATTCTTTTATTTTCTGCCATGGCCTTCATGACGATTTTCTTCTATTGATTCTCATTGTAGCCATTTATCCGTAACACATTAGCTAAATGGTCAATTTCTTATTTTAAATGAGCCTTGTTCGAGATCCTGATGCCCTTGACTACCAGGTATTGATGACACTGGTTTTTTGAGGAGGGTAGTGGTGATATTTAGTGTGGATATATCTATTGGTGTGGGTCTTCTTCCTATAGACCTGGTATGATAATGACCCATCATTATTTTTGGATATTAACACATTCAGAAAGGGAAGACTCATGTTATTTTCAATTTCCATGGTAAGCCTAATGTTTTCATTTTGGTTATTAAGATGCGTAAGGAATCTATCTAGTTCCTCTTTTCGATGAGGCCAAACCACATATGTATCATCCACATAATGTTTCCATCTCTTTAGTTTAAGGGGTAATGAGTCTATAACAACCTTCTCAAAACTCTCCATATAAATATTTTTAATGATAGGAGAGAGTGGTTGTTACGGAGAGAAATTCCTATGGCTTGGGGTACCACAACAGACAGATTAACTCCAGAAATCAATCCTTCCCTATATGCAAGAGAAACCAAATGTCTAACACTAAAGGATCTCGATTCGTACCTTATTCCGGATGGTTGATGTAGATCCCTGTTGAGATTTTCCACTCTCGCTTGTATTAGCAATTTGCTTCCTCAACATTCAGCAAACAAGACAAGCATGCTATATATAATTGTGTTAGACCTACTCTAGAATATATAATCAATAACATATAATCATTTAAAAGCATCCATGGATCAAATACTCATTCAAATACACATTATTGGATAGGAAAAGATATTTCTATTAATATAAAACAGAGATTACAATAGTGACAACCTCTGTCGGCACGTCTGCGAATTGGAGAAACTGAGTCCTCCACCTAGGCCTCCACCACTTCAATCCTCCATCTCTCAATAGCAAGCTCACAAGTAAAAGGAAAGCTTGGGAAGAACAAAAAGTGCTCCAAGGGACAAAGGGATGCATACTCAAGTATAATCTCCGGCAACAATGGACTATAGTTTTCTTGCTCTTCAATCCCTCTCCCTTCAATGTATCCAAAGGGTTCCTTATATAGCTCTTCAATGGGGTAATGGAAGGTTGAATCCGAGCGATATCGAGGCATATGGAAGGCCAAGAGACAAGTGATTCATATCCACATCAAGGAAAACTCCAAAATCATTTGGCCTTTTGCACACATCCCGATCTACATGGGTTTAAGGGTCAAATCTAGATATATACGCAACAATGGGTTTAAAATTCACGTTTATCAAATAAGACATGTTTTTAGGGATGATCTTGGAAACATCAAAGCTACAAAAATGGTCCATGGGGTCTAAAGAGTCTGCAGAGGGATAGGGAAGGCCATAAAGGCATGATCCACCATGTGTGGTAAAATCAGCTGCAACAGTGGTGATCCCATAGCTACTCCTTCCACTTGTTCATAGAATACCTTTTGGAAGGTGAAGAATGTATATCTTAAGCATACTTCTACCAGCTTGGCGGTATCATCATTGGTAATAATTCTTATAGTATCAATGGAATCACTGGCCAAAATATTTGTGTATAATGAGACCACATCGAAGCTTTCTAAGGTATCAACAGTGTTAAGCCTTTCATTACCAATATCCTTGATCCAACTTGTTGAATCTTTAATGAAAGAGATGGTTTTCCCCATGAGAGGTTTCAGTAAATTAGCTAGGAATCTTGCTAACTTATATGGGGGATCCAATTGTGTTAGCAATTGGACGAAGAGGAACACCATATTTATGGATTTTCAGGAGGGCGTAGATACAAGGAACCATTGATTCCTTGGGATACAATTTAGTTTTTATATCTTCGTTAAGATTTAAATTCTTAATTGCACTGGTTACCAGACTGCAAATCTTCTTGCTTGGATCCTGATCTAATTTTCTGTACCTTCCACATGCTAAGTGTCTGTGCATTTTATTATCATAGTCTTCAAAGTCCATTAGTAGCGTCACATTTCCTTTGTCAACCTTAAATATTTTGATATTTTTATTTCTCTTTAGTTCTCTTAAGGCTGTGAGTTCAAACTTGGAAATGTTACATTTCGGTTGTTTTTCATGCTTGATGATCACCACACAGTCCTGCCTTATCTCCTCGCTGGTGTTTTCAGGTAAGTCCTTCACGACATCCTTGATGCAACATATCAGATCCTTAGTGGGGATTCTTCTCAAGGCGACTACAAAATTCAAACCATATTCCAAAACACTGTGTGAGTCCTCATCCAGGGTTATGGAGGAAAGATTCACAACATTGGATTTTAGCTTGTCCATGTTGTTCTTGTTCCCATTGCGTAGCATTTGAAAATTATTGTTCAGCCTGGAGGTCGCATTCCTGAGTTTGTAGTCATGTTGCATGCAGATGGTCAAGTCTGCCATATCCCACCATTTTTCTCCTGTGTATGGATTTATTTAATCACTTGAGTTATTGTCTTCGAGACCACCTTATGGTGTGTGCAGAGGGCATTTAATGGCGGTGTCTTCATTTCCTGCCCTTTCTGGACTCGAGTTTAATGGGTGTCCAGAGGAAATCCTTTAAAGCTTCTACAAGGAAATAAGAGAGGTTGTTTCAGAGCTCACTAACAGTCTACCTGAATCATTTAGCAAGAACAATGAGAGACCTTTTCATTGTATCTAGTTTGGGAAAAATTTTTGTGAGAAGAGTTGGATTTTAGAGCCTAGTTCAAGGAAGTACTATTGATGCCAAATCTATTTTTTATTAGTTTGTTCTCCTTTTATGGTTAATTTCTTTGTAAGCATCAAACAAAGAATTAAGTGGAGAAAACCAAATTCAGGTAGATGTTACATCAGAGGTTATTTTTTGAGTGTGTTAATATCTTTGCTTGATAATTTGGGTTAATCCTTTTATATCTTGCTTCTTTGGTTACAACCGTAGTGATGGAGTTTTCATTCCAAAATAATTTCTACCCAGAATAATTGGAGCAAGGGTTTGCAGGTAACATTTTTATTGCTAACATAAATAATAAACAAAAATTGCCTATGTTCTTATTACCATCAAAGACAATATACTTTTATATTTTTTTGGTATATATATATATATATATTCTCTTTGCAGGTTCTAGGCTTATTTATCAATTTCATCTTGGATACCTACATCTAGGTATGCAACAATCATCTTGAATACAACTTTGTGGTTTATTAGATTCTTTCAAATCTCCTATATTTTAGATTTTGGTCTGGGTTTTTAAATAAGAAACTTTACCCTCGGTTAGCTCAATGAACTTAGTTCTTTTCACAAGATAGTTTTCTTTCAAGGTTCTTACTTTCAAGTAGGAATTTTTTTTTCCAAGATGATTGTATTACATGCAAGTGATGTTTCATATAGGTATTTAACGTAATCAAAATGAATTGAAAAGTTATGTAACTAGCTCAGTTGATCCACAAAGACAAAAATATCATATTATATAAATACCTACAAAGTATTTCTTGTGTCTGAAATGAACAATTCACATGGTTTTGTCTGAGTGTAGAACATCCACGCCTATGTGTTTAACAAATATGATAGAAGTATGACAAAGTTCAACATGGTTATGAATGTTCATTGGGTACTTGCTTCATTCTCAGTCACAGCAGTTGTTCTGGGCATATCAATAATGACTTGGATTTAGATGTGTAGGAGGAGAGGAAATCAAATTATTATAGCGGGACCCAAATCATGACCCCTTCTAGGTTCGTCATGGAGCTCATAGCTAATTTCCACCATATGTTTGATTGGATTATAGACTATGCTATGCATTTCCCTACATTTAAATCCAAGTACATTGGTTTTGGGCTTCTCTTCACGGTGGACCCTGCAAATGTTGAGCATATACTCAATACCAATTTCTCTAATTATGTCAAAGTAAGTGATTTCATATGTTGTGAATAGAATGATTGTATTCATGGTTTTGTATTTAATAATTTGTGCAATCCTTAATTTAAGATCTAGTTTTTGAATTAGGGGCGTGCAACTCATGAGATACGGTATGACCTACTGGGAGATGGAATTTTTAATTCGAATGGGGAAATGTGGAGGCTCCAATGCAAGTATTCCAACCTTGAGTTTTCATCTAATATGTTAAGAGATTATAGTACAGATGCCTTTAGGAAATACTCCCTCAAATTAGCTATGATTTTGTAGGGACAGATAACCGAATGATAACAACAAAGTGGTTTCCAATATGTAGGGAAACTGTGTTTATATGTCTATGGATATATTTCAGGTATGTTTGGGGTTGTTAATTAAAATGGTTTACGGTTTATAGGATATGTTCATGTAGATGACATTTGATTTGATATGCGAGGTTGGGTTTGCATTTAAAATAGGTTCTTTGTCTTCCTCTCTTTCAGAAGTTCCATTTGCTTCGGATTTTGATAGATCTAATGCCCTATGTGCCTCTTGATAATTTGATCCTTTCTGTAAACTCAAGAAACAATTCAATCTTGGCTCTGAGGTCAAGCTGAAGCAAGACATTAGGGTTTTGGATGATTTCACATATGAAATCATACAGAAACATAAAAATATCCTCAATGCACAACAAGATGAGGTAACAACTAATTGAAACCCTATTATATGCTATTGAATTGGTTATAATTATGACCGTGTTTTTATCATTTGGGTTGTTTTTATTTTTAATCAATTACAGGTAAATTCTGATCTTCTATCAAGGTTCCTTTTCATGGCCAAATAGAATCTAGAAACATAAAATGACAAGAAACTGAGAGATGCAATTTTGAACTTTGTTATAGAGGGGCGTGGTGCTACTGCTATCACTCTTTCATGGCAATTTTGGGTGTTGTCTAAGAATTTGTGTGCAAAAGATAAATAGTGCAAGAATTGGAGGAAGTGGAGTGGTTACAAAGGGGACTAAGCATAATAGATAATAATTATGGATGTGATCGCCTGGAGAAATATTCACAGTTGCTAACTTATGACACGCTTAGTAAAATGCATTATTTGCATGCTGCAATCACATAAAGCCTACGCTTATTTTTTGTTGTTCCACTAGTAAGATTACACTTGTAAGATCTTCCTCTAAATCCACTGGTGAGTATTTCTTATCATTAAATTTGTGCTGAACATCAATCAGTGAAACCATATCCAACCATTTTTTATATTGTTCCTGTAATATAGCATATAATACTCATGGATGTAAATACATTATCTGAATAATATAGGTAGTTTATAGGGTCTTACTCAATTAAAAGCTTTGTCAATTACATTTTTCTTCTTGTGATTACCCATGTAAATTCACAATAAACAAACCTAACCTGTGTTGTGAGTTGTAAGTCTTCTTACAACAATATACTTTTATATCTTTTTGGTACATACATACATACATACATACATACATACATACATACATACATACATACATACATACATACATACATATATATATATATATATATATATATATATATATATATATTCTCTTTGTGGGTTCTAGGCTTATTTATCAATTTCATCTTGGATACCTACATCCAGGTATGCAACAATCATCTTGAATACAACTTTGGGGTTTATAGGATTCTTGCAAATCTCCTATATTTTAGAGTTTTTCCTGGGTTTTTAAATAAGAAATTTTACCCTTAATTATCTCAATGAACTTAGTTCTTTTCACAAGACAATTTTGTTTCAGGGTTTTCGCTTTCAAGTAGGAATTTTGTTTTTCCAAGATGATTGGTATCAAGTATCAGATTCCCATCGTTTATTATGTTATGAATAGGTCAAATTTATAACTTGGAATGCCGCTTCTCATAGTCATTCATCATCCTTTATCCATTAACATAATTAAGGTTAAACTCATGAATAAGTTGCTTATACCTGTATAGTATTGTATACTTCTAAGTTTTTAGTTGGAGGGGTTTCGATTGGCTCTCATGTATCACTTCATGAATTTCGACCCATGTAGGGTTAATATAATAGATTTAGTAATCTATTTTGTAGGCGTATGCTTCTAATTGTGGCATGCAAAAAAATCAATTACTGTTTGTATTAGATATTAAATACTTAAAATTTTATATACTTTCAAGCTGGATTGGTTATCTTTAAGAAACGACCTATTATATAAATTGTTTACAGGCTATTCAAAGGTATTTATATCTCATTTTTCAGTTTCCTCTGTCCTTAACAATGATTAGTTGTGTCCAATCATTTTATTTCTTTATCTCGAACGGTGTAAATAGTGTTGGGTAAATGGTTTTAGATTTTGTTTATGCGGAAACATGTGATGATTTTAATTTATATTGTTTGGTATTTTCTTCTTGGGAAAACATATGTTTATATTTAAAACATTTTGCAGTAACGACATGGTTTGATGAAACTAAGTTGATTTGATTTGAAACATCATACATTTGTGAATAAGGTACCATACATTTACATCTTTAATTTGTTTTTTTTTAAACAACCATACTAAAAAACAACAAATTTTAACCTTGTTTAGCCATGTGTCCATAATGATGTTAAAATCTTAAAATATGAGGTGTTAAAACCATTTCAAATAAAAGTTTTAATTTATAGTTTTTTTTTATAATATTATTATAGCGAATTATTATGTCATGCATACATTTACTTCTTCTTGTCCTGTAAATTCATTGAACTTATATTGAATGTCATTCGTTCTCATTTATTTCATTTTTATTTTTAATTGTATATCATTCTTTAATTTCTTATTTAACAAAAAAATTTAATCTAAAGTTTCAAAATGTAAAGTCCTTTCACTTGCATTTTATCAAGAAAACTATGAAATTTGTTATAACAAAGATGATTCCCTACAACACTTAGTTGGATTCTTTCCATACTTAATAAAAACAATACTTGTTAGAATGTATTCTTGTTTAATTGCGAATAGATAGTATGCTTGTATTCTCTAATTTTTAACACATATATTATGATTATCGAAATGATTTTCTTGAAAACGATAGAACCTTCCTCATGTTTGTTTCTTACATTAATAATTTGTTTGTCTAGCCTTGATTATATTGGCAACAATCCATCTCTACTGATTTTGTATTGTTAAACTAAATATTAGATTTGTTCGAGTTGTCAAATCTTAAATTGTTGTCAGTCATTTGGTTTCCACTAGTAACATTCCAATGTTGCTTGTATGCATATTCCCCATTGGGCAGATGTGGACAATTCCACCATTTCTTGGAAACACTTTTTTATTGTTGGTAAGTAGGGCCTTTTTCTATTACTTTTTAAAACAAAACAGAATACATACATGCATCTGAATCCTGAAGCATGGAGTCAGACCATGGTCTTGTATCTAAAGAAGGAGAACATACAAAATCAATCAAACAGAGTCTCTAAATAGTGTGAGAGATGCCTAACCTTTGGCCAATGGAAACCTCACTCTTCTAAAATCCATAACCAAGGAAGTAGACATAGAGATGGACTTGAAAAGGGCTTGGCCAAAAGAGAGAATGATCGGAGCGCAGAGGAGAGGCTATGACTTACTAGAGCATTATGCCTCATCCTCGATGGCGTTAATGGCCTCCTTGCCTTTGTTTCCATTGGAACCTCGTTGAAACAGAGGCTTAGATAGCTGCATTAGAATTTTCATATGAACTAGACCTTTCTCCACATCCTCTTTGAAAGTACTCACAATAATCCTTACCAGGTCCCTGTTGGCCTGATTTTATGAATCAGAGTCAATAAGGAGGTTTTGTCCACACAATCAGCTTAAAGCAGCGTCCGGTGTGTTTGGTTTAGCAAAACCTCAC
>LPNX010674502.1:46909-95340 GCA_001517045.1 Pseudotsuga menziesii | reverse complement strand
AAAGATTCTGAAGGTGCTCTTTTATAATTTTAATTTGATAAAATCATATAAGAGCTGATCTCTCTTCATTTTATCAAGAAATGAAGAGGTTGTTGCTGGTTGCCAACAGTCCCCGAATCTATCTCTTTCATTCATGGATCATAAGAGTATGCATTTTAACCACTAGTAGTTGGATATGGTCACGTCGCGACCGAGACTAAGCCTAAACTCCTTGAATATCTCATTCTCCATAAATGCAATGGACTTATGGATGTGCTTCGGAGTTTCCTGGTTGAGCAAATCTTCCCAGTCCACATCATTTCCTCCCTCCCTAGGTGTCTCCATGCTTGGAATAGAGCAAAGGAACCTGGTGGTGAGGCCTTGCTTGGGAAATTTCCTTTGCTTCTTGGCATGATGGTGCTTATGTCTGCCAACTAAAATCCTTCCTGCTACCTCTTTCCCCAGACTCATGCAGTAATTATAATAATTAGTTAAAATTAGTTAAACCAGTTAAACTGACGAGGTAGGTGAGAAAAGGTGCCTACCACCCTCATGCAACCATGCAAAAATGGTGCTAACTGAACTAAAAGAAAACTCTGAATGTAACTAGAGATTAACTTAGCATAACTACTTACCTACTGAGGTGAACTGCTAGACACTGTTGGTGGTACTTTGAGTGGGTTCCTATAAAATAGGGATTGATCCCTGGAGCTCCAAAATACATGCAGACATGTGCAGTAAGTGGAATATGTCCATTATTCATGTCCCACATGCACTAGTAAAGTGATGAAACCTCCTAAGCTAGGGAAATTAAACAAATAGACTTTATGTGGTCAAAAGGAGACAAAGGTAGGATTAATAATAATCCTAACACCCCCCTTTAATCCTAACTTTGACTACCTGGGCCCTGGTAACTAAGACCAAAGGTCACCCATTACAATCTAAATGCAAAAATTATTTGTCCATGAAAAAATGAGGAAAAATGAAAAACCGGATGGGGAAAATCTTTCCTAAAAAATGGACATGTTACCGAATTTAAATAAATATCTTCACTTCGTATTTGTTCTTTACTTGAATAAGCTGGATGTACTACTTCTTGGTGAAAAAATTTGTAGCATTGTTGTAGATGCCTTGATCATGTATCATATTTTCAATGTTGTGTAGACAAAAAGCATGAGGAGAAGCCCCTTGTAGCTCATCTTCTGGTGATGAAGGAGCATCATATGAGTGCTATTTGATATGAAGACATAAAATATCATATCTGAACATAAAATATCAGATCTGAACATAAAATCAGAGATGGAAAATAGATATGTGCAATCATCTCCTAACCAAAGAACATCAATGAAACATATAGGCACAATTTTAGTGTAGTTGCATAATGGTGAACCTGATCATGAACCTTCTTTCCAAACTGATGTGAAACATTTATAATTATGTAATAGAGCTTATTAGGCTCTGATATATTAGAAATTAATTCATAGGTAGCAGCAAGGAACCAAGGTATAGTGGCTCCAAAATACGGTTGAGTTATAGTATGGATACTAGGTTCAACTAGTCTACATTGACTATTGGGAAAATCTGGTAGCACAAGGATCTAAATTTGAACTAATAAAAGTTATATCAGACCCAAATGTTTGTATCAGCATCCCAATTATATCCAATTATAAGTAAAACAAACCAATTATACAAAGCAAAGAGATGATAAATACTTCCAAAAGTGATATAATATAGGAAACTGTGAAATTGACTAGTTTACCAACTAAGAAGTTTGGGAGTTCTAAGGTCTTCTGAGTATCAAATGGATGGGAAAGAGATTTCATAACATTAATATCAGCCTTAAAATCATCTTCTAAGTCATATAAATAATAATATAATTGGATTTTGAAGGATTCAGATGAAGACAAGTCAGAAACTAGTGGTAAAAAACTAGTTTTGAGAGGAGACGGCTCTGAGAGACTGATAGGTATTTTTTCAAGGGGAGGAAAATAGATTTCTGATTCTGATATATCAGAATGAGTATAAAAATCAGATACATAAGAAACATACTTTATTCTATCAACCAATTCATGAGCATCATTACCTTCGAATTGCATAGTGTTACAGTGACCCTGGGGATCAACATGTTTTTTCCTTCTTGTAAAATCTGGCACATCAATGTTGTTTCTTCGAGAAACTAAGTCATGATGTCCATTTTATTTTTAAAGCAAGAATTTTCATTGTGAGAATATTTTTGCAATAGGTACACTATGATCTTCCTTTCTTATTTCCCTTCTTCTTGAAATTCAAGCCTTCATCTTCAGAGTCTGAATTTGTCTTTTACTCCTTCACTTTTAACTTTCCTTTGGACTTGAGATTATTTATTCCAAGAGAAGAAACCACATGATCCTTTTAGGGAATCAGCTTGATCTTCTCTTATGTGAGAGAATCTATGAATTCATCCAAGGATGGCATCCTCCAATTTTGAGCTGCAAGCTTAGTAGCATATAATGTTGACACAAAAACTGAATATGCTGGACCCAACTTTGATAGAATGGAGAGGATTAAGTGATATAATTCCTTCATAATCCCACACCATTGTGCTACTGCTGAGAGAACTAGATACCTGCACAAAACTAGAAAAACATTTTTTGTTTAGCTTGACCAGGCTCTAATACCATATTAGATTATGGCATGCAGATCTTGGGCCAAAAACAATCTTCACATAAATTGCACAAGAGAAATAAATAAGAGAATAATTGAAGAACAATATGAGAAATATTCCATTAATTATTATTCACATTATGGGTGAATATATAATACAACATCAATGAATAATACTCAGGTAGTTGAATATACCAACTAAACCCCAATTGACTAGCTAACTAGAAGTGTCTTAAATCACTATTCGAGCTCACTAGTCTAGCTCCACATGTCTAATTCAGTTAATAATCAGTTAAAACTATTTAAACCAGTTAAATTGATGAGGTAGGTGAGAAAAGGCTCCTACCCTCATGCATCCATGCAAAACTGGTGCTAACTGAACTGAAACACAACTAACTGAATGTAACTAGAGATTAACTTAGCATAACTACTTACCTACTGAGGTGAACTGCTGGACACTATTGGTGGCACTCCGAGTGGATTCCTATAAAATAGGGATTGATCCCTGGAGCTCCAAAATGCATGAAGACATGTACAGTAAGGGGCATATGCCCATTAGTCATGTTCCCCATGCAATGGTAAAGTGATGAGACCTCCTAAGCTAGGGAAATTAAACAAATAGACTTTATGTGGTCAAAAGGAAACAAAGGGAGGATTAATAATAATCCTAACAATTATTTTTTTCCCAGACTACCTTGAGAATTTTGAGTGCCATTCTCTCCCTCTATGATTTCCTCAAATAGTTTCTCGTCCTCCATTGAGGCATCCCCTGATGATTGAGCCAAGTATTGAATGACATGGTCAAGGAGTCACTATGGGATTGCAACTACATATCTTGAACATAACTATCAATTCCCTAATTTCTAGGCATATCCTTGGCGCAACTCAAGATCAGTTCAACGTACCTCCATTGTGCTTCCTCACCTCTCTAAGGACCTTCACACATATATTTATGCATGTAGATGTGTGTGGGAAGGGATTCCAACTGTCCTTGCAAATGCCCCCCGTCTATCCTTCCTCCTGTCCTCATTGAGTTGCCCACCCACATCCAAGATAAATAATTGTCACTTCATTGTTGTTTGAACACAGTTTTCAATGTTTTCCCACAACAATCAACTTGGTTGAAGTGAATGTAAGTTTTGATTTTTTCCCAGGCCATGCGATCCTTGTTATTATATATGTTGTGTTGAGGCCTGGAAATTTGCAGGCGGCAACAGTAAGGGATTCTCCCCAATCAACGTTCCCAACTAGCCCATTGACTATTTGGTATAGAGAATCCGTCCGGTTTACGGTCCGGCCACCGTAGGTCAGGGTAACAAAACAAAGGGTTTACCGGTTGTGGCCCGGTCCACCGAGTTTTTGTATTTTTGACTTAATGTATGTAATGCAAATGCCTAACTAACAATGCAGGGTGATAAAGATGCAGGGAACTACACAATGTGATGCGCAGGTTCTTACCTCTCGTCTTAGGTTCTCAAACGTCTAAATCACATATGCAGCCATGAAACTAACAATTTATCTAACTACCTATATGTACACCTATCCCCGGGGAGCCATAAAGTTGATTATTTGTGAGTAATGTGTATTATAAATGTATTATAAACAGAATTTACAGTTAGCTGATATTCATATTTACAACACATTAATGAGAAAAATATTCTAACAATCAGATAGCTAATTGTTATGTAAGCAGCATACATTACTCATGGTGAAATTTCCACGAAAATAAATCAGAAATCATTCACAAGACATAGGCCATGGAGTTAGAACGATCTCACGATTCATGGACACAAGCTGAAAAATAAAGTAGTTCATCTTTTCGCCATCCATGGCATAATATTAGGAAATTTCACATCTCTTTCTCCAACAGGAAAACTGTAATTTTTATTGCAAAAGGAAGTAGTTCTTCTTACAATATGTCCTCCAGTCTTACTGGGAAAAAGCCCTTTACTTCTTCTTAGTTCCTTACATTTATACAAAAAGAGTGCAAATGGTTGGGTTGCCCAAAGTGTCCTTTGGGCTTCCCAACCTTTCATTTTCCCAACGCTTCAATTTTCTCCAATGTCCTTTTTACAAAATATTACAAAATATAAAGGTGACCCGTCCCTTACGAAGAGGGACCCGCTTGACTTTCTAGTAATTTCTTCCACGCTGCAGCCTCACTAGCGATAACTTCAAAAGTGCTAGGCTCCAAAAACTGAATACTTATCTCCAGTCTCTCAGCTTGATTCTTGATGGCCTCGACCCTTGCTGGGCTCAAGCGTAGCTGATCTTCCAAGAATCTCACACTAACGGCTAGGTGGCTCACTTCATTCTTCAAAACCAGGTCATCAATGGCCATGATTTGTTGCGTTCTAGCTTCTGCGTCCTAATACCTGTCCTGCAACATATCCATGAAGGTCTCATGGTCTGGGAGTTCATCAAACTTATGTTCAGCATCTGTCTGACACCAGTTGAATGCATTAAGGATCCTCTTGAAGTATTATGAGCATGCTCCCTGCGTCTTTTTTACGGTCTTTTTGAAATCTTCCATGGTGCTGACAACGAACTCCACTAAGTCATGATCTCTCTTAAGGGCTTGATGGTCTTTGGCTGGTATCCTTGCTGGAGTCTCTGCGTTGTTCTCCAGCCTTGCCATTCTGCAATTCAAAACTTCAAGAACTTCCTGGGATCTGTCGGCGAAGTAGGAGGAAGTCTCCATGATTTCTCCAAACCGATTGTCAATTTGAAGGACCTTACACCTTTCCTCCTCTAGAGAAACCTGTAGCTGGAGCATTCTGGCTTTCTGAGCCAAGATATGTTCTTTAAATGGCTGGAGCAACGAAGAGATCTGTTCCTGATGTTCTTTTCTCAGATCTTGGGTGTGCATCTCATTGGCTGTCACAATGATCTTCTGCTGCTCTTCTAGATCCATCACCTTTGCCACCAACTGCTCCTTCTCCTTCTTCAACTCTTGATCTTCAGCTTGCACTTGCTCGAGGTGTCCTTGTGTAGTCTCCTGAACCTGTCTTTCTTCATGTAGGATCTGCAATTCAGCTTCAGTAGTCTTCATCTCCCTCTGTAAGTGTTCAAATTTTCGCTTTAACCTGTTTCCTTCCTCTCTCTCTTTCTTCAGGGTATCCTTCAGCTGAGCAGAAGATTTCTTGTATGACTCTAGTTCAGCCATCACCTTGTCTATGTTGTCCTCTGAAGCATGTAGTATTGCAGTCCCGGCCCTTATAATAAGCCTTGGATCTATGTCTGTGCCTATCATAACAGCAGTGTCTGTTATCATCATGCCAGGCATACCTTCTGCTTCTACCTTCTTTTTCGTCCTCCTCATTATCCTCTTGGTGGCCCTATCATAATAGACAGTATTGAAGTCGGGGACTTCTTCACCCTTTTTCTAGACGAAAGGCACTAGCTGGAGCGTAGGGGCCACAGGGGTGCTGGCAGTAGGCACTTGAGAGGTTTGTACCTCGGGGTTTTCCTCCTCCTGAGTCTGTCCCGCTGTTGTTTCAGAAGCTGACTGCTTTGTCAACTTTATTCTTTTAGCTTCCTGCTCTCGGAGCTCCTCATCAAGCTTTCTTTTTGCTTCTTCAGTTGCCTGCCTAGCTACTTCTTCTGTTTCTCTGGCTGCTTTTTGTGCCTTCTCAACTGCTTCTTGTGCCTTCTCAGCTGCTTCTTGGGCAGCTTTACTTTTCTCTTCCTCTCCCTTCTGCAGCCATTCTGTAGCCTCTTTTTCCAATATCTGGGCTTCTTCATTTCTCCTTTTATCCCCTTCTTCATCCTTTTTCTGTGCATCACCTTTTCCCCCTATGGTAGTGATTTTCTTCTTAAATCTTCTGTTTAGTGCCGTCATATTTGGAGCATTCCGGAAGACAGATTCTTCCTTATCGAAATGATGGGTATATTCAAAAAACACCTTATGCTCTTTACAATGATCCACCACTTTACCATGAGTGTCATTCCTTCAGAAAGGCATTTCACCGAAATGGAACCTCCCTAGTTCCTCTATGAATTCGGTAGCTTGTTTCACCCTGGTGAATTTGTAGCTACCTAGCTTGAATGGAAAAGGAGGGTATGCCGTCTTCTTGTTCTGGAACAAGAAACTACATATTCCGTCAATGAACACCTTCCTTACTGCTTCTTTATGGACTATATAATCCGTTGCATATTTGGGCAGCAGAAAAGGAGTCTTCGACCCTCCATACATTCGGATGTACATGCCATTTTCCGTGAAGAAATAATCCGCATATTCTCCTATCACCTGCATGGCACCTTCTGACATACAGTCACATTCCTTCTGGAAAATGAGCGTGTAGAGTGGCATTATGAAGTGCTCGCAGACCTCTCTGTAATGGCTATGGTATTGATGAGCCCACAATGGTCTATATGCAGCATACATCGACATTCTATCCCTGTCCCAAATGCACTTGAGACCCGAGAAGGGCTGGTTACACAGTATGCAATCTATTAATATTGAGCTCATATAGAATTCAGATTTTTTCTGGGCTTCTCCTCCCTGTGCTGCGGCCAAGCAAGAAGAAAGACTTCTTGATACAAGCCTGGCCCAAGTGAAGACTGTTCCTTGGGTTGCTACATGAAACATAATGGGTATCCATTCAAATTTGAAGAGCCTACCATGAGCTCTCCCGAAGATCCTATTAAGCATCAGGGCTATAAATCTGTAAGGATCCCTCAAGCTCGCTGTATCATACTCACTATTCTGTCTATATCGGTATAGCTTTCCCGGCAAGAGCATTCTCTTAAGGGTTTCCACTAGGTCCATTATGATGTTATCTAGCCAATCATCAGATAGAAAGATTTGAGGTTCTGGCAGGTGATAAGCCAACGCCACATATCCTGGGCTAAATGTAGCATAGCCCTGGCCTTCTACGTTTCCTATGATCATTGAGCTTGTGTTTACATGGGGCAGAATCCATCCAATTACCTCAGAGCATGGGAACAGCTCTGGTCTGGTAGCAACCTTCATGATGGCGGATTTCTCGATGTTAGCATAAATGGGTTCTTCTTCGAGACCCATGTCGGGGACCTCCCTGTGCGAAATCAATCTGTATATGTCACCCCATTGGTACTCAGGCTCGACACCAGAAACACATTGGGTGTCTTCATATATGTACTCAGTCTTTGTTTCAGCTTCTGTTTCTAGCACCTCTTCCACCATTGGAGCCTTCTTCTTTTGTCTTTTGGACATGGTGGACTCGACTTCTTCCTGCCATATACAACATTGTAACATTGAGGCATTCAAGATGCATATATTTACATGACAGAGTGCAGCACTTTATTCTATCTATGTATATCATGGCAGCAACTAGTTGATGGAACTAAGATACAAGTTTGCATAACCGGACTGAACTGACTAATAGGCTTATTATGCATATGTTAGTATCCTTTGTCTATAAGATGCAACATTAATGCACGATATTGAACCATTCCACAATCATCTTTAAACTAGAACAAACTACATCGATATACAGTGTGCCAGTCTCACGTGTTTAAGGTGATAGTAAGTAAAGAACCCAATGAATATATGTGCAGCCTAAAAGTTGCTTTAATCATTAGAACCATTAAAATGCAGCGTGCAGTGCTCAAAAGCTTATCCTGTGTGTATTAACAGAAGAGATGATCGAACGTAGTTATATGCAGCATGACTGTGGGGGATCCCTATGCTTTTAACAACATATATCTAAGAAGGAACGGACACAAGGAGGAGCCACGCCATTTGCGGAAAAACAATTACATTAGTTTGACTATCCATGGTGTTCGAGGCTAAAGATCTACAAATCGCAGCAGATTCTTCCCAACCAGCTAGGGTTTCAAAACAAGAAGTGCAGAAAGGTGCGGAGAAACCAATGTCCGAGGGTGCAGTTAAAATGAGGCCACAACCATGAGGAAAAACCACAGGTAATGCAAAGATGGATATACACCTCCCCTTCCTACACAATCATCACTATCCGGGGAAGCTTGGTGCAGACGGCGGAACAGCCGTCTGCACCAAACCCCCATCTCTACGCGCGGGGTTTGCAACACAGGCCGCGGGCCTAAATTATTTCGCTGTGAGTTAAAAAACCGCCCCACTGACAGTCAAAACTAACCCTCCCCTTACTTATATAGGTTTGAAAACAATGGAACCGGCAAACTGCTAGGGGAAAACTACCGCGACCCAAAACTGTCCATATAAACTTTACCGCATGCTTCAAAGGAAAAGGAGATGGTGAAAATAGCCTACCTGGCAAGAGCGTGCAGCTGACGTGGAGATAACCGCCGAGCACGGTGAAAACACCTGTACCGAAAGTACTGCAATGGCGAAACGGGCGAGCGCGACAGATAACGGCAGAGCACACTAATCGACAACGATGGAATGATAAACAAACCCCATGGCCCGCTCACATATATACAAAATCCACACGTTCAACATAACACATCGGATGGGAATCCATTCTAAATCGGAGGGTGAGAGTGCGAAACCTTCCGCAACGGCGGAAGGCCATAATGTCGATCCATCCGCAATGGTGGGCGAGACGGGAGAACTTAACAATCGGACGTCAGGGAAAACTTAAATCGGAAGCTGAGAGTTTGAATCCTTCCGCAACGGCGGAAGAAACAATCCTAAAAGTCTCAAATCCGGTTATACGCGTCGGACGTTGGGAGGATCTCAAGTCGGAGGACGAAAGTCCAAATCCCTCCGCAACGGGGAAAATTAACACAGTAAAAGGTTCCGACTTAAAAAAAAACTTGAAGTCATTCGAAAATACATAAGTCGGGAAAAAACCGGAAATCACGATCAAAAGTTCGTCCGCAATGGTGGGATAAAAGATCAAGAAAAGCGTCCGATGCCCAATCAGAAAAGCGCCAGCCGTAAATAAAAGGGTCAGCAATCGGAAGGTAAGAACTTAAAACCCGCCGCAACGGCGGAAAACCAAAGCAAAACAGCTTCCAATTTCATCAAGCTTCAAATACGTTTAACGGCAACAATCCAGAAGGTTTCCAAAGGCTTTCCAAATGCATCAATTAAAACAAGTAGCAGAGCCATCCAGGCATCAACACAACCGTCCTGAGAAATCATTGTATCGAAACAAGGCAGAACATTAAACTAATCCAAAACAAAGGAGGGTCCTAAAATTTTAGAATTTTGGGAAATTATTGTAGACGCAACAATTGGCGACTACCTAGTGAACTCCAGATCTCTGAATTAACTCTTTCCCAGTGCAAGACCGTCTGAATGAAAGTCGAAACCTTCTAGATGTCTTCATCCTCGGACTGGCCAACTTAAGCATTTAAACCATTAACGAGTAGTCTATTCTTTGGGAAATGGTAACACAGAAATATAGCAAATCTGAATAACTCTTTTGAGGCCAAGTAGGTGAGGTTTATTTTTCCTGTCCTTAGGTAGTTTCCAGCTTGGACACCACAGGATCATAACAGATAGTACACAGTATTATCCTTTTGTTCCTCATTCCCATGCCAATCTGCACTTTTGTGCTGTTTGAATTTTAATTCTTTTGATATGAGTCCTCTTGCAGGCCTTTTCTTACTGAATTTTAATTCAGGATCCTCTATCCCATAGTGCCCTTTTGTGTGAACATTGTATTTCATAATTTCAATTCACGGATGGAGAGGATCTTGTGGCCATTTAGTATTACATGCTTGTCAAGCTTTGCTTTGGTATGTCTCATTTCTTTCACGAGTTTTAACTCTTGATAGCTCTTCGCTTGTTTGAATTTATGGTCTGGGATCATTTATATATGATATACCGTTTATCCTGCTTCCTTTCTGTGGGTCTTTTGCTGTCACCCCCTAGGATACTTAGGATGTGAAATGGATGGAGCCTCAAAATAGTGTTCCATACTCTTTTTACTTACGAGCTATTTACAGGGTTGAGTAAGACTTTACTGAATGCATTGCCAGTCAGGAAAATAGCTATTAGAAGATATTCCATACTTTAGAGCACAGTACTTCACTCAAGATCCCAGTTAATCAAGAACCCTAATGTTTCCATTGCAACCAAAATTTTGCCTCTTTATTACAACCAAAAACTAGCAAAGCAATAAAGGAAAATAGCAGCAAGCAAATAGCCAAAAGAAGCAAAAGCATCACAGCATTAAAGCGAGAAAACCAGCACCAATTTATTTATATATTAGGAAACAAAACAATTTATTTATGTACAATAGGAGAGAGAAAACAAAAAATTTGCCCATTCCAGAAAATCTTTAAAACTAGGGAGCTAAGGAATGAGTTGGATTTTTTAGACATGAGTCATCTAGCCATGGTCTAGTTGTGATGTTATTGAAATGGAACCCATATCTAAAATCCTGCAATCATCACTTTCAGCTTGAGGGAGTTGAAGAAGCTCAGGCTGAGTGTCCATCATAGTATTGGCCCTTTTTGAGGAATAATGTCTTAGCTTAAGCTCAGTCAGGTAGTTTCCCAGGATAGAATCAGCAGACTCATTGCCTTCTCCTAACTTAGTGACAGTATACTTCATGTATGGTTCTCTCAGAATTTTTATTGGATTTGGGGTACCCTTGAGAGGCAACAACAGGTGAGACCAATCTGAAGCAAAATAACCTTTCAACCTGGCAGCCCAATCTCGGTTGAGAATGAGCCCATATCCCCTCGGTATGTCAGCCACCATAATATCAATAAATTGACATATCTTGTTGTTTGCATCCAAACGAATGAGGACATTCTTCATTTATCCCACCACCTTGACACCTATGCGATCTCATTGCGTTACTTCACGAGGAGTGGATTCTATCTGTCCTTTAATCTTTTTACAAATCTCAAGGGGCATCACATTTACTGCTGCTCCAGAATCCACCAAGCAGTTATGCACATTATAATTCAGCATTTCTAGAGTCAGAAGAAAAGGTGGGGTGTCAAGGTTTTCTTTCCAGCCTGATTCTTGGTCTTCTTCCCCTGGTTGGTTTTGAGTAGGTATATTCTTTGCTAGCTCTTGAGTTTCATCAAAGTTTTCCCCACTAACACCTGTTTGTTCTTCTACAAGCTTGACGGTCTCAGTGATTGGCTCGGTCCTCTGGTGGAGGGTATTGTTCTTATGCGTTTTGCACTCGTCCAATTTCTTAACATTTTCCTACACATTGTTAATTGTGGAAATCATTTCAATGTCTTGGCCTTTGACACCCATGTCCTTAGTAGTTGTAGATGTGCATTCAAATTTAGGAGTGTCATCTTCAAAGTCAAACAGTGAAATACCATTCCATGAGAACATAGTATCATCCTCTGGTTTTCTTATGATCTGTCCCTCTTTTTTCTTCTTATCACTGTTCTTAGTCAGTTTAGGGTCTAACAACTTATTCATCACCAATGTCAATGAATGTAACCATTGAGGACACTTCTTCTCGGAATGGGGTTGTTGGTGAAATGTACAGAAATTATCCCCTCCTATTTCTGTTATGTTTATTGATGCCGAATTGGGAGGAGGAGCTTGCCATTGGTTGTTATTCTCTTTTTTCGAACAGTGGGGCTTAAAGGTTTTCTGAATGTCCCTTTCCCTTTCCAGATCTATTATTCGGTTGGATAGTTTCTGGAGCATTTTCATCATTCCTTGATAGTCATGTGGTTGATCTCCTCTAGGTTTTGACAGCAATGAGATTCTTCCCGTAGTAATCTTGTCTTCAAGTGAATCAGGATAATCTTCTACACTCTCACTTTCACCCTCTACCCTTTCAGCCTCTTCATAAGTCTCTACCAGTGTAGGCTTGACTTTCATCTTGGCAAACATGGCCAGTTCAGGCCCCAAGGCTGAGGTGTAATACTCAATTAAAACCTTGTCTGAAGGTCTGTCAACTGCAGAAAAGTTTTTTAGGTACATTGAAAATCTCTGAGTGAAACTATGTACCTTTTCATTCTTCTCTTTTCTTAAGTGACCAAGATCTTTCATCAATGAGGCATGCGTTTTTAGGGTTGTATATTCACTTCTGAAAACTCTTTCAAAGGTGTCCCAGTCAGGAATGGAGTTTGCAGGCAGACTGAAATACCAAGAAGCTGCTGCTCCTTTCAGAGTGTGTGGAAATAGCCTGCAGACCACATCTTCATACTCCCCGGCCCTTAGCCCTTCTAATGCTAGGTAGAAGCTTTGAAGGTGATTGTCTACAGCAATTCCTTCCTTAGGGTCGAACTTGGGCAAGAGCTTGTCAAAGGCTTGAGGTAAGTCATGCAGAGGAGGTGTTAGGTTTAGAGGTGACCTAGCTCTCCATGCTAGCAAAGGGTTGGGTTGATTACCAGCCATGAGCAAAGGTAAACGAATAAAACACTAGGAAAACAGTCCTTCAAGAATAGCATCGGAATCAGCAAAAATCTGAGTTAGGTTGAAAGCTTCAAACAACTGCTGGTAAGATAGTCTTGGGAAATTAAGTTCCACGACCAGTCATTTACTGGCGGCCCTCCTTCTAGCGCCAAAACTGTTGAGGCCTGGAAATTCGCAGGCGGCAACAGTAAGGGATTCTCCCCAATCAATGTTCCCAACTAGCCCGTTGACTGTTTGGTATAGGGAATCCGTCTGGTTTACGGTCCGGCCACCGTAGGTCAGGGTAACAAAACAAAGGGTTTACTGGTTGCGGCCCGGTCCACCGAGTTTTTGTATTTTTGACTTAATGTATGTAATGCAAATGCTTAACTAACAATGCAGGGTGATAAAGATGCAGGGAACTACACAATGTGTTGCGCAGGTTCTTACCTCTTGTCTTAGGTTCTCAAACGTCTAAATCACATACGCAGCCATGAAACTAACTATTTATCTAACTACCTATATGTACACCTATCCCCGGGGAGCCATAAAGTTGATTATTTGTGAGTAATGTGTATTATAAATGTATCATAAACAGAATTTACAGTTAGCTGATATTCATATTTACAACACATTAATAAGAAAAATATTCTAACAATCAGATAGCTAATTGTTATGTAAGCAGCATACATTACTCATGGTGAACTTTCCACGAAAATAAATCAGAAATCATTCACAAGACATAGGCCATAGAGTTAGAATGATCTCACGATTCATGGACACAAGCTGAAAAATAAAGTAGTTCATCTTTCCGCCATCCATGGCATAATATTAGGAAATTTCACATCTCTTTCTCCAATAGGCAAACTGTAATTTTTATTGCAAAAGGAAGTAATTCTTCTTACAATATGTCCTCCAGTCTTACTGGGAAAAAGCCCTTTACTTCTTCTTAGTTCCTTACATTTATACAAAAAGAGTGCAAATGGTTGGGTTGCCCAAAGTGTCCTTTGGGCTTCCCAACCTTTCATTTTCCCAACGCTTCACTTTTCTCCAATGTCCTTTTTACAAAATATTACAAAATATAAAGGTGACCCGTCCCTTACGAAGAGGGACCCGCTTGACTTTCTAGTAATTTCTTCCACGCTGCAGCCTCACTAGCGATACCTTCAAAAGTGCTAGGCTCCAAAAACTGAATACTTATCTCCAGTCTCTCAGCTTGATTCTTGATGGCCTCGACCCTTGCTGGGCTCAAGCGTAGCTGATCTTCCAAGAATCTCACACTAACGGCTGGGTGGCTCACTTCATTCTTCAAAACCAGGTCATCAATGGCCGTGATTTGTTGCGTTATAGCTTCTGCGTCCTGATACCTGTCCTACAACATATCCATGAAGGTATCATGGTCTGGGAGTTCATCAAACTTATGTTCATCGTCTGTCTGACACCGGTTGAATGCATTAAGGATCCTCTTGAAGTATTCTGAGCATGCTCCCTGCGTCTTTTTTACGGTCTTTTTGAAATCTTCCGTGGTGCTGACAGCGAACTCCACTAAGTCATGATCTCTCTTAAGGGCTTGATGGTCTTTGGCTGCTAGCCCTGCTGGAGTCTCTGCGTTGTTCTCCAGCCTTGCGATTCTGGCATTCAAAACTTCAAGAACTTCCTAGGATCTGTCGGCGAAGTAGGAGGAAGTCTCCATGATTTCTCCTAACCGGTTGTCAATTTGAAGGAGCTTACACCTTTCCTCCTCTAGAGCAACCTGTAGCTGGAGCATTCTGGATTTCTGAGCCAAGATATCTTCTTTAAATGGCTGGAGCAACGAAGAGATCTGTTCCTGATGTTCTTTTCTCAGATCTTGGGTGTGCATCTCATTGGCTGTCACGATGATCTTTTGTTGCTCTTCTAGATCCATCACCTTTGCCAGCAACTGCTCCTTCTCCTTCTTCAACTCTTGATCTTCAGCTTGCACTTGCTTGAGGTGTCCTTGTGTAGTCTCCTGAACCTGTCTTTCTTCATGTAGGATCTGCAATTCAGCTTCAGCAGTCTTCATCTCCCTCTGTAAGTGTTCAAATTTTCGCTTTAACCTGTTTCCTTCCTCTCTCTCTTTCTTCAGGGTATCCTTCAGCTGAGCAGAAGATTTCTTGTATGACTCTAGTTCAGCCATCACCTTGTCTATGTTGTACTCTAAAGCATGTAGTATTGCAGTCCCAGCCCTTATAGTAAGCCTTGGATCTATGTATGTCCCTATCATAACAGCAGTGTCTATTATCATCATGCCAGGCATACCTTCTGCTTCTACCTTCTTTTCCATCCTCCTCATTATCCTCTTGGTGGCCCTATCATAATAGACAATATTGAAGTTGGGGACTTCTTCACCTTTTTTCTGGACGAAAGGCACTAGCTGGAGCGTAGGGGCCACAAGGGTGCTGGCAGTAAGCACTTGAGAGGTCTGTACCTCGGGGTTTTCCTCCTCCTGAGTCTGTCCCGCTGTTGTTTCAGAAGCTGACTACTGTGTCAACTTTATTCTTTTAGCTTCCTGCTCTCGAAGCTCCTCATCGAGCTTTCTTTTTGCTTCTTCGACTGCCTGCCTAGCTGCATCTTCTGTTTCTCTGGCTGCTTTTTGTGCCTTCTCAACTGCTTCTTGTGCCTTCTAAGCTGCTTCTTGGGCAGCTTTACTTTTCTCTTCCTCTCCCTTATGCAACCATTATGCAGCCTCTTTTTCCAATCTCTGGGATTCTTCCTTTCTCCTTTTAGCCTCTTCTTCAGCCTTTTTCTGTGCATCACCTTTTCCCCCTATGGTAGTGATTTTCTTCTTAAATATTCTATTTAGTGCTGTCATATTTGGAGCATTCCGGAAGATAGATTCTTCCTTATCGAAATGATGGGTATATTTGAAAAACACCTTATGCTCTTTACAATGATCCACCACTTTCCCATGAGTGTCATTCCTTCTGAAAGGCATTTCACCGAAATGGAACCTCCCTAGTTCCTCTATGAATTCGGCAGCTTGTTTCACCCTGGTGAATTTGTAGCTACCTAGCTTGAATGGCAAAGGAGGGTATGCTGTCTTCTTGTGCTGGAACAAGAAACTACCTATTCTGTCAATAAACACCTGCCTTACTGCTTCTTTATGGACTATATAATCCGTTTCATATTTGGGCAGCAGAAAAGGAGTCTTCGACCCTCCATACATTCGGATGTACATGCCATTTTCCATGAAGAAATAATCCACATATTCTCCTATCACCTCCATGGCACCTTCTGACATACAGTCACATTCCTTTCGGAAAATGAGCATGTAGAGTGGAATTATGAAGTGCTCGCAGACCTCTCTGTAATGGCTATGGTACTGATGAGCCCACAATGGTCTATATGCAGCATACACCGGCATTCTATCCCTGTCCCAAATGCACTTGAGACCCGGGAAGGGCTGGTTACACAGTATGCAATCTATTAATATTGAGCTCATATAGAATTCGGATTTTTTCTGGGCTTCTCCTCCCTGTGCTGCGGCCAAGCAAGAAGAAAGACTGCTTGATACAAGGCTGGCCCAATTGAAGACTGTTCCTTGGGTTGCTACATGAAACATAATGGGTATCCATTCAAATTTGAAGAGCCTTCCATGAGCTCTCCCGAAGATCCTATTAAGCATCAAGGCTATAAATCTGTAAGGAGCCCTCAAGCTCTCTGTATCATACTCACTATTCTGTCTATATCGGTACAGCTTTCCCGGCAAGAGCATTCTCTTAAGCGTTTCCACTAGGTCCATTCTGATGTTATCTAGCCAATCATCAGATAGAAAGATTTGAGGTTCTGGCAGGTGATAAGCCAATGCCACATATCCTGGGCTAAATGCAACATAGCCCTAGCCTTCTACATTTTCTATGATCATTGAGCTTGTGTTTACATGGGGCAGAATCCATCCAATTACCTCAGAGCATGGGAACAACTCTGGTCTGGTAGCAACCTTCATGATGGCGGATTTCTTGATGTTAGCATAAATGGGTTCTTCTTCGAGACCCATGTTGAGGACCTCCCTGTGGGAAATCAATATGTATATGTCACCCCATTGGTACTCAGGCTCGACACCAGAAACACATTGGGTGTCTTCATATATGTACTCAGTCTTTGTTTCAGCTTTTGTTTCTGGCACCTCTTCCACCATTGGGGCCTTCTTCTTTTGTCTTTTGGACATGGTGGACTTGACTTCTTCCTGCCATATACAACATTGTAACATTGAGGCATTCAAGATGCATATATTTACATGAGAGAGTGCAGCACTTTATTCTATCTATGTATATCATGGCAGCAACTAGTTGATGGAACTAAGATACAAGTTTGCATAACCGGACTGAACTGACTAATAGGCTTATTATGCATATGTTAGTATCCTTTGTCTATAAGATGCAACATTACTGCACGATATTGAACCATTCCACAATCATCTTTAAACTGCAACAAACTACATCAATATACAGTGTGCCAGTCTCACATGTTTAAGGTGATAGTAAGTAAAGAACCCAATGCATATATGTGCAGCCTAAAAGTTGCTTTAATCATTAGAACCATTAAAATGCAGCGTGCAGTGCTCGAAAGCTTATCCTGTGTGTATTAACAGAAGAGATGATCGAACGTAGTTATATGTGGCATGACTGTGGGGGATCCTTATGCTTTTAACAACATATATCTTAGCAGGAATGGACACAAGGAGGAGCCACGCCATTTGCGGCAAAACAATTACATTAGTTTGACTATCCATGGTGTTCGAGGCTAAAGATCTATAAATCGCAGCGGATTCTTCCCAACCAGCTAGGGTTTCAAAACAAGAAGTGCAGAAAGGTGCGGCGAAACCAATGTCCGAGGGTGCAGTTAAAATGAGGCCACAATCACGAGGAAAAACCACAGGTAATGCAAAGATGGATATACACCTCCCCTTCCTGCACAATCATCACTATCCGGGGAAGCTTGGTGCAGACGGCGGAACGGCCGTCTGCACCAAACCCCCATCTCTACGCATGGGGTTTGCAACACAGGCCGCAGGCCTAAATTATTTCACCGTGAGTTAAAAAACTGCCCCACTGACAGTAAAAACTAACCCTCCCCTTATAGGTTTGAAAACAACGGAACCTACAAACTGCTAGGGGAAAACTACCGCGACCCAAAACTGTCCATATAAACTTTACCGCATGCTTCAAAGGAAAAGGAGATGGTGAAAATAACCTACCTGGAAAGAGCGCGCAGCTGACGTGGAGATAACCGCCGAGCACGGTGAAAACACCTGTACCGAAAGTACTACAACGGAGAAACGGGCGAGCGCGACAGATAACGGTAGAGCACACTAATCGACAACGATGGAATGATAAACAAACCTCGCGGCCCGCTCACATATATATAAAATCCACACGTGTGACATAACACATCGGACGGGAATCCATTCTAAATCGGAGGGTGAGAGTGCGGAACCTTCCGCAATGGTGGAAGGCCATAACGTCGATCCGTCCGCAATGGTGGGCGAGAAGGGAGAACTTAACAATCGGACGTCGGGGAAAACTTAAATCGGAAGCCGAGAGTTTGAAGCCTTCCGCAACGGCGGAAGATACAATCCTAAAAGTCTCCGATCTGGTTATACACGACGAACGTTGGGAGGATCTCAAGTCGGAGGACGAAAGTCCAAATCCCTCTGCAACGGGGAAAATTAACATAGTAAAAGGTTCCGACTTAAAAAAAAAACTTGAAGTCATTCGAAAATACATAAGTCGGGAAAAAACCGGAAATCACGATCAAAAGTTCATCCGCAATGGCGGGATAAAAGATCAAGAAAAGCGACCGATGCCCTATCAGAAAAGCGCCAGCCGTAAATAAAAGGGTCGGCAATCGGAAGGTTCTGCAATTGGAAGGTAAAAACTTAAAACCCGCCGCAACGGCGGAAAACCAAAGCAAAACAGCTTCCGATTTCAGCAAGCTTCAAATACGTTTAACAGCAACAATCCAGAAGGTTTCCAAAGGCTTTCCAAATGCATCAATTAAAACAAGTAGCAGATCCATCCAGGCATCAACACAACCGTCCTGAGAAATCATTGTATCAAAACAAGGCAGAACATTAAACTAATCCAAAACAAAGGAGGGTCCTAAAATTTTAGAATTTTGGGAAATTGTTGCAGACGCAACATGTTGTTAGGGTTTTTTCACTCTCAAAATTTATTTTGGTTAAACCCTAAGTGGTATTATACAAATCATTGTAAGGTTCCGTTTGGATGTTTAAAGCTCAAAAGTTTAAACTGATCAATGTTTTGGTACATATAGACTTATTCTTTTCGGTATATCTGGTTTTTTTCCTTATACTTATATATATATATATATAACCCATAGTAATATTACTATTCCTCATATTCATATTGTGGTTAGCTTCATATATGCATTATGTGGATGAATAACTGTATAGGGTGAACCAAAAAATGTGTGGTTATATTGATGCAATGCATTGATTAATACTTTTGATAATGTTTGGAGACCTTGGAAAACTTCAGTTCATATTGAAATTTGTTTATATCAAGGTTGCAAAATTTGTAATCGTTTGTTTGAGTGAAAATAATTGTCTTTGATTGGATTTTTTATATTTGTTTTTTTTAACGGAAAAGGAAAAGTTTAAAACTAAGATTTACTAAGTTGTAGATATTCATGAGCTAATGAGATCACTAATTAGGTTGTCATTAAAATTTATGGAATGAAACTACTAGATTTAGTTTTTTTATTTGTTTTTATAGCTTTAATTTTATTTGGGGAGATTTCCACCTCGTGGCTCTTGTTTAAATAAAGTTTTCTCCCATTAGTAATTCACTTTTCCTTTTTAAGTGACTAATTTTACATGACTTTATATTGATAATGGTTCATATATTGGAGATGAAACTCTATATTTGTAATTCACTTTGTTTCCTTTTTAAGTGACTAGGTCTACATGACTTTAGATTGATAATGGTTCATATATTGGAAATGAAATTTTATAGTTATATAATTGCATTGCTTTATTGAATACTCCCATTACTTTAAGACAAATTCTATGTACAAACGCTTCTCAAGATGCGTTATTTTTGCATTATAATGATTTGATCATAATAAACACGATTTGAGATCTAGTTCAAAACTATTTTATCAAAGAATGAATGAAGGGGAATTAATACATTAATATGAAGACAACTAATTGAATATCTCACTTCATCTATATGAAATTAGCAACGGGGTTTTTGGAATTTTTTTCTCTTTTTGTATTTGACAATTGTCTCAATTGTGATGATATACTATTTCAAAAATAGGACATTTCATCGCCAATCTTGAGACAATTGTTTGTCATTAAAATGTTGAAATTACCATGTAAAGAGAGAATAGAAAGTGTGTGTGACCATGACAAGTGCAATAAAGTGTCATCACAAAATAAATCATATTTTTTATGGAAATATATTCCAACAAGTTTCAGATGAGAAATTACAATGCTTTAATTTTCTATCTTTTGTCGTTTTTGAGACAACAAAACGTTGAAACGATGCCAAAATTTGTACCCAAATGTAGTAGTGTGTCTAGATTCACATGTGTTGGCAATGAGAGTTTTCATGGATTCCACTTGGAACAATGGTGGCCAACATGATAGGTTAACTTTCAAGAGACAAAACTTCCTCATACAAACTTCGATTTAGGTGATTTTCATGCCATTAGAAATATCTCAAAGTGTAGAAAAATACTAAGGGTGTATGAAATACCTTCATAAACCTTTGGCCCCAAAAAACATCATTTAAGACCTTAAATGGGCCTAGGAAGGTTATGAACCCCAAATCCTCAAAGTAAGATGTGCTCCTAAAATGGGACCTACAAGCTAATTCATCCAAGCTTTCCACCTAGAAAGAACCAAAATAGATGACAAAGTATATATTGATTCATTTTGGATAAGTTGTATTAGATTATGCACATATACATGCATCTACATTTAGATACACCTTAATAAGGTATTTTTGAGAAAAATGACTTTAACATGGAAGAATTCCAAATACATAGTATAGGTCTTCGATTATGAGAACACAACATTCAAGTGAATTCTATGTCACCTTCCATGACATTTATACGCAATTGTTTAAAGAGGGTCATTGATTTTGGGGAAGTGAGAGACTTTTGATCACTCCTTGGTTCCTTGAATTTGTTCCTAACACTAATTTAGCTACTATAATGGCAATTTTGGTTCGTCTTCCCACTTTGCCACTACATTTATGGTATTTTTTAAAAAAATTGAGGGTACTAGGAATGCTTTGGGCACTTACATAAAATTGTATCTTGAGAGAGTTGTAGTTGGTTGATGAACATATGGATACATCTATGTTTACATATACCTTAGTAAGGGACTTTTGTAAAAAATGATTCTCAGAAGGAAGAATTTTAAATACACTCCACTCTTGGATTATGAGAACCCAACATCCAAGTGAAGGATATTTCATCTTCTAATACATTTATAAACAAATGTTTGAAGAGGGGCCCTATTTTTGGGAAGTGATGCACTTTTTATAATTGGACTTGGTTCCCTAACTTTGGTCCTACCACTATGTTAGTTATTAGGATTCTAATTTGGGTTTGAGTATCATATTCAGAATACTTTGTGAACTCACATAAATTCTTAAATGGAGAGAGATGTTGTGGGTTTCTGTACATATAGACCTAGATGTGTGGGGCTCTTGGACAAAATTATACTCACATGGAAATTTTTAAATATACACAAGTCTTGTATTATGAGAACACAACATTTATGTGCAAGTTATGTCATCTTTGAGGAAATTTATAAGCTACTTGCCCCATGCCTAAGCACATCCTACCAAGGATAAAGAAAAGAATTAAGACCAAAGAGATGAAATTTTCCGAAGGAATCAAGTTGGGATATCAACCTTGATGAAACTGAGGTAAATTGTGTCTACAATTTCCTATTGAGGGATCCACACTATTGTTAGGGGATGAAGTAGAATATAGGGATATAGGGATTTTCTCCTCGAAGGAGGTCATTGTAGATGATCTTCTTTTGGGCGTAACAAAAAGGCATCATGAAATTGATGCATCTAAATCAAATAATATGACTTAAATAACGGATTGAATCCTTCTAATAACTATGATCTCCCAGGTCTTACAAATTTTAGTTATTTATTGTGACTCCTTCATAAATGGAAATAAATGAAATGTGCATTACTCATGTAATTTTTAACTTATAAATACAAAATGCACACACACTCTTGTAAGTGCAATATGCGCCTCTATTTTCTTTTATTTATCATGCTTGGAGCACTTAAATAATGTGATTTTCATTTTATAGTGGAATATAACATGTCAATTTTTTTCTTAGAAAAAAACATTATTTGAAATACAACTACACTCCTTATCTCAACTAAAATATATTTAATCACAAAAAGGAGTGACAAACTACACAATGAGAACCATCAATATTAAGATTCTACACATGTTCAAAACTAACGTTCTTATTAAAACTCAAGATAGTTTAACATATTATTTATTTTGTTAATAATAACATTTGATTTATTAAAATAATATGATGTAACAAATTTAGTATTTTTAATAATATTGAATTATCTTTTCTACCGTCTACTCATCTTAAGTTGAATATTATGAAGTATAATAATTTAAACTAAAAAAAATAGGAGCTTTATTTTTAAAATGGATTGAGTATTTAAACTCTTATTTAAAAAAATTTAATTTTAAAAATGTTAATAGTTTTTGCTTTAGTTGTAAGTATGATTACAATGAAGTAAATCATGGGATTTTATCCTCTAGGGAGGTCATTCAGTACATAGATGATTTTTGTAGTGAATTTTAGCTCATAGGCAAATTTTTTATATCAAACCTATTTTTCATTAATAAAGTTTAGCCCACAATTTATTTACCAAAAAACATTGAAAATGAGGTTAGCCTAATCGTATTTTATAAGGAAATTGGGTAAAAATGGATTTCACCCTCTCGAAAATTCCTTCAAGATTGCATTCGCCTCAATTTTTTTGGGGAATGATGGTTGTTGGGGACAATTTTGTCATGTCTCGTTCCTTGAAATCAATGATGGAGTTTATTTCACCCCTAATTCAGGGCTTGAATCTGTTTTATGGTAAGATTCGCCCCTAATTTTTTTTTGAAGTAGGCTTTAACCTTATATATATGTTATTTCTACTGCTAGGTTGCAATCCCTACTCACTTGTGATCCCTCATCCCTTGGTTAACAAGATGGAAAGTACCAATTTTTTTGGGTTTTTATCAGATAGCCAATATCCCAAAGCCACACACCAGTGACCAGAGGATGACACTGCTTGAGGATGGAACTAGATTTTTATTAGATATCCAAGATTCCGAAAGAGCATACTACAGGACACCAACTTGAGCTTAGTGTTCATTTCTATTTTTTGAATGGCCTCGAAAGTCAATCATTCAGACTAGTCTGTAGATAAATTGAGTGAGCACAAAAAAACTGTGAAGCTAGAAATTATCTCTAGTCTGTAGAAAAAATTGTCTACAATGATTTCTTAGTCTGCACATTTTAAATTGAACTTACAAATACATGTTTTTAATGAGTCATTCATATAGAGAAAAGCTTAAATTCCTCACTAGTTTAGAGTCTAAAGGGTCATTTGAGGGTCAATTAGTCTGTGCCTGATGTTTTCCTGATATGAAGGGACAACCTGGAAGTAAGAGGTGATCCACCTGAAAATCAATCTGCAGGGTAAGGAGATCTTGAGATTTGTGTCCAACTACTTTCTCATGTAGAGAGATAGGAATTTCTGATTAGGGTATTGGAAGAAAGTGGAAATAAATCCATTTGAGTCTCTACATAACCAGTGAAATTTCCTACATTTCTCATTTTAGGCGGGGAATTGGAAATGAAATGCTCCTTCACTCTGTCTCTTGTAGGTGATATAGCTAGAATGTCTCGTCTAAGCACTAGATGTAATGGTTCTCAATTTGGAATCTTTGAGAACCCACCTGGAAATGTCGGAGGGGGGCTAGGAGGGTTTGCATCTAGTCTGCATGTAGACGGAGGTTGGATGATCAAGTTGTCTAACACCTCTAGGAAGTGATTGATGTGGAATAGGGAGTCAACATGGATCATGGTAATTGAACTGATCAATATCCTCCTCTATTAAAGTTGTTGAATTCCATTAAGAATGGTGGTTCAATATTTAGAGATAGACCCCTTTCTATAGGCCCTAGGAGTGAGCATATTAGATGAAATGTATAATCTGAATTTTCTTCTAAGAAGTAAAAAAATATAGCACTTTTAGAAATAAAACTGAGTCTTATTTCATAGGAAATTAAACAAGCTACAATATCAAGAACATACTGATAAGGGAGGAATCAGTATTGTTTGTTTGTTTTATTATTCTTATGGTTCTTGCATTTTCTCATGTCTTTTGTGAAAATGTTGTGGTCATGATTTATTTGATTTTTGGATTGCATTTATGCACTAATAAATTGATAATATGTAGTCTTACAGACACATCAATCTTGAACTGAGCAACCAAATATGACCCCTCGAAAAGTGGATCACATGGCCCAAGGGAGATGAGTGTAAGATTTAAGAGTTAATAATAGGGAAGGATGACCACCTATTTTAGCATATTATGTTGCTTTCGTCATGGTGGTATTGATATATGATGTTTGATTTTAAGTGGATCTGTAAGTCATCCTTTCATTTTTGTTGACAGAACTTTGTCGATTGGGAGATTAAGAAATATGTGACCACCTCTCCATTGAGAAACCTTGTGTGGTGTGTTTGTTTTAAGATAGTTCTAGGACTTTAACTTGAACCTTCTATAACTTCTCTCCCCATCCAAACTCCATAAATTTTTGTTTCGGATTTTAGATAGTTCTAGTACCATTGATTGAACCTGTTGGAAGTGCTCTGTCCATTCAAACCCAAGAAATATTCTTTGGATGTGGTTTTCATGAATCCAAAATATACATAGGAATTACTATAGATGAAATTAGTACAAGAGGAGAGAGACTTACCAATAGGGGAAGCTCAAATATTGTTTTTCTTCAAGTTATGGGTTTGCTCTCAATGCATACAACATGGTTATTGTTTTTATACATATTGAAATGCCCCTCTATGAAATTCACAGATGTGTATTTTGTAACACCCCGGTTTTGACCCCGTTGCATTAAATGTACATGATGTATATATTGTAATTAATCATGGTGTGGAGCTAAAGGCAAAAGCCCCACCATTGATTTGGTTGTGTTATGTTCGGCGATTGAAGTCGTTGCCGATGGTATATCATGATATACAACACATATTAGTTTCAGCATCATGTAATTATGCACTTTAATTAAAATGAACCCCAACCAACTATGTCAATGCAACCATATTGAAAAGGGCATGATTTTTCCTAAGGATAAGGGTGGGATTATTAAACTTTGAACCTATGGGGAAAAGCCATGTGTCAGCTGTTTAACCCTTTTGACTTGCTCATCTTCACTTGTCTTATCCAACTACCACTTTAATGCTCTGCAGAGTAGTTGAGGCAATTATTGCTGGGGAGTGGAGTGTGGCAGGATTGTCAGTCCTTGCCCACATGCACACTCCACCAACGAATTGAACCTCACGTTGGGCTAAAGAAAACGACTACGCCCATCATTCTACTCTTTCCACGATGATGCTGAAAACACTACTGCACTTTCGACTTGCCATTCTCCATTGTCGCTCATTCTCACGTAAGGAAGAACATCCTATGTCTCGCGTAGCCAGGAGAGGGAGCCATTTCGATTGTCATTCACGTTCTCCATAGAAAGGTATCTGGTGTGTTTCCATCCGTATTTTGGGATCCAGTGTAAAATTCCCTCATGCACAGGTTGGGAGGCTGATTTTCCTTCCCCATTGTGATCTATGTAAGTTTTCCCTAGTGACTTCATTGTTGAGAACAGGCTCTTGTTTCCCCCCGTTAGTTGGCTATGTATACCTTTACATTTTGGGGCTGCTACAGGTTTTTTTGGAGTCATTTTGGCCATGATAGGGCCAAGAACAACTCAGGAATTGTTTTTCTTATCCAAGTTGTGAATCACTTGTGTGACTGCATGTATACAATGGTTGGTATTCAGACTGTGTTGGAGTAGGGATGAGGGCTTGGATTGCTTGATAAACTTGGTGTGTTTGGGAACCACACAGACAGAGCTAGAGGGATGGCTTTCTTCTCCACAAACCATGAATAGCACTGGAAGGGAAGTCAGGGCCTGAGGGACTATGTAGCAGAGAAGGGACTGATTCCTTGTGTTGGGTGTGTGTAGGTGTCTTAGAAGTCAGGCTAGTTCTGGTGTAGGTGTCCCTAGCTCTATAATGAGCTCACTAGCTTAGCATTTAGCCTTTCCCAGCTCTTGGATGGCTTGATAAACCCAACTGTGTTGGCTTGGTTGATCCATTGTTGCCTGATAAACCCAATTGTGTTGGATTGGTTGTGTTTTGTGTATCCTTGGCTATGTGTAAGCCTGCTTGTTCCCTATTCCCTGGGGAATCATGCCCAGCTCAGGGGTGGCAACGTTGTTGAGAGATTAAGGAGCACGCTAGCCTATGGTTGGGTGGAACGTTGCAGCAACGTAGCTAGTTGCGAGATGAGTTCTTTATAAGATAAGTAATCTTGTCTATTTTACTTCTGCAATCATATTTACTGTTAATAAATTATGGTGAACATGTTGAATGCTTGTAGGAATGTATGTTTCCTTCTGCTATATGATAAATAATCATGTATGCATGTTCTAGTTCAAAGCATTTTGTTTCAGCATTTTTTGTACATACATGTTCATGGGGCGGTTGCCAAGATGGTTAATTCCATGGTGGCATCCTCTTCGCTGGTCGGAGGGTCGGGGACGTTACATATTTAACGAAAACATTAGCATGCTTTGTAAGCATGATTAGCTTGTACCTTTATTTCTTATGACCTTGCAAAATTCATGTTTTACTTTCATGAAGTGTATACTACACATTGATATTGCATTATGTTACATGTTTCTTCTTTATTGGTTTACTGATATATGTTAAAGACAACTTATGCATTCATTTGGTGTTATTCTTGATGAAATCTCTAGGCCATTTGAAGGCTTTGGTCATCTATGGACAACCAACTTACAAATCTTGGTATGTCATAATAGTTTCTATTCTTAGCGCCATTGATTGAATTAGTTGTCTGTAGACATCAATATAATATTTATTCTATGATCATTGAGATTTAAGTGTAAATTTTAATTACTTGATTTGCTGGTGGACATTAACATAGTTATCTCTTTTGTGTTTTTTAAGATATAGAGTTTAAATTCACAAGGAGAATGAATAATTAAAATGTAAAAATGTGTTTAAGCCAATTTGGTAGAGTTGAAGAAGTGTCATCATCAAGTATCATAGATCTGATCAACTTCTAAAAATGGATTATAATTTTTGGATTGCTAGATTACAGTAAATAGAATTTTGGCAACTCATTTCATCCCTTCAATAGGTGGGTGCCAATTGCTTCTCCCGAGATTTGGGAGTTGTAGTGGAAAAAAATAAATAAAATACTATATAATGATGTACATAGATAAATAAAAATGGTCAATGAGATGCATATATGCTAGAAGAAAGTAAGTAAGTGTGTAATATTTTTTCGTCTAATGATTTATATCAACACTGAGAGTACTTACAAATCTGTATAAGGTGTAATGCAACTCTCGTTTTTTATGCAAACATTTGGAGGAAGAAATTCATAACAGTGACGAGAAATCTTATACCATGTGATGTAGTAAAGTATATATATCAAAAGTGGATTGACAGTGTTGTTTAAGTTGCAAAGTGAGTTTATCTTTCTAGACTGTAATGTATCCGTTTTTTTTTGTACTTGGCTTGAAGAGGTCCTAACATATTCCTTGAGATATTATCCATATAGAATTAAATAGTTCCTTTTAGAAGTGATTAATAAACTTTGTAAATGTTTTGAAGTAACACAAAAGTAATTCTACTTGTTTCTTGAGTTATTTCATATTCATTGCCTATCCTTGCCTGGAGAAAAGGGTTGAACATGGATCCTAGATTCCTTATATGTGTCACTCTAATTTCTGGTATCCTTAAGCAGTAGTCAAGCTCAATTTGTGTCAACCTCCTTTACTGAAATACTCATCTTGAATTAAACCGATGAGTGTTGACAATAGAACACAACAACAATTCTCACAAGTTTGAAGCACTGCCTTTCATGTTTCCTGCATTTTACTGGTTGTTTTACAGGGTGGATACTTAAGATGGGCACAAAGAACTGATTATCATGGAAAGTTGCCTCTATGAATAATTTGCTTCATGTTTTAAATTTTCAGCTACATATGATATTGTCACTTTTTTGGCTTATGAAGGAAATATTAAGTTATCAATCGATTCAGTACAAGTGACAAAGAACAAAACCTCTGGGTTTAACCATCAGATGCCAAAATGACTATAGTATCTCTGGTGCGTAAGAATGAAGAATAACATTATTGGAAAATAAAACTTGCAATCATGGAAACATAATAATAAGTATTTGTTTAGTTGAGTTGTTCCCTAAATATGCTTTGTAAGGTAAAGATCTAAGTAGCGAAGGGGAAAGCATGTATCTGTATACAACTCCAATAATAGTTTTATTAGTAGTATTTTTATTGATAAAATAGTATTTTCTGAAGAAAAAAAAGGGTGTTGGTATAGTAATATATTCCTTCTTCCTTACCTAGTATAGTTCAACTAGTTGTCGTACTTGTTATGATGTTTATAAATACATAGCAATTTGTAGTTTGAGTTCAATACTGTTGGGAGTTGCGTCAGTGTTGTGAAACATTTTAATATCTCGTAAAGACAATAGTTTTCCAATACTGTTGAATGCATAGAATCCCAGTCTGCTTTAAACTGATTATGAACATGGCGCTACAAATTAGAATGGACATGCCAAACACAAGGATTAAATAAGGAAAGGTTGACTTATCAATAGATTCAATACAAATGATGGAGGCCACTAATTCTATGTTTCATCATCAGTCGACAAAATGGATATAGTACCTCTGGTGCATAAGAATGAAGAATAAATTATTGGAAAATAAACCTTGCAATTGTGGAAATAATATAATAAGTATGTTTACTTGTGTTGTACCTAAATATTATCTGTAAGGTAAAGATATAATTAGAGAAGGGGAAAGCATGCATTTGTCTTCGAATCCAATGAATTTTATTAGCAGTCTTTACAATAAAATGGTATTTTCTGAAAAATATGGGTGCTGGTATGATAATATCTTCCTTTATGATTCATCCGTACCTAGTAGAGTTCAACTAGATGACATACTTGTTATGATGTTTATAAATACATAGCAATTTGTAGTTTGAGTTGACTACTTGCCATCAATAGCTTTAGAATGGGTTTCAATCAAGGGATAAACTGTAGTTGTAGTCCTGGAATGTGAAGAGTTGAGTGGTTTGGGTTGATATGAAAGTCATGGGAGCCACTAGAAAAGTTTGTCGCCACCTTTTCGACTTGTCAAATTACCTCCAATGTGGGTTGATGCATGAGGGGAAGTGAAAGGATTCACTACCATGGGAATAATCCCCTTATTCAATCTGTCGAATCATTGCTAGGGTAGTCATTGTTCTAATTATTTTGTTTTCTTAGTAGGGAGCCACCAATGAAGAGTCTGTGTTAGATGTAAGGAAAAGGTACAAAGAGGTATAAGATTTAATGGAAAGGATCAACATTCAATTAGGAGTACTTATCTAAATGCATCTTTTCACTTTCACAATCTAGAGAAGGATTACAGTCTACATCCAACAAGAGTCAGAATATGCACTTATCATCATGAACTGTAGAAATATGACTCTTTTCTTCTGAATAGAAATTTATTTTTCACATTTTATTTTTCTTGCAGATTAAAGTTGCCACCTATTTCTTTTTCTCATTTCTTTGGGTGCATAATGTTGGTTTCACAAAGGTGTTTTTTCAACAGATGTGCATTGTTATTTCTGAGATTGGTTTGCAATTCAATGGAAGGCTTCTATACTAACCCAAAAATTCGTAAAAATTTAAATTTTTTCAAGTGACATAAAATGTCTAAAGTCGTCGCTAAGTACCTGCTAATGGTTAGCAGAAAATGAAACAGTTTATAAAAGAACAAGGGGTTGCTTCTTTATAAAAACCTGTAAACTAAAGGAGTAATCTTAAAAACTTGTGTTAGTGTTGTTAATGACTTAGCAGTTGTAATTCTTTCAGAAGTAGAAAAGAGCTTGTATTTTGTTGCTGCTAGATATACTGATGTTTATCTTTTGTCAAGTAGGGAAAGAATTCTTGTGTGTGATCGAGGCTTACTTAGCTTTCAGCTAACATAGTTGGACTGCTGGTTCCTTACAGGTTTAGTAGGTAAGCGTATGATCCAGTAGAGTATTATTTAAATTCAAGTCGAGAAGATACTTCCATAGCATGAATAAGATGATATTCTTAGAATATTTAAGATCAGCTTGACTCTAAGAGGTAGCGTTGATATTATTTGTGTAGTTACATCTCCATAAATTGTATTTATAACAAACTCCATAATGACGTTTACACAACTACATAAACATGGGTTAAAACATTGCAAGAACAAATATTATCCAGTGTTCCTCCAATCGATTGAATATTTATAATAAAATTCTAAAGAACACTTGTATTTTTGTTTAAAGTAATGGTAAGTTAAATTTTACATAGAGATAATATAGTTCACAGCTTGGGGCTTAACTCACTCCATAGTGTTTGGTGTCTCTTGCAGCTGCCTTCATTATAGGACTCTATAAATATCCTTCTCTTAATGAACGACTAAAATACGTATACTTTTATCTATAAACTCATCATTAAGTTGCTAGAATTTTATTGGAATTTCTTATATCGTTTTGGTCTTCAGTTAACCAAACATTCTTTCAAAAATAACTCAAAGGCTAAGTTCCAAGAATCAATATCTCTCCTTCTGTTTATAAGTAAAAACATGTTTTCTCACAATTTCCACCAAACCTAGTTAATAACATAACTATCTATCTTGATTTATTAACTAGAAACTCTAGAATAAAAATATTCATCTTATATCCTATAGTTGATCTACTAAGTATCGATACTCAATGGTATTATCATATTATTGGCAATCATACAAAATGCATAGTTTATAATGATCAAAGGTTTGATTAGAAATCATTGTGTTTGCAGCGATGACTATTGAACTCTACCCACGGTGGAAAAATATTTCAAAGGACACATGGGATGGTTCCATCCACAAAAGGGTTGACTTATAACTTGAACTCTACTCATTTGTTTTTGCATAGCGAGGGTTCCTCAGTCTAGTTGGCCGAGTTGTGAGCTCACTACCATTGAAAACCTGTAACCACCTCAATGCTTGGCAGACTACTTCAGAACCAAAAGCTGTGAGTTGTTTTGGGAGAGGTCGTAAGGGGGTTCTTGGTCTTTAATGGTTACTGTAGTATATTGCAAGTGTAGAAATTGGTTTTTCTTAAGCATTTGAGGACCGTGTTTGTCTTAAGACTGAAATTAGTGGACAAAGCTTGCACAGGAGTGGTCTTTCATTCCGGTTGGGTTGATTTCTCGTTTTCCTTCGAAGTTGTGACTCAATGTATCCTTGACTTCCGATGAGGTTCCAAACAAACTTAGGTGGCCAGTTTCCTCAACTTCATTCAGAATAAGAATCTTAACAGGTAACGACCGGTTTCATTTTTCACTTAGTTTTCTTTAAAAAGGTTTAAAATTTAAATAATATTTGTAACAATAAATGTTTTTATAAACCTTGCAATTCCTCCTCCCGATTCTGTAGGTTGGAACGAGCTTGCACCTTCAACATTCCATCTGAGCATACTTTTGGTAAGCCCCAGTTGCAAATGAGGGTTTTCTTCCTGCAAAAAGATGTGGTGGTTGGAAGATAGAATCTTTGCAGTTGGTTAAGGAGGGGCCTTGGTTTACATGCTAGCTTGTTGTTTCTTGCTTGCTTGTTTTTTTTGTATAAGTTCGAAACCCTAGAGGGTACTTTGTGCAGGGAAGTTGAAGGTTATTGTAGCCATGATAATATAGTTTTTTATGACAGTGCCTTTATGGCCTGTACAATGCAAACTTCTTTTACTTTTCTGATAGAGCTCAACTCTAAGCCATAACGAGGATGTCGACCTCTATCTAGTTAGTTTTAGTTTTTAAAATGGGTTTATAAGGTGAAGGAAGACTGTTAATCAGTAGAGACTTGTAAACTGATTAAGGGTTTTTACCTGTCATTAATGAATAGTTACTGTTCCATGTATATTATTTGTATAGTTAAGTTTTTTTTTTAACAGGCTTGAGCCTCGACCTTGAATTCTAAAGGAAATAAGCCATAAGCCAAACGATTTTGTTTTAACGTATTGTTATAGTATTATTTTAATTATTATCATGTAATTATAATGATTCCTATTGCAATGTTTTATGGGAAATTTTAATGTGTTAAAGAGTAATATTATTACTCTGTTTTGGTTCATAAGGGTTAATATTTAAAATACCCTACAGTTCTGTAGTAGAATAAATTTTACATGATAAATTTGATCTCTGTTTTCTTATTTTTTCCTCAATGATTTTTATAGCTGTTTAAACTTTTATAAAGGAAAGATAGGGTAAGATACTGCAAGTTTGTGAATAGGACGGAAACTGTCTTTCATAACCCTAGGTGATTGCCTTGAGGTTACAGTAAAAACATATGTTTTAATACAGAAACAAATATTATCTTAGAACAAATTATTATAAGAAATTATCGAGTACTACCTAGTTCTAAACCCTAAGTGATAGTTTGTTTACTATTCTTATGTTTATTTGTTTAACTTTACCTATTGTGTTTATAATGAATAATAGTATTAATAATATTTCTATGGTTAGTATGATTACTAAATATCTTTATATACATATATTTAGTTGTTGTCTAAAGTAGGTACATTCAACAGATATAGTGTTTACTAGTGTTTCTAAAGAATGAATCATATGCAAACTGTAGAAGAATTTAGTTACATTTTTCATTCAGAGTTAAATAAGAATCATCATATCTACTTAATCACCCAGCTGTACTAGAGTACTGCCTATACCAGGCATGGAAAAATACAGTATGGTAATCTATTTCTATTTATTTCTCATTTAGCATATATACTACTATTTCTAACATAATCTGCGAATTACTAAGTTCTTCAATACACAATTACTCTTTTCTTCATAAACCCTACTAATATAATAACATGCCTATATTTGAAAACTAGTAAACATTTTACTGAAGACAATAAATAAATATAATAACCTAAAACAATTAAAAACATGTCAATGATGAGGTGACAACAGCTTAAGGAGGTTGTTCCTCCCAACCAACTCCTGGAGAAAGCTTAGTTTGCACTTCCTCAAGACCCCCGAGCATGTTTCCTGGTCCTCCTGGTAGAGTACTGGGTGAAGGATGTAACCTTAAGACCTTCTGTCACCTGACTGGTCAAATTACCTCAGTAATCCAAACCTACTCACAGCAGTAAGAACTTCATCCTAATAGCTGCATAGGTTCAGTCTCAATAATTAACCCCTCAAACTCACTTCAGTAATCCCCTCCATCGAATTTCTCATGTGCACTTCATTCACTTGAATGATCACTTCTCAGAATGAGCAGCCTCAGCTATATTCATTCAAAAATTTTATAGAAATGCATAGGTCTTCTGGGTCAATTTTCACTTAATGAGCCACCTGCTCAAATTCCACTTTCTTGGGGAATCATGACCAAAAATATAAGGAAGTTGCCACATGCAACAGTTGGAAGTATTTTGAGGATTCTTCCACTTGTCAGTATACTCTCCACCTAGTCTCCTCCACCAAATGACCAGTTAACACTCTTTTAACAGCTTCCCTAAGCTGTTGTCTCATCATTTATTTATTTATAAATAAAATATTCTGAATTACATTAATTATTCTTGACCCCACTTGGTCATCACTTACAAACTTAGCATAAAATATAACACAATGTTCATCGATAACATTAAATTGTTTTTGCAAATTGGGACATGTTACATACACACCCCCTTAATTTATAACATCGTCCTCGATGTTATTTATTCCTCGTCCTCAGAGCTCCCCTGAAATAGAATTGGATATGCATCCTGCATATGACTTTCCAATTTCCAGGTGGCTTCTTTTGGACTAAGGTGCTTCCATTGCACCTTCACCTAACCAATGGTGCAATTCTGAAGAGAGATCTCCCTTTTTTCGAGGATACAATCCGGTTCCACCAGAAAATCTCCTTCGCGTTCCACCTGCACATCATTCCAATTAATAACATGAGTAACATCATGTACATATTTTTTTAATACAGAAATGTGAAAAACATTGTGAACTCTTAGATTTGGTGGTAGAGCTAACTGATATGCTACCTGTCCTATCCTGGATAGTATTTCAAAAGGACCACAATATCGAGGTGATAGCTTAGCACAGCTACCTAGCCTCATAGAACTCTTTTTGGGTCTCACCTTAATAAAAACATGTTTTCCTACCTAGAACTCCTTTGGAGTTCGTTTAAGGTCTGCTTGGCTTTTCTGTCAATCTTGTGCAATTTTCAAATTACCTTGTACATGTTTTACAATTAACTCCATCTCCTTCAATAATTAAGGTCTTAATACTAACATTTGCACAGGATTACTCCAAGAAATGGGAGTATTGCATTTCCTTCTATATAGAATTTTGAAAGGACTATACCTAGTTGAAGCTTGATAATGTTTATTGTAAGCAAATTCTACCAGGTGTAAATAATCTTCCCATTTACCTGGCTACTCCTTTACGTACATTCTGAGTAGATCCTCCAATACCTGATTTAGTCTTTTAGTCTGTCCATCAGTTTGAGGATGGAAAGATGTACTAAAGTTTAATGTAGTATTTAATCCTTTAAACAAAGATTTCCAAAATTTACCTATAAATTTAGGGTCTCGATCTGAAATTATCACCTTCAGTATTCCATGCAACCGAAAAATTTGTTTTAAGAAAATATCAACAATATTAGCAGCTTTATAAGTAGTTTTTACAGGTATAAAATGGGCTGCTTTACTCAATTTGTCAACCACTGCCATTATTGAGTCATTTATGTTCTGATTTCTAGGTAATCCCATGATAAAATCAAGGCTAATTATCTCCCATTTCCAGCTAGGAATAGGCAATGGATGAAGTAGCCCAGCTGGATGTTGATGTTCAATTTTTACTTGCTGACATTCGAAGCATCTAGCAATATATTCTGCTAATTCATTTTTCATGTTTGGCCAAAAATAATCCTTTCTTAGCATGGTTATAGTTTTCTGATAACCCGGATGCCCTGAATAAGGAGTTTTATAAATTTCGTTTAAAATTAAAAGCTTAATCTTAGGTACATTAGGTACGCATAATCTATCTTTATACAGTAATGATCCTTTTTCATTCAAGCTGTACCATGTAGTTAGACTTTCTATTAAATTCTCTTTTATTTTTGCACGTAATTTTCGGTAATTTTCATCTTGTTCTATTCCAGCTTCAAGTTGTTCTTCCAAGTCTGTTGTATAAGTGTTGATGGCTGCTTTAAAATTCAGCTTTGCATTTCTACTTAATGCATTAGCAACCTTATTCTCCTTTCCTTTAATATGTTAAATTTCAAAATCGTATTCACTTAGAAAATCTATCCACCTAGCTTGCCTAGCATTCAAGTTAGGTTGATCTAACAAGTATTTCAATCCTTTATTATCTATCATTAATATAAACTTCCTTCCAATTAAAAGATGACGCCACATCTTTAAGGCATGTATGACAACAGCTAACTCTAAGTCATAGGTCGCATAATTTTTCTCATGAATCTTCAACTTCCTAGACTCATAAGCAATGACGTGTCCTTCCTGAGTTAATACTCCACGTAAACCGGCATTGCATGCGTCAGTACATACTATAAAATCTTTATTAGGGTTATCAATTCTTAGAATTGGTGTATCAATTCTTAGAATTGGTGCAGTGGTTAATAATTTTTTTAACTTTTTAAAACTGTCTTCACATTTCTGATTCCAATCAAATTTCATCCCCCTTTTTTGCAAATAGGTTATAGGATTTGCAATTCTTGAAAACCCTTCGATGAATCTCCAGTAATAACCAGTAATCCCCATGAATGATCGGACGTCAGTTACGTCTTTTGGGACGGGACAATCTTCGATTGCCTTTATCTTTTCGGGGTCAACAGAAATTCCTTTTTTAGTCACCACATGTCCTAAATACTAGATTTTATCTTTAAAGAAGTCACATTTACTAAATTTTGCAAAATGCTAATGCTCGATCTTAACTCTTGCAAGACAATTTTCAAGTGTTTTTATGTTCCTCTTCAAACTTTGAGTAAATTAAGATGTCGTCAATAAATACGACCACAAATTTATCAAGATATTTGTGCATTATATTATTCATCAGACACATAAAAATAGTTAGGGCATTAGTAAGCCTAAAGGGCATAACAACAAACTCGTAATGTCCATATCAAGTCCTAAATGTTGTTTTAAAGATGTCTTCATCCTTGATTCGAACCTGGTGGTATCCATATCGTAAATCAATCTTTGAAAACACCGTGTCTCCACGTAGCTGATCAAACAGATAATCTATGCAAGGTAACGGGTATCTGTTCTTGATAGGCATTTTATTTAATTGACGCTAATCTATACATAGTCGTAGAGCTCCATCCTTCTTCTTAACAAAGATGACAGGTGCCCTCCAGGGAGACACACTGGGTCTAATGTAATTCTTATCAATGTGTTCTTTTAACTATGACTTAAGTTCATTTAATTTGAGTATATTCATCCGATAAGAGGCTTTTGAGTTGGGAACTGCACCAGGTACCAGCTCAATAGTAAAATCTAATTCCCGTTTCGGAGGTAATCCTAGAATTTCTTCCGGAAATACATTTGAAAATTCCCTTAGAATTGGAATATCTTCCAATTTTAATTTATCTATGTTGTGAATGTTTTCTTCATCGATTACTGTTACGACAAAACCCTTACAGCCTTTCCTAACAACTCTCTTAAGTTGTAAAGTAGAAATATGCCTTACGGTTGTTTTCCTAGGAATTCCCTTTACATTTATTAACTTCCCATCGCTATTTATGCAAGTGAAGGTTTTATCAAAGCAATTCAAGACCACTCTATGATATTCTAACCAATCCTTACCAATTAACATATCATATGAACCTAAAGGTAACACATTGATTTTAACAAAGGTTTCAAGCTGATCCATAGTTACTGCACAATTCTTAACAAATCTATTTACTTTTCTCTTTGCACCAGTAGCTAGTTGAACTAACCAAGAACTTGCAAACTTTTCAACTGAAGGCTTACACTTTTCTACTAAATTAGGAGAAATATAACTTACACTGGATCCTGGATCAATTAAAATAGATATAGGTATTTGATTTATCTTACCTTCCACTTACACCATGGAATTTTGATAATCTGCTTGCTGGTTCTCTAATGTTGCATTGATCCTGGGCATTGTCCTCACTAGATCACCAACAGTCATCTCCTCCTGTATTGTGTGTATGTTCTTAACAGTCTTCTTCCTATTGGGGGAAATTGATGCATAATGCGGACCATTACATTCCCAACACTTTATGGGTTCCTTTCGTTCAAAATTCTTTGTATAATTACTGTGGTTGTTAGCAGATTCTTTATTCTTTTGATTATTCGGATTGGTTTGTAAATTAGTTTTGTTCCCTTGGAAATTCTTACTAGGAAAATTTATGGTGTTATTATTCTTAAAATTTCGATTAGGCACAAACTCTTTCTTTTTCTGTTCAAAGTTATTATTTCTTTTGGCATTCCAGTTCTTCATACTCTCCTTTTTATGACTCTGTTCATAACAGAAATTCGCTTTAGTCTTTTTATCTCTATGCTGATAATCTATATCTTCAGACTCAGCTCTTTTATCTTTCCCCTTAGGATGAAATATTTCTATTAAAATCTGATTTAGCTCCTCTTGAGCTCTCAGAATCCTCTCATTTTATTTCTTAACCGATTCCATCTCTTTTTTTAATTCCTTAACTGTTTGTAGTATTTCGGAAGAATTATTAGTTATCTCTTCTTGTATAGGTTCTTTTTTAAGATTATTTCATTTAGTGTAATGAGATTCCTCATTCGCATATTCTTCCAATCTATCCATACCTGTCATTAACTCAAAAACAAAATTATTTGGATGTATCATTCAAAAGAAAACAACATCAGCATGTTTATTTAAATTTATTGTTCCACATAAGCAAGTTGAGCTACATTCAGGCCTAGTGTTTGAACCTTGTGCTCTGATACCACATGTAATAACCCAAAAATTCGTAAAAATTAAATTTTTTGAAGTGACATAAAATATCTTAAGTCGCCACTAAGTACCTATTAATGGTTAGTAGAAAATGAAACAGTTTATAAAAGAACAAGGGGTTGCTTCTTTATAAAAACCTGTAAACTAAAGGTGCAATCTTAAAAACTTGTGTTAGTGATGTTAATGACTTAGCAGTTGTAATTCTTTCACAAGTAGAAAAGAACTTATATTTTGTTGTTGCTAGATATACTTATGTTTATCTTTTGTCAAGTAGGGAAAGAATTCTTATGTGTGATCAAGTAGAGTATTATTTAAATTCAAGTCGAGAAGATATTTCCCTAGCATGAATAAGATGCTAGTCTTAGAAAATTTAAGATCAGCTTGACTCTAGAAGGTAACGTTGATATTATTTGTGTAGTTACATCTCCATAATTTGTATTTATAACAAACTCCATAATGACATTTACACAACAACATAAACATAGGTTAAAAAATTGCAAGAACAAATACTATCCAATGTTCCTCCAATCAATTGAATATTTATAATTTAAAATTCTAAAGAACACTTGTATTTTTGTTTACAGTAATGGTAATTTAAAGTTTACATAGAGAGAATATAGTTCACAGCTTGGGGCTTAACTCACTCCATACTGTTTGGTGTCTCTCACAGCTACCTTCATTATAGGACTCTATAAACATCCTTCTCTTAATGAATGACTAAAATACTTATACTTTTATCTATAAACTCATCATTAAGTTGCTAAAATTTTATTGGGATTTCTTATATCGTTTTGGTCTTTAGCTAACCAAACATTCTTTAAAAAATAACTCAAAGGCTAAGTTCCAAGAATCAATAGCTCTCCTTCTAGTTATAAGTAAAAACATGTTTTCTCGCAATTTCCACCAAACCTAGTTAATAACATAACTATCTATCTTGATTTATTAACAAGAAACTCTAGAATAAAATATTCATATTATATCCTATAGTTTATCTACTAAGTATCGATACTCCATGGTATTATCATATTATTGGAAATCATATAAAATTCATAGTTTATAATGATCAAAGGTTTGATTAGAAATCATTGTGTTTGCAACGATGACTATTGAACTCTACCCACGATGGAAAAATATTTCAGAGGACATGTGCGATGGTTCTATCCATGAAAGAGTTGACTTATAACTTGAACCCTACTCATTTTTTTTTACATAGCGAGGGTTCCTCACTCTAATTGGCCAAGCTGTGAGCTTGCGGCCATTGAAAACTTGTAACCACCTCCATGCATGGTAGACTGTTTCAGAACCAAAAGTTGTGAGTTGTTTTGAGAGAGGTCATGAGGGGGTTCTTGGTATTTAATGGTTATTGTAGCATACTACGAGAGTAGAAATTGGTTTTTCTTAAAAATTCGAGGACTGTGTTTGTCTTAAGACTGAAATTAGTGGACAGAGCTTGCATAGGAGTGCTCTTTCATTCTGGTTGGGTTGATTTCTCATTTTCCTTTGAATTTGTGACTCAGTGTCTCCTTGACTTCTGACGAGGTGCCAAACAACCTTAGGTGGCTGGTTTCCTCCGCTTCATTCAGAACAAGAAGCTTAACAAGTAATGACTAGTTTCATTTTTCAATAAGTTTTTTTTTTTTTAAGTTTAAATTTTAAATAAGATTTGTAACAATAATGGTTTTATAAACCTTATAGGTCCTCCTCCCGATTCTGTAGGTTGGAACGAGCTTGTTCCTTCAACGTTCCATCTGAGCATACTTATGGTAAGCCCCAGTTGCAAATGAGGGTTTTCTTCCTGCAAAAATATGTGGTGGTTGGAAGATAGAATCTTTGTTGTTGGTTAAGGCGCATCCTTGGTTTACATGCTAGCTTGGTGTTTCTTGCTTGCTTGTTTTTTTTGTATAAGTTCAAAACCCTAGAGGGTACTTTGTGCAAGAAAGTTGAAGGCTATTGTAGCCGTGATAATATAGTTTTTTTATGACAGTGCCTTCACGGCCTGTACATTGTAAACTTCTTTTACTTTCCTGATAGAGCTCAGCTCTAAGCCATAACGAGGCTGTCGACCTCTATCTAGTTAATTTTAGTTTTTAAAAAGGGTTTTTATGGTGAAGGAATACTGTTAATTAGTCAAGACTTGTAAACTAATTAAGGTTTTTTATCTATCATTAATGAATAGTTACTGTTCGATATATAGTATTTGTATAGTTAAGTTTTTTTTAACAGGCCTAAGCCTCGACCTTGAATTCTAAAGGCAATAAGCCATTTCTTCCTATTTGATTTTGTTTTAACGAATTGTTATAGTATTATTTTAATTATTATCATGTAATTATAATGATTCCCAGTGCAATGTTTTATGGGAAATTTTACTATGTTAAAGTGTAATATTAGTACTCTACTTTGGCTCATAAGGGTTAATATTTAAAATACCCTACAGTTCTGTAATAGAATAAATTTTACATGATAGATTTTATCTCTTTTTTCTTATTTTTCCTTCAATGATTTTTACAGCTGTTTAAATTTTTATAAAGGAAAGATAGGGTAAGATACTGCAAGTTTGTGAATAGGATGGAAACTATCTTTCCTAACCCTAGGTGATTGCCTTGAGGTTACAGTAAAAACATATGTTTTTAGATAGAAACAAATATTATCTTGGAGCAAATTATTATAAGAAATTATCGAGTACTACCTAGTTTTAAACCCTAAGTGATAGTTTGTTTACTATTCTTATGTTTATTTGTTTAACTTTACCTATTGTGTTTATAATGAATAATAGTATTAATAATATTTCTATGGTTAGTATGATTACTAAATATCTTTATATACATATATTCCGTTGTTGTCTGAAGTAGGTACATTCAATAGATAGAGTGTTTACTGTTGTTTCTAAAGAATGAATCATATGCAAACTATAGAATAATTTAGTTACATTTTTCATTCAGGGTTAAATAAGAATCATCATATCTACTTAATCACCCAGCTGTACTAGAGTACTACCTATACCAGGCGTGGAAAAATACAGTATGGTAATCTATTTCTGTTTATTTCTCATTTAGCATATATACTACTATTTCTAACATCATCTGCAAATTACTAAGTTCTTGAATACACAATTACTCTTTTCTTCATAAACCCTAATAAAATAATAACATTCCTATATTTGAAAACTAGTAAACATTTTACTGAAGACAGTCAATAAATATAATAACCTGAAACAATTAGAAACCTGTCAATGATGAGGTGACAATAGTTTAAGGAGGCTATTCCTCCCAACCAACTCGTAGAGAAATCTTAGTCTGCACTTCCTCAAGACCCCTGAGCTTGTTTCCTGGTCCTCCTGGTAGAGTACTGGGTGAAGGATGTATCCTTAAGACCTTCTGTGACCTGACTAATCAAATTACCTCAGTAATCCAAACATGCTCACAGGAGTAAGAATTTCAGCCTAATAGCTGCATATGTTTAGTCTCAGCAGTTAACCCCTCAAACTCACTTCAGTAATCCTCTCCATCGAATTTCTCATGTGCACTTCATTCACCTGAATGATCACTTCTCAGAATAAGCAGCCTCAGTTTTCTTCAATGGGAAATTTTATAGAAATGCCTAGGTCTTGTGGGTCATTTTTCACTTAATGAGCCACCTGCTTCAATTCCACTTTGTTGGGGAATCATGACCAAAAATATAGGGAATTTGCCACCTGCAACTGTTGGAAGTAGTTTGAGGATGCTGCCACTTGTTAGTATACTCTCCACCCAGTATCCTCCACCAAGTGACCAGTTGACGCTCTTTTAATAGCTTCCCTAAGCTATTGTCTCATCATTTATTTATTTATAAATAAAATATTCTGAATTACATTAATTATTCTTGACCCCACTTGGTCATCAATTACAAACTTAGCTTAAAATATAACGCAATGTTCCTCAATAACATTAAATTGTTTTTACAAATTGGGGCATGTGACAGCTTCTATGTTGGGTCGTGACATTTGTGACCATTTGGGACCTTGCTTGACCTTGTGGACTACTGTAGATAGGGCCGTGACTTTTCGGGCTTCCAAATCTAGCTTGTGAACCTTGTGCCCTTCTAGATCTCAACCATGAAGCCTTGTTGTATTGTTAAACTCATCTGTGACTATTTAAAGGATGTTTGGATTAATTTGTGACCATTGGGATACCTATAAGGTTGAGCCATAAATGTCCTAAGTTCTGTTCATCCTGTTAGAAAGGGATGCAATTCTTTTAGGCCTATTTGGACTAGGTTGTGACCTTTGTGGGTTGTTTGGATAGATTCATAGATGATTTATAGTTTTATATGCTCCTCATGACATGTCAACAGTTTATTTTTGAAATGATGAAATACTACTATATGTCCCATTTGAACCTGGGTTCCTTCCTAGGCAAGCTCACTAGACATCACCAATGGGTTACCAATAATACCATTGGGTTATCATAATCAAATGTTTCTATTTATAACTCATGGGTTAGGAAGACGAATCATAGACAAAATCTCACTAGTTATTCAAATTACTTCGAGACTCCATTTTCCATCCCTTCAGTCTCTCCATTGATTGATTATTATTACTTTCTATTTTTGGATATGTAATGTTATAAATAGGACATAGTGTTGGAGACTCCATTTTCCATCCCATCAATCTCTTCATTGATTGATTAGTATCACTTTCTATTTTTAAATATGTATTGTTATAAATAGGACATAATGTACAACGTGTGTATAGTTCAACATTTCTCTATTGCATTTTGTCTTACACATGAAAGTAATGCATATCACTTGGTATTAGGGTTTAAAGACCGTGACTCTTCTGTGTGAAAGTATTACATATCACTTGGTATTAGGGTTTAACGATCATGACTCTTTAGGGTTCAATAATTCAAGTGTTTAGAGGTTATATGACCCAAAATTCCACCTCAAACTCTTAATTCTTCACTAAGATCTTGATCGACTCATGCATGGGTGACTGTTAGACATCATTTACAAATTACTGATTTGTTTTCTCTCATAAATTTGTTAAGTTTCTCCTTTATCCTGGGCATATGTTTGTTCAGAATTGTTGTTGTGTTCCAAAGCACAGGAATCTCTACATTTCTTTTGTATAATTTGGTAAAATTCACTCAAAAAATCCATTCCCCTTACAATTTTGTTGACTCTGGGAAAAAACCAGTAGAATTGTGAAAACTAGTAATTTTTGAGTCGCTTCTGCTGCAAAACTACACTTTTTCCAGCAAAAGCATTGCTTTGCCTCATTTCCAATGGAACTGTTAGCTATACTAGTAGACTTTGATTTTATATCACAACCATGCATGACATTGATCCTCCATGAGAAGCTAAAATTATCCATTTTTCTAACCAAAAAATGGTGACAAAAGAAGAAATTATTTTACATTAGTTGGTAGAATGACTCCAAAAGCTCATTGATCAGATGGACAAATTGCTTGAGAAATGTAAACATTAAATTGAGTTCCAAGAGAAGCTCCTGTAGGGCGTGATATTCATGTTTTAGCAAATGATGATTGACAAAAAAAACAATTGGAACAACACAAGTTGGTGCCCTTTGCCATTCCCATCACGAAAAAGCCATTCAAGTTGTATGATTTTTTTTTGTTCTTTACTTTAGTGTTCCATCAGTAGCGATAAGCTAAATGAATGGATGCATAGTCCTGAAGCCTACTTCAAGAGTTATTCTAACTTCTATGACCATTATAAGATTATGATTGCTAAGGTTCACATGGAACCCACATATGGTGGCATACTTGCACATAATAGTTGGTGGCTTCCAATACCAGTTAATCGCTTGTCACCTAGTGGGATGAGATCAAGGACAATGTTTGAAATAGATTCGATCCCCTTGGCTATAAGGATTCCCTTCTATTAATTAATTGAGCACATAGATTTGTGGACAAACACACAACTCACAAGATATATCACACAATTTACTCAGTTATTGAAGAATGAAACAGTGCAAAAATGGCTTGCAGATGTGAATGATTTTCATTAATCAAAGAGTAATTAGATTGGAATTACAATGAAGTACAATGGCTTAAATAGCCACATGCAATTCAAATCCACATGAGGAAATTCGAATTGATTAGACTCTACTTGACTATAGGTAACTAAGACCTTGTATAAATCACTGTCGGAGGACTCAATAGTTAACTGACCTTGTCTAAACCATAACCGGAGTTCATCGGAGTTATAAAACACAACTCAATTGCTACATTCAATGTTGACTAAGGCTAACTGACTATGGTAGGTGAGAAATGCACCCCTCCTGAGTGCAGCCATGCAAACCTAGCACTAAATGAATTTAGAGGACTAGAACTAAATGTAACTGACTCCTAACTTAGCTTGACTAGTCACCAACTGAACTGAACTGACCTTGTTTGGTTTCGGCACTCTTAGTGGATCCTAAATTGTAGGGATTGGTCTAGGAGGCTCCTAAAATGATGCATGCAACTGCAATCAGTGGAAGTAGGCCTCAATTAGTGTTCCCCACACTTTAGTAATTGGAACATGTGCCCCAATTAGGCCAAGTGGACCCAATGGTGCTAGTGACTAAAAATATACTGGATGGACTCTCGATTTAGACATGACTCCAGATTTAGACATATGACTGAATTGGACAAGGGAGGATTAATAATCCTAACACCCCCCTTGAATGCTAACTTGGACAATATATGGGCCTTGGTAACTAAGACCATAGGTCACCCATTACATCAAGTAAAGTAAAGTAACTGCTCAAAAACAAGGTGCTGGGGAAAAAACCACATGGGAAAAAATCCCCCCCTCTAATTAAGTAGGTAGAATCAAGATCAATATGGTTCTTCTGTGCACATGTATCTTGGGGCCTGGCATGTGAAACTCTCCATCATTATGTCTGGAGTAATCTTCCTCTTTGGAAGAAGAATGATATGCTCAACTAAATCAGAAATATAGACAACTGCTAGATGAAGACTGGACCCATGTAGAGAAACTGAAGTCAACTGATAAGTGAGAAAAGGTTCTTGAGGATTCAGAACATGTCAGGAACACTCAAGAAACTGATATGTTTCATCCATGAACAGAAAACCATGAGTAGTAAGAACAACCCCAGGTGTTAGGAGCAAGTGTCCAGGCGGATGCAGAAAATCTTCCTCTTTACCAGTTCTATGAGGAGACGAGCATGTGATCAATGGTAGAGAAGAACTGGGACTGTTGAGAGTGAATGATTGAGCTCCATAGTATGATATAGCTTCTGAAATATCTAATGAATCAAATAATAAAATATCAGCAACCGCATAAGAGGAAACTAACACCAAATCCCCTGCAACAATTTTGAGGAAGAATTGTGGTACTTGATTTTTCATTTTTCACATCGGAATTGGTGAGAGCAGCTACAAGCATGACTGGAAGCTATTGGATTTTAAAATATGAACCAAATAATATCATATCAGAAATTAAATCAGATATAAATAGGTTCACAACAGATCCAAAACTGTGAAATGAAATCAAATCCTCAGCAACAGTTTTGTAGGAGACTTGCGGTACTTGTTTCTTCACACTGTTGATGAGAACAGCTACAAGCAGTACTGAAAGATTATGAATTTGATATATTAAACCAAGAAATATCATATCAGATCTAAATAAGATCATATCATATCCAATAAGGTTAATATTATATTCAAATAAATGGTTAACCGAGACGGTGGATGCACAGCTTTCTTCTTCTTCAAAATTCTAAATTTTGGTGCATGCAATCCTGTAGGAATTTGCTGGAAGATATAGATCATGGGGAGCAAATGGTTCACTCTAGTAATCTGATATTTCTTCCAAAATATATAATATATTACATATTTGCACACCATATGCAACATTAGAGGGAGAAAAATCAAATTTCTCTTCACTTTCGGAAGCAATTACTGGTAAATTTTGCACAGAATTCAAAGGAAAATCACCAATGAATGTTTGCATGGAAGTGCAGCAGTATTTTTCTTCAATATCAGAGATTCGAATGTCTTCTTCTATTTCAGCCATATGAGGAGATGAGATATCAGAGATCTCATAAACTTCTGGAGCATCAAGAGAAGGAGTCATTGCATGGACACTGTCTTCAATTCAAATTAACTTTGTAGAATCTTCTGCTTCTTCTTAATCTTGAACAACTTCATCAGAGAGAGTGGAGGCTAATAATTTTGGATCAAGAATTCTTATGGTGCTAGAAATTCTCTCCAAAGTGCTATTATGATCCTCATCAATCATTCCAAAGGTTCTGTCCAATCTTGTCCAGAGTTCCTTCGGGTCTTCAATAGATCTACTGAGGTAGCACAAGCTAGGAGAAAGACCTAGTGCTATTCTTCCAAAAGCTGCATCACATTTATTCAGCCAGTCATTCTCACTAAAACAATCTTCATCGAGTCCAATAAAAACCCCATAGAGACCTCGTCTCATCAGAGATGCAATCATCTTCTTCTTCCATTCTGAATAGTTTGAGAATAGGGAGAGAAGAGGAACTGATGAATCCATTTGAAGTTGTACCTGCAAAAACACAAAAGGGGCACCATAAGGTCGATAGCCTGCACATTTCAGGTTTTCATCACACCCAACATAGTTGATCAAGATTGATCAACAATTCCTTAACTTGGGGTATTAAGTGGTAAACCTTATGCATCTGGTGTAGAGATGGAAGGAGCAATTTTGCTAAAAAATGATCCAGTAGGAGATCTGAGGAGGAGAAGTGCCTTGTCTGCCGAGGCTCTGATACCATATTAAATTGAGGACATAGATCTGTGGACAAACACACAAGTCACAAGATAGATCACACAATTTACTCAGTTATTGATGAATGAAACAATGCAAAAATGGCTTGCAGCTGTGAATGCTTTTCATTAATCAAAGAGTAATTAGATTGTAATTACAATGAAGTACAATGGCTTAAATAGCCACATGCAATTCAAATCAACATGAGGAAATTTGAATTGATTAGACTCTACTTGACTGTAGGTAACTAAGACCTTTTCTAAAACATTGTTGGAGGACTCAATAGTTAACTGACCTTGTCTAAATTATAATCGGAGTTCATCGGAGTTCTAAAACACAAATCAAGTGTTACATTCAGTGTTGACTAAGGCTAACTAACTGTGGTAGGTAAGAAATGCGCCCCTCCTTAGTGTAGCTATGCAAACCTAGCACTAACTAAATGTAGAGGACTAGAACTAAATGTAACTGACTCCTAACTTAGCTTGACTAGTCACCAGCTAAACTGAACTGACCTTGGTTGGTTTTGACACTCCCAGTGGCTCCTAAATTGTAGGGATTGGTCTAGGAGGCTCCTAAATTGATGCATGCAAGTGCAATCAGTGGCAGTAGGCCTCAATTAGTGTTCCCCACACTTTAGTAACTGGAACATGTGCCCCAATTAGGCCAAGTGGACCCAATGGTGCTAGTGACTAAAAATAGACTGGATGGACTCTCGATTTAGACATATGACCAAATTGGATAAGGGAGGATTAATAATCCTAACACCTTCTTGTTTTCAACTTTGTCAGCTTTTGATCCAAGCCAAGTTTTTTTCATTTGTTACAGAGTACATATAAATATAGGGTGGAAACTTTAGTTGAATTTGTTTTCTCCAAATATTTAAAAGGGTCCATGTCTTTGCATCTCATCAGGTTTGTCTAATTTTTCTATGTATAGTGCAACATTATTACATTTTCATTTTCTCTCCAAGTTGTAATCTTATGATGTAGGAAGTAATGGAGTAGATTCTCTTAATCCAACATTAAGGGTCAACAAGGCTCAAGTTTTGTTTTCATTTTTTCAAAGTACATATACATATATGGTGGCAACTTCAATTGAAAATATTTTTCTCTAAAGATTTAAAATGATCCATGTATTTGCATCTCAACAGGTTTCTCTAATGTTTCTATGTAAAAAGCATCCTTCTTCCATTTCCATTTTCTCTCCAAGCTATAATGTTCTTGTGTAGGCAGTAATGGAGTAGATTCTATTCATCCAACATTAACGGTTCAAATGGCTTCAAATTTTATGCGTCTGTTACAGAGTACATATATGCATATATGGTAGTAGCTTCAGTTGAATACATTTTTCTCCAAATATTTAGAAGGATTTATGTCTCATGGGTTTCTTTTCTTACCTTCTCATTTGAACCTCTTTTTGTTCAAGTAGATCCCATACCAAGTCACATTCTTCAAAATGAT